>CM072511.1:114150063-114175063 GCA_036898135.1 Oncomelania hupensis | reverse complement strand
CCTCCTGCTCTTTCATAAATACAACGCACAAATGTGCATGCGCGCGCGCACACGCACACACTCACCCACGCATGCACGCACACACATACAAGCATACCACCGATAAACACACACACACACACACACACACACACACACACACTCACACTCGCATACCCTCCCCCATACACACATACCCGCATACCCACACAGACATACATACACGCAGACACATACTCGTACATTGTCTCACTCACCGCAATCATCCTATCTCAGTTGTAATGTCGCCCCAACCTTTCTTTCTCCTCATCTTCCTCATATCTCTCCTTCTCCTCCAATTGCAATTTAAATTTGCTTTAAATGATCGGGTTAATAATGTTTTCTCAAGTTAAGTTCCTGTAATGAAGAACTTGGGTTGGATCGATGTCTCGTGACTGCACCGTTGGCAGATCGATTCCCGAATTGAATGCTGCTTATTTAAATGTCGTAAGTGTACAGCATGGTAGTTGAACAATTCAATATTTCTTTCCTGAGAGTAATAAAGTAATTGATTGATTGATTGATTGATTGATTTATTATTGCTTTAGGTCCAGCGGACTCTTCCGAGCCAAATCAGGACCGGACAACCCCCGATCCGCATAAAAGATCTGTTGAAACAACCCCAGTGGGAAAACTGAATGCCCTCCACCGGCCAGTCACTTTACAATAAAGACATCCCACGCGAGGGACGGCTGAGGGTTGACCTCAACTACGCGAACTCCCCGATTACAAAAACAAAATAGAATACAAACATCATTATAAATCATCAACAAAAAAACATACATATAAAATGCCTATAGTGCTAAATAGTACATTCATAGGAAGCCCTAGTGACCACCCGGCAGAAAGCGTCCAACATTCCCAAGCTGATCCAACAGACCCCATACACAAACAAGGAGTCTTGTCCAGGAAGAGTTTTCAAGAAAAAAGGTAGGTCATTGATCTAGCGAAGAAGAATATAGTATAGCAGAGTGGTAGGACAGATCGGGAATGGGAAAGAGCAAATGAGGAAGACAGCGACAGTGGGAATTTAAAGCACTAAATTTCCAGAAAGTGGGGATACTATTTATACTGAAACCCCCGGCACTCCAACGGGGGGAACTGTTGCCGCAGTTAATTTGTCATGCCTACAAAGGCAAGACAGGTTTTCAACTGGGGCTTTCACTGTACCCTTTATAGGTTAGAACAATCTACAGTGGCAAGATTGCTCATGACCCCAAGGGGTAATAATAAAGTAATTATTACTAAAGTGGCGCAATGAAATTTCTAACTTTTTTTTCCTGCCTATCCTATCCTATCCAATCACGTTACTCGAAAGTCGTTAGGGCACCACAGATGATCGTTTAACCAGCGTACTCAATCTTTCTCTGTCCTCAGCAACTTTCATGGCTTCGCTCAGTGTTAATTAAGCCAGTCCATTCTCGGATGTTGTCCTCCCACCTCTTTTTCTTTCTCCCTCTTCTCCTGCCTCCTTACACCGTGCATTGCAGGATGGTCTTTGCAAGGCCTGATGTCCTGGTGACGTGGCCATAACATCGGAGTTTCTGTTTCTTTACCAGTCCCGGCTTGTCTTAGCTATGAAGTGTGTCCTCTACCCTATCCTTAGTGGATAGATCTCATAATAATATTAACGGATTTTTTATATAGCGGGTACTCCAGCCTATGACCAGACTCACCACGCTTTACATAGTCATTACATATAAATACATGCACTCGATAAGACATCACTTTTGCTACAATACACCAAAGACGGAACAGTAAAGGTACAGACTATTTACAACTATGTACATAAATTACAAAAAACGACCGAAATAGACTATTTACAACTATGTGCACAACTGACAAAAAAGACAGAAATAGAATAGCAAAAAACCTATTCACAGCTATTTATATGCCCGGTTAGGCCCAGGAAGATAAACATCTCTCAGTGCTGTGGATGTATTGAAAGAACATTTTAGACGGTTGGTGTCCGAGCCTGATTTCAACCTGCTCTTTGAGCAGCAAAATAGGCTATATATTAAGAACACTGTATAGAGTGTCACATACTCTATAATGCAATGCCGCCTTTCCATCCCAGAGTATTTTACCAGTCTGAGGAGAGTGGGGCTGAAACAGCTGAGATTGACATTTTAGACCGTTTGAGTCCTATCCTGATTTCTTCCTGCGCTTTGAGTGACTCTTTGAGCTGCAAGTAGGCTATACTTTTTTAGAATACTGCTTAGGGTGTCACATACTCTGTAACGCAATACTTCTTTTCCATCCCGAGTATTTGTGCAGTCTGAGGAGAGTAGGACTGAAATAGCTGGGGTCCAAATTTTGCTTGCTTTGGCTCTTGATAGATCTGCACTCACTTACTTCTCTGGGTGTCGGGGACTGGCTGTTCAGACACGAGCCTGACTCAAGCCTAGATCTTTGACACTCTTTCTGTCTGTCTAACCACAATAGATGAAGAGGGTTCTTCGCTTAAAATTACACGATTTTCCGGCAATAGGAACGGGTCAAGGCACAGGCGCTTGTATCTGGACATGCGAGCGCCTATGCCCGTGACGCGTCTCCCTATGGTTATCTATAATATCTATATCTATTATAGATAACCAAAGTGTCGATAACCAAAGGGAGAAGCGTCACGGGCATAGGCGCTCGCTTGCCCAGATACAAGCGCCCGTGGGTCAGGGTGACACGTCCCGAACATGCAAATATCGAAAACAGTGACAGACTGGCGATAGTGTTGTGTCTTCATGCCTGTCTGACTTCTTCTTCTTCTTCTTCTTCTTCTTCTTCTTCTTCTTCTTCTTCTTCTTCTTCTTCTTCTTCTTCTTCTTCTTCTTCTTCTTCTCCATCGACTGCTGTAGCTAACCGGTAGAGCGTTCGCCTGGGACACCGATGACAAAAGCTCGAAACCCGTGGTGGGCAAGATAGTGGTGGAAAATCTTTCAGTCCACGTCCACCTTTGCTGTATTTCTCTGGTGGTTCAGTGTTGATTTAGGTCCCTATGCTTCTTCTCTGGTGGTTCAGTGTTGATTTAGGTCCCTAAAGATAGTAGGGAACTTTGACGATGTCACACCGGGACAAAACTCCTCATTTGTGTGTGAAATCTGTTGGATCAGCTTGGAAATATAGGTGGTCACTGGGGCATCCTACGATGTTATTATTTGGCAATGTAAGCAATTTATATGTATGTGTTTTGTTGATATTTTATAATGATGTTTATATTCTATTTTATTTTTGTAAACTGGGGTTCGATAAGTTAGAGTATAGCCTCAGCGTCCCCTGCGTGGGTTGTCTTTATTGTAAAATGACCGGCTGGTGGAGTGCCTTCAGTGTTACCACTAGGGTTGTTTCGACAAATCTTTTATGCGGATCAGGGGCGAGTCTTCTTTCAGCAAAGTTGTGGTCTTGATTTTGTGGTCCTGATTCGGCTCATTGCAGTCCGCTGGACCCTGTAAGCAATGAATAACTAACTAACTTCTTCTTCTTCTAGACGTTTTCTCTTATTGGGTTGATGTGTGATTAGTTTTCCTGGTATAGTTCCTCTATCTCCTTACAATCATCTTTCTCTTCTTCTGCTGATCAGTGTATTTATTGCGTTCACTTGTTTAGTGTAATGAAGAAGATACCAGGGTATATTCCAACTCCAAAAGCGAAACAAAATCCCATTCTCCTCTTTCTCCTACTCCTCATCCACTTCCTCATCCACTTCCTTCATCATCATCATCATCATCATCATCATCATCATCATCATCATCATCATCATCATCATCATCATCTTCATCATCATCATCATCATCATCATCGTCATCATCATCATACTGGATGCTATTTACGCGCCTTTCTCCAAATTACCAATCAGGCTCAAAGCGCGGCGATCTGTACCAACATACATTCTCCCATGTTTCACCCACTCACACACACAACAAACGCACATCTATCACTCAAAACATGTGGTGTAAAAGGAAAATCGCTAGTAAAATACGGAAAGGAAAACGAATTTTTGTTTTTGAAATTTTAGACTGCATTGAACGGAGGGAGGAAACCGAAGTACCCGTAGAAAACCCTAAGTGACCTGAATACTCATCATCCTCATCATTTCCTTCTTCTTCTTCTCCTTCTCCTACTCCCCCTCTTCCTCCGTCATCTCCTTTTTCTTCCCATGGTAATCATTTTTATGTATTTGTTTACTTGTGTGGTGTAATAAAGATCCCAAGGGCGCAGGATGCAGCTCCTGTGGCCAAACTAAATCAAAGTAAAGCAAGAATACAAAAGGACACAGCTTTGGCAAATTGCCTGTGTTTGTCTTTTTTGTTTTGTCTTTTTCGTTTTTCCTTAAACGCCCGGAGATTGCACAGTGCCCTCTTCTTGATACCTCACATTGAGTGGCGGAGTCGGAGTGTCCAGGCCCACTTCAGTACAGGCTACCATACTCTCCAGTGTACATTCATCATCATCATCATTATCATCATCATCATCGTCGTCGTCGTCGTCATCATCATCATCCCCCTACTCTTCCTCCTCCTCCTCCTCCTTATCATCGTGGTCGTCGCAGTCTTCTTCTTTTTTCGTCGACTCTTTTTCCTTCTTCTTCTTCCTCCTCCTCCTCCTCATCATCATCATCATCATCATCAACATCATCATCAACAATAACAACAACAACAACAACAACAACAACAACAAGAGCAGCAGCAAAACTTCTTTTCATCATCATCATCATCATAGTCCGTTTGCATCTTCACTTTCAGCATCCAACCATCAAGCATATCTGCAAGACCAAATTTTAATGGCATTTAAAAAAAAACACGTTAAAATTAATCTGAGGTCTTTTTCTAACCACTAAACTGTTACACAAATTCGTATGATCATATAAGAATTTATTAATCCTCATTAGTGAAATGAAAGATGTAAAATAGGCGTGTGTGACGTGGGGTTTTATTGTTGCAGGGCTCTACACAATGGACTGCTATTACCCACTCGTTTTAGTCTATGGGGATCGCTAGTTATCTCCCGGTGACTTCACTTAATACATTTATTTGTTTAGCTCGGTCTGTGTTTAGGCTGGGGTACAGAGATAGATAGAAAAATGGTAAAAGATCACTGTCACACTAGCTTTCACACGGCTATGAAACATATGTAGGCCTAGTCCAGCCACTTGATACCAGTAAATATCACACATTTATTTATTTATTTATTATTAAAAAGGAAAGTACGAAACTAACTGAAAAGTTCAAATGTCAATGCGAATGGTTCGCTCGCTGATAGGTCTAGGCAGCTACTTTCTCATCATAGGGCACTGGACACTTTCTGCCCTAATGGTCAGAGTTCTTGAAGAGTGGACTACTGTGGTCCTGTTTATACAGAGTTTGGTGCACTGAAGGCTGTGTACTTATCTCAGTGTCCGAAGAGCTGTGTTGCGGTTGAATCCTTGACACGCTGTGTTTTGGAGTTTTTTCCCTGTGGCTAGACTGGTGGGCTCTCTGTGCTCATTGCTTGAGAGGCCTCTGCAGACCAACTTTCAGCGACGACTTGTTCTGGTCTTTCGCCGAGTTGGGCTCACGATACAATGCCTGCTTGTCTGTAACATATGAGACGAAATTCTGCACAACCCTGTATAATAGGTGTGTGCAGAGCGTCTCACTGAAGGCCGAAGTAGCCCTCAGTGATTAGCTCCACATCTCTATATATAAGCGACGAACATTCTACTAAGTCCGTGGTCCACTGTAATCTCCACTCTAATTTCCTATACATATATAAATCATGGCTAACTATACACATAGAGAAAAAAATTAATATTATACACATTCTCTGGTACAGCCACTGGTCTGCAAGTATACATATATGCTAAACAACAGTGGGTTCGTACGTACTACAACATGGCGTCGGCCGTTCGTAATCGCCACGTGGTCACGCAACGTTGGACTAACAATTTCAATTCTATGCATAGCAAATTTCACAAACATAATTCAACAATAATATAAATACATCACGATGAAACAAAAGTATGTTCATTTACCTTTTTGACAATGTCAGGCCGTGGCTAACTTGCTTGAATTCGAATATTCAACAAGCCCTGCTTCCCTAAGTCTGCTCAGTGGAGAGATTTCTGCTAGAGTGTAACTGTGTACTGCTCTAAGCTTTCAACACGAATGACCTTCTACCTAGCCTTGGCATGACCAGGCAGAACTGGTTCTACCTACTCTAGCTGTGTTCTCATTGGCCGGAAAAATCTGAGTGGATGTAAAATCGAAGCTCTATCGTAGGCTGCGATGATGTCACTACTGTGCGGGCGTCAAGCTACAACTGTGTTAAGCATGATCACTTCTGTCGTCTGCTTCAGATTAACAGTAACCTTCTAAGTTTACACTGACTAGGGAAGCAAAATCTTAAAAGGTGCTGGGTAAACTGGGGCTCTTGTTACAGCGTGTATGCATCCTAAAAAGACATACAGGTCCTCGATAACGTCACCTCGCGAGTATGGCAAAAGGGCTCCTTGAAACAGTTATGAGGCGTCGCTCAATACTCAGGCACACAATATTCCCGCTTGGTTAATTCGCAACAACGCCTCGGAGCAAGTTTGTCACGCACCCCTACCGTTAATAAGTTTGGCGCCTGTGCCGCCTCTTTTAGGAGGGAGATAAGCCATTTACTTTGATGGCAGATGACCTTTAGAACGATCGGATACGAAGTTGAGATTCAACTTTCGCCAATATTATACACAAACAATGTATAAATATATAAGCAAACAACGTTTTTTTGTAGGGGTGGGGTGGGTGGTGGGGTGGGAAGCGGAGGGGAGTTGGAGGAGTGTGTGATTTAGACATTTTATCAGTGTTTGCACAGTCTTGGCCTTGACCTCAGACAATGCAATTATTAAACGACTGCTCTACCCTTTGCTGTCCAATGCATTTATTACGGAAGCTGAACCACGGATCGGATTATTGGGCTCTAATGTAAAATGTAATCACAGTTTGCAGGGCGTTTTTAACACCATTCTTTGACCATTATGTCAATTGTTTTTTTTTCTTAAATTTTAATGATTGGCTCTAATTTACCATCACTTTCAAAGTCCCTGATTTTGGTCAATTGTGAAAACGAGCACAAAACTAAAAAGAAAATTAATAAAAAGAAAGTGCAAATCAAAAACATGGCACTGAACACCTGATTGAAATATAAAAACGCTCATATGTTGGCAATTGGGAAATTTTGAAACATATGAGCTGTTTATTAGGCTAAACACATGATTTGAGTCTCAGATTTAGTAATATGATGAGTACATGTAACAACAGGATCAAGATTAAAATAAAGACAAAGTTTAGAAATCCTTCTTCCATGAGTCAAGCTATTTTCTTTTTCTACCCTCTTCGTACTTTTTCTTTGGCTTCTTTTCCAGTACTTGGTCATCTTCTTGCGAAGTCGATGGACGCTTTTTAAAGATGTCACTTTACTCGACATGCTTGTTTCCGAGTAACTTCATGTTTTGTTTTGCACGCGCGAGATAGCAACTGACTCCCTGATTGGTCATTGAATAAATCACTGGCCAATCAGAAAGGTCGTCTTTCATGCGTAAAGGGAGACTATTCCCGACCCATCGCAACCCAAAACGAATGGAGAAAATAAGAATGCGATGTTCAACGGAATATTTCTGCTGCTAAGATTTCCTCCTATCTTTAATTACGATGTTGACTGTTCGTATGGAGTTTCAATGATTTATTTTCTTTTAGGATTTTCAACTAAGATCTGGGTGCCCAAACAAATTAAGGCTTCTGGGGCGTTCGGGCGTATACCAAAATTCTAACGCTGTAATACAATACAATACAATACAATACAATACAATACAACACATCTTTATTACCTCAAACAACGAATTTACACAAGCGTAGATCTTTATAATGTAAATCCCAAGAGCACATTTTAAAGAAATATGTGTCAAATGAACAAACAAAAGAAATTCTCTGTCCGATGACTCGCTTCACCCTTGCAGGATTGCACAAGCACTCATTTGGTTAATCAGTTAATCATTCAATCTTTCATATGATGCCCATTCACACATATTAGACTTTTAACATTAAACTTTGAAACACATTAACTTAAAAAAATATATTGCAATGATGTTAGCCTATAAAAGTTTAACAAGTTGTGTTAGTTATATAGATTAACGGCCGCAGACACATAAGCGTATAGGGGACGACCAGATGGTAAGTTGTGTTATTTGGAAGTTGTAGTAAAGATCTATTTTAAGATCTGTGTTTTTGATAATTTAAGCTTGATGTTGTTGTTTGTTTGCTGTGAACCCATGTAATGTATGTACAATGTTTTACAAATGTTTCTTGTCCCTCTCTTATCTGATTTATGTAAACTGACCAAATCTGAATGGACTGGGCGGTCAAGACTGGCGGTTTGTGAGCATCGATCTGTTACTGGTTGCTGCATGGGACATTCGGTCGATCATCGTGTTTGCGTAGCATAGCTCTTCTAACGCAATTACGCTTACACGAGTTAGATGGTACGAAACGGTGGATATTGTTACCAAACAAGCTACACTTGTAGGACAGCAAAAGCCAACATCAACTCTTATAGTAGAAATCTCTACGGCGTCTAACGCAAGCTTGTGTAGCACTGAGTTCTTTGGAAGTTGTGGGTAAAGATCTTATATTTAAATTTCTAAGATGTCTGTTTCTGATAATCTACGATTGATGCTGTCTGTGGAATCTGTGGTCCCTATTCTTTTGTAACTCTTTAGAAATTGTGAATCAATAATATTGTTTTAGAACTGCGCTACAGCGATGTAGAACCGCGGAAGCCAACAAGGAAACACCAACCATCTTCTCAGTGCAATCTCTGCAGGTTTTGTTGTAAGCTTGCATAGTATTATGCTATTGGGAAGAAGGCATAGTAACTGTTTTATAACTGTAGACACTGGGGCTTGAACCTAGCGAAGATTCCTATGAGATTTATTTTAGAAACATGCGTGCTACAGATGGAGGAAAGCTAGAAACCAAAATCTCTTCTCTACTGTGTATTTGTGCGGCTTCTAATGTGAACTGTTGTTTGCGAGGCGTATAGTAGTAGTTGTCTGTTGTAACGCTTTAGAACTAGTGAGTAACACTTTGATTGGATCGATACCAATATATTAGTGCATAACCGCCAAGATACTACATTATTGTCGTAGAAAAAAACCTGGACTGGTGTTGGACAGCTTGAAGCCAGACATTGTCCCCTAATGATCATAGTTCTGCATTCTAATATAAGTGAATAGTGCCTTTGGAAGTTGTGCTGTGGTTCGTTTTTTAATTGCACCAATTTAGAAGGTGAGAGTGGAATCTTGTTAAGTCCAATACTTTTGTGCGTGTGTATGTGTGTGTGTGTGTGTATGTGTGCAGGACAAAGAAGGGAAAAAATACACTCCCAATAGCTATTTATTCGGTTTCTATTGTATAAGTTGTATTACGAGTGCTCTTTTGAAGTTGCGGTCGATTCTCTATTGTAACGTTGTAGTCTACAAGCAAGAAAATTCGCCGCGATTCCATAATACTGTGCTATACGGAAGAAGACAGCTAGGAACTAAACATTATTTCTCCTATGCAATCGCTTCAGGTCCTATTGTAAGCAGCATAGTGAACGTTTCTTTGAAGAAGTGTAGCTGTGGTCTTTGTTCTATTGTAAACATTAAACCTTAAAGTGCGTCTGAGGTCATTTTAAAAAAAAAAAAACTTTAGATTGTATAATAATAGAAGAATGTATTAATCCACATCATTGAGGTAAAAGCTCTCAAATAAACGTGTAAATAACTTTAAACAAATAATATTCGATTCCTCGATTACCCTGCCTCGCGAGTTTAACAAAGGGCTCCTTGATAAGCCAGTACGCGGCACTCAAAATCACAGGCACCCACTTATTCGCTTGTTTTTGGTGCGCTTTATAAGTTCTCATTTCATTTTTTTTGGTGCGTCGGAAGGCGAAAATTAGTATATTAAGGGCAGCAACACTCGAGTCAACATTCGGCGTCGACCGCCTGCGAGCCACAAAGAGCGGGTTGGAGCTCCGATGATCCGCCTTTTATGAGCCGTTGAAATGCGATGCTTCGAAATAGAAGGCTTGTCTGCATTTGCTAACTGTTAAGCTAGCTGATCAGTGGCTAAGAAGAACGGTTAAGAAGTAAAAAGGGAAGCTGCGTGTATTACGGCATTAAGCCAAATAACCATTCTGGACACTTGCCCAGATTAGAGGGTAGTATTCGGTTTTGACACGCCCAAAAAAAGAAAGCAATGAATAATTCACCATGGCCCTTTGTACCGAGCCTCGTAGCACGTTCGCCCGTTCTGGACAATAGCCTTCTATAGCCTTGTTCTGATTCTAGAACCAGCAGCAGGCTGTTTGGAAAAGAAAGATACAGTGCGGGATCTGTATAATATATACTGGAAATAGACCATTGGCCTTATTTGTGTGATCGCCATCAAAATCCTGTTCCTGATCCAAGAGGCTATTTAGAAAGAAGTTACAATGGGTCTGTATTATGTCTGTATAATGGAACCCGTAGACTTATTTTTGAGGTAATAAGCAAAATCCTGCTCTAGAACCAGGAGGGTGTACTTAAAAAGAAGACAGTGGGTCTGTATAAAGTTAATATTTGCACATAATTTGCGCTGACAACGCTAAAGGCAGATCAGCGGCTAAGAAAATGCTGTAGAGGCTTTATTTGGCTTAAAGTCTATCTATAGATAGATAGAAATAAATATCAACCTCTGCTTTGACTAGGCGTGCTATAGAAACTACGTTCATTACACAGTTTATTGCTAATGTGATGGAAAGAAGAATTAGGTAGAACGTGTATGAATGTCAGATGATCCCGTCTCAATGGCAAAGTCAATGTACGATGAAGGCGGCAGTCCTATAAAAAGATGATGAGCGGCTCCCCAATGTCGATGAACAGATCACAGCTTGATTTTCCCTTGATATAGCCCCGATTACATCCAACATAAACACCCAGCCGGTCCTGATTTGGCTCGGAAGAGTCCGCTGGACCTAAAGCAATAATCATGTAATGTAATGTAACATAAACACCCTAAAACAGATAATGTGAACAAAATCCTTAATTTTATGTCATTATATTATTTCCACATTAAATCTATTCATAATGAACATTCGCCGCTCTTCTTAGGGCAAAACAACGGCCATTTTCTCCATTTCATGACCTTGACTATTCAAATCCCTATTCTAAATACATTTCCATCAAAATCTATATTATTATCATTCCTTAATATCCATGTACTTATTCTATGTATTATCTACTGGTCTACGTACTTCTAAAGAGGGCGGGACAAGAATATTACGAGACCTACAGCCACACGACCATTCTCTTCAAATCATCATAACGAAAACCGGAAATGCGGAAATTTGCGTCAGCAACTACGACAATGAATTGAACGAATCTATTATGTTAGTCAATTCCTTACAATCATCATCATCATCATCAAAATTAAAAAAATCAATTGAAATTGGTTGGAGTGAATGGCACTTTAAAATTATGTATTTGCTGATGTAAAGTTTACACGTTTTATTCAATTCTATGTAGATGCTCACTGTAGAGAACGGCAGTTGGGTAGAGAGAGGCATAGGCCTAGTGGTATGGAAGGAGTATGAAATAAACTTTATTATGATTGGATGAAATAGTATGATTGATCCAATCAATGACTAGCAGTGAAATGACGTGGTGTTTGAGCGGGAATGTTGTTAGTTTAGGCACTCCTATTCTGTGTTTTGAGGAGGGCAGTGGTGTAATTGTATTACGTAGCAGACACATTGTAGTGGACTTGTTCAACAAGGTTTTCTATCATGGCGGATTAGAAGCATGGTTTGATCGTCCGAACTGCATGTGGTTCTCTCGTATTGCTGCATGAAGCAGGTATTTGTAAAACAATTTTTTGATGTGCCATTGTAATGTTTTGAAGGAAGAATTGTAATATTTTGAACGAAATAAGGATGTGAACGAACTAGTGAGCTGTTTGCTGGTTTGTACTGGTTGAAGATTTGTCAATGAGAAAAGGTATGTGCGATGGTGGTTGTTGATAGAGAGAAATATTATTATTGTTTATTGTGAATTTTGAACGAAGGTGTATGGATAGTATATTGTGACGGAAGTGGAAAAATATTGGAAAATGGTGAGCAGAAGGAGAAATTACTATTCACAAGGTAACAGAAGAAAGAGGAGGAGAGGAATGATATTTAGTTTAAATAAGTAGTCTCAGACAATGTTGTTATTGTATGTTCAGCCGCTGAGCTGGGGCTGTCACGGAAGACAACCCAGATGTTGATGTTGATGCTAATGACGATGATGGAGTGATGGCTGTTGCTGATGCACTGTATACCGACGTATGGTATGGTGACATCTTGTATGCTGATAATGGATGCTGATGCATGAGGTCGACTGGAAGACAGCGACTACGACTTGTTAATTTTCAGCCAAATCATCGTGGTGTGAGTACCTATATATATTTAGAGAAAGTGTGATATACACATCGACACATGTGTGTATAACTTGGATGACAGTCTTGAAAGCTGGTATCACAGATAGTCGGTACTCTGGATTGAAGAAGTGTGATGGTGACATGTGTCGCCAATATTGATCAAGTGAAAGACGATTGACAGAGTGGACTTATGTGATTGACTATGCGGACTGGAGTGATAAGAGTATTGTGCATTGTGTCATGGAAGGGGAGATTTCTAAAGTATAATTGAGTGACAGTGCGAAACGAACATTGGAATTATATTGACGTTGGAGGTGATGTTGGAGAAGGGGAGATTATATGTGTTAAACTGATGTGGGGTTGTAAGACAGACAACCGAAGTGTGTAATAGTGGTGATAGTTGGAGGTGAGGAGGTTAAACAATGTTTATAATTAATTTATTTGTGTAATTGTGACTTGGAATGAGTTGTGGTGAAGTGCGGTTGGTGTGAATAATTTTGTAAGTCAAGTGATTGGAAGTGATACGTTCTGACTCCTGGATAATAATTCATGTGCTTAAAGTTAGTTAATATTTAATAGAATAGGGAGAGCGTGGAAATCATATATAAAGGAGTGGTTTTGTTTTGTGAGTGATTGATGAGTGTCTGAGAGCAAAGTAAACAGAGAGAGCATGCACCATACAGAGTAAGTCAGACACACACTCACTTCGCAAACACAATAGTTATTACATTTCTTTAGCTGTTTAATAATTCCACATATATAAGTATAATTTAAGAAAACCCGTGCGTTACATCTGGTGACCCTGAAAAACTCTGTGTTAGTTCAAATTAACGTAAGGTTGTATCTATTGTGTTGAATGGTGATTGCTTCCCTTGCCTGTGTCTTTTGTATTGGGTATTTATAAGTGGTCTGAATTTGATTGTCTCCCTTGCATTGTAAATACATTTATATATTTTGTGTTGTTATTTATCTTAGGATAGTTGTTAAATAATTACACCGTCTCCAGGTTCACGGTGGGGCTCTCTTGTACAGAAATTCTGAGTTGCTCAAGGGCCTAGACTCATTTTTCTTCCTTTGGGGTTCTAAATCTTCTCTTTGCTCGCTTATCTAAATTTTGATTAATTCAGTTCTTATATTATCAGTTACTCTTGTTATACTCGGTAGGGCTATTCTTTTGTGTGGGTGTGTGTGTGGATATGGAGTGAGTTAGTTTTCCACGCTCTTATTTTAAAATAGAATAGTTAGCAAAAGCCTTCATTAGAATTAATTTTTTTAGTAGAATTGTTGTTTTGTTGTAGTTGGTTACTTTTGTTTATATTTAGACCTGATTATATTGTGTTGTAATCACCTTACCCTTGTTTAACTTAAGTTGATTTTATAATTTTATAGAAATTAGTTGTTTTATTTGTGCATATTGGTTAAAAAAAAAAATTTTTTTCTTGTTTGTTTTAGTTCCATTTGTGCATCTTTGTTGAAAATTATTTGTGAATGTTTTGAAGTTTGTCTATGTTTTTGCTGTGAGGTTTCTGTTTGTTGACTTAGTTTACTAAAAAGTTCTTCTCTCCCTTTGTTGCAGTGTTTTGGGAATTTAGTATTTATTGTGAGGAAATTTGAAAATTTTATAGAATTATTATAATTAATTGGTATTATTAGTATAGTAAGTTAAAGTTGTTTTTATTTCGAGGTTGGAATGTTGAAAGAAAAATAATAATGATTTTGACTTAATTTTTTTTTTTTTTTTTTTTGCTGATTCGCCACTTATTATTGAATTTGTTTTTGGATTTGTGGATTTTGTGTGTTGAAAATATTTATTAATATTTGGTATTGATGATTATTGGAAATAGCTATTAGTTGTGAAGTTGTTATAATAATAATTTTTTTAAAACCTTTTGTCATCTTTAGTGTTGTAAACTGAGTTTGTTAGTAATTTAAGTTGAATACTGAGGGATAAAAACACTTGATACTTGTTTTGAAATTATTAAGTGTTGTTGTATTAGGTGTTGATTTGTGTATTTTGTTTAGTTATATTGAATATAATGTAAATAGAGTGTTCTAGATTGAACGCTTGGGCTGTTTGTTAAAATAAATTTTATTTTTATCATTGTTTCTCGGGTTTTGGGGACTTAGTGCATTAATACTAGTGGTTTGTTGTATATTGTATATATTGTTAGGTATTAGGTTTTCATAGAATTTTTTTTTTGTTTTTTTGGAATTTTTTTTTTTTGTTGTTGAAAAAATTTTGATTCTAGTCTTCAGTAAACAAAACAAACATGGATAATTATGATGAATTATTTCAAACTTTTCTCAAACAAGCATCTACTTTAGGAGTTTCTGACAAAGAAAAATATGTTAAAGAATGTTTCGAAAGACTTGAAAGAAAACAGGAAAGAGCTGCTCAACAAAAGAAGGAAGAATTAGCTGCTCAACAAAAGAAGGAAGAATTAGCTGCTCAACAAAAGAAAGAGGAATTAGATGCACAAGTTGAACTAGAAAGAGAGAAAACTAAACAGATGCAAATACAACAACCAGCTGATATTGAACAGGGACATGGTGGAAGAAGACAATACATAGGTCCTAAGCCAATCTATCCAAAACTACCAATGTTCAAAGAAAAGTCTGATGACATAGACTCGTATTTGTTTCGGTTTGAGACTCATGCTAGGTCTCTTAACTGGGATGAGGACAAATGGGTGACATATTTGTCAGCTTTGCTAGATGGTGGTGCTTTGAATTTGTATCATAGCCTGTCTGCCTTGGGATTTTGTAATTATAATACATTGAAAGAAAACTTATTGAAAAAGTTTCAATGCACAGCTGATGGCTTCAGAGAAAAGTTTAGAACTATTAAACCAGATGGAAATGAACCATTTCAAACTTTTGGGATTGAACTCAATAGGTTTTTTGAAAGATGGTTGACACTTTCGGGAGTCGAAAGAACAAAGAAAGGAATAATCGATCTCATTCTTGGAGAACAGTTTTTGAATTCAGTTTCTGCCGATTTGGCTACATTCATTAGGGAACGAGGTTTGGTCTCCCTTGATGAGATGATTAAAACAGCAGAATGTTATCGCCTTGCTAGACCGGGAAAAAACTTGGCTCGAAAGATACCTTCCACTGCTTTTGCTTCTGTTGCACAGTCAGAATCAGATGATACTTATGATACTTTTGAAGCTAATGCTGCTACTCATTCAGGTTATAGGGGTGGACGTGTTGACAAACGAAGAGGAAATTTTCGGGGGAGGTGGAATTTCAACAGGCAGTCAACTGCCAATGACCAGTCACACAGTTTTAATAGAACTGCTGGAGGTCGTGGCGCGGTCGGTCGTGGTTCTACTTCGACAAACAGTATGACATGCGATTTATGCAAAGGCACTGGTCATGGATCTTTCAGATGTCCCCTCAGAAATAATCCAGTCAATCCTTGTTTCACCTGTGGGTTAGGGGGTCATGCTAGAAAAGATTGTCCTTTTTTAAAGAGCGACTCACAGAAAACTCAAAGTGCTTCTGTTGGAGTTGCAGAAATTGTCTGCTCTGTTTTGGATTTGGCCAGTGGTCACTTGAAGTTAGAATTAGGATCGGTGAAGGGTGAAAAATGTTCTGTTCTTCGGGATACAGGTGCTACTGTTTGTGGCGTTCGTCAAAGACTAGTTAGTCCACAAGATTATGTAGAAGGTCAGGTTCGTTGCAAAACTTTTGGTGGAGAGATTACCTTCTATAGGTTAGCGCAGGTTCAGGTTTCTACTCCATATTTTTCAGGTTCTTTGCTGTGTGCTGTACTCCCAGACCCTGTTGCGGATCTGATTGTAGGAAACATTTCAGAAATAAATTTTCCTCCCCCTGAGATTGTTGATCATAGTGGACAACACATTGGCGCTGCAGTCAGTACTCGCGCGCAAACAGCGAAACAAGACATACCGCACAAGCCACTGATTCGCGTGTTGTCAGATTTTGGGCTAACTCGCCAGGAACTGATTGATTCTCAGAAAACAGATTCTACTATACATCCTTGTTTTGGCTTAGCTTCATCAGGAGAAAAGAAATCTGTTGGTGCCAATACGTATTCGTTCTATCTGGATTCTGGTGTTCTGTTTCGCTCATATGAAAATTCAACACAAATTCTGCAACAAATTGTTGTCCCACTCAAGCTTCGCTCTGCTGTTCTAGTTACAGCTCATGATCAGTTGCTTGCAGGTCATTGCGGTACACGTCGAACCTTGTCACGTGTCTTATCAAAATTCTTTTGGCCAGGAGTATCGGCTGATGTTGCCAGATACGTTAAGACTTGTGACTTATGTCAGAAATCCGTTTCCAAGGGATCGGCACCTCCAGTTCCATTGTCCGTGGTACCTCAGTCTGGAATTCCCTTTGAAAGAGTGCACATAGACATTGTTGGCCCACTGTCGCCTCCATCTGATGAGGGTCATAGATACATTCTGACAATGGTTGATTTAGCCACGCGCTTTCCAGAGGCTGTTCCTATGAAAACCATTACTTCTGTTGATGTGGCTGAAGCTTTGCTGTCCATTTTTGCTAGATTGGGCTTTCCCAAAGAAGTTTTGTCCGATCAAGGTACTCAATTCAACTCAGACTTGATACATCAATTCCATGTTCTGTGCGGTACTAAGGCTATTAGAACATCTCCTTTTCATCCTCAGGCAAATGGCATTGTAGAGCGTTTCCATAGAACTTTGAAGGCAATGCTCGGAAAGGTCACTCAAACACATCCAAGAGCTTGGCATCGATACCTCCCAGCACTATTGTTTGCATGCCGTGAGTTACCCTCTGAAAGTACAGGTTTTAGTCCTTTTGAACTTGTGTTCGGTCGACAACCCAGAGGGCCGATAGCATTACTTGCAGATTCTTGGGTACATGATCAAGCGCAAACTGATGATGATGCTCGACATTTGTATGCATACGTTTTTGAACTCAAGAACATACTCGCAGAAACATGTGAATTAGCTAAACAGAATTCAGCACAGTCATCTGCTAAGAACAAAGTGTACTTTGATCGCTCAGCTAAACAAAGAACATTTTCCGTCCATGACGAGGTGTTGGTATTTCTGCCATCAGAGTCCAACAAACTTTTGATGCAATGGTTAGGCCCCTACACTGTACAACAGTGCATGCATCCAGATTACAAAATCTTGGTCAAGGGTAAACACAAAATCTTTCATGCGAACATGTTGAAACGATACTTTCGGCGTGCTAACATCGCTGTAGTGCAGGATGATGATCAGGAATTACCTACTGTTGTTTGTCAAGGTTCAGCTGTTAGTTGGAGTGAGTTGATTCCACACCATTTTTTTGAAACGGCTCAGAGTGACAGAGGTCAGTTTCAGGATAGGGATTATACTCAGAAACATGCTGATACTACTTTGTTATCTAAGATTGAACATACCGTTTTAGGTTCGGTAGGCATTGTACAAGATGATGATGATGTAGTTCCTGTACCAACCTTACCTTTGGCATCATCAATGACAGATGAAAATATCACTTTTGTCTCTTTTGACCCACTGTTGTCCAAATCTGATCATGAAAGCATCTTTTCGGTTTTGAGTGAGTTTCCGAATATTCTCACTGCAAAACCTGGTTCCTTTTCTGGTGATGTCTTGCTTGATATTCATTTGACATCAGATATTCCGGTGCGTCGTAAGGCATACGAGTTACCTTTTGCTTCTCAACAGGTAGTGGCCCGTGAGATTCGTACAATGTTGGACCTCGGAGTCATAGAAACATCAAAATCAGCATATTCCTCCCCTGTTGTACTTGTTCAGAAGAAAGATCAGTCATGCCGCTTTTGCATTGACTACAGGGCATTAAACAAAATTACAGTTTTTGATGCAGAACCAATCCCTGATGTTACAGAGATGTACACCAGACTCGCTGCGAGCGTGTACTTCACCCGAATTGATCTAGCCAAAGGCTATTGGCAAATTGTGGTGAACCCTCTGCATCGCCATATAACTGCTTTTGCCACTCATTTAGGGCTATACCAATGGATCAGAATGCCATTCGGCTTGGTTTCCGCACCAGCAGTCTTTGCACGAATGATGAGAATGTTGGCATTGCATGAAGTCTCCGCAATGAATTTTTTTGATGACATTCTCACACACAGTCTGACATTTCAGCAGCATCTTTTGGATGTTAAAGGTGTTTTTGAGAGATTGAGACAGTTCGGTCTCACAGCTAGGCCTTCCAAAATCTCTGCTGGTTTCCAAAGCCTTGAATTTCTTGGCCATGTTGTGGGGCAGGGTTTGTTACGGCCAGAGGAAAAAAAGATTCAAAAGATCTTAGCCATCCCAACGCCAACCACTAAGAAGCAAGTGCGTTCGTTGCTGGGCCTTTTGAGTTTCTATCGCTGTTATATCCCTAACTTTTCGGCTATTCTGGCCCCAATTTCAGACCTCACAAAAGATTCGAAGTCCAGGTCTGTGACATGGTCATCAGCTTGCGATAGGGCATTGTCGGACATAAAGCTTTTGTTTTCGACTGCGCCTGTTCTGCAGTTGCCTCGACTGAATGATCCGTTTGTTCTTCGGACAGATGCTAGCGCTTCTGGGATTGGGGCTGTTTTGTTGCAGGAATCGAATGGTGTCTTGCACCCAGTTTCTTTCACTAGTAGGAAGCTGCTACCAAGAGAGGTCCGATATAGCACCATAGAAAGAGAGTGTTTAGCCATTGTTTGGGCTGTTGCAAAGTTTGCTCGTTTTCTATGGGGAGTTCCGTTCACACTACAAACAGATCATAGGCCACTCACATATTTGCAGACATGCCGCTTCAAGAATAGCAGAATCATGCGATGGGCATTGTCTTTGCAAGAATACAAATTTGTCGTTGAACCTCTGCCAGGATCTCAGAACGTTCTTGCTGATTTGTTGTCACGTTCTGATGTTGATCAATACCTACCCTGAGTTCTATTTTGTAATAGTGAGGTAAAAAGAAACCTCGGTCGGTATCTTTTTTTTTGAAGGAGGGGGTAATGTAGAGAACGGCAGTTGGGTAGAGAGAGGCATAGGCCTAGTGGTATGGAAGGAGTATGAAATAAACTTTATTATGATTGGATGAAATAGTATGATTGATCCAATCAATGACTAGCAGTGAAATGACGTGGTGTTTGAGCGGGAATGTTGTTAGTTTAGGCACTCCTATTCTGTGTTTTGAGGAGGGCAGTGGTGTAATTGTATTACGTAGCAGACACATTGTAGTGGACTTGTTCAACAAGGTTTTCTATCATGGCGGATTAGAAGCATGGTTTGATCGTCCGAACTGCATGTGGTTCTCTCGTATTGCTGCATGAAGCAGGTATTTGTAAAACAATTTTTTGATGTGCCATTGTAATGTTTTGAAGGAAGAATTGTAATATTTTGAACGAAATAAGGATGTGAACGAACTAGTGAGCTGTTTGCTGGTTTGTACTGGTTGAAGATTTGTCAATGAGAAAAGGTATGTGCGATGGTGGTTGTTGATAGAGAGAAATATTATTATTGTTTATTGTGAATTTTGAACGAAGGTGTATGGATAGTATATTGTGACGGAAGTGGAAAAATATTGGAAAATGGTGAGCAGAAGGAGAAATTACTATTCACAAGGTAACAGAAGAAAGAGGAGGAGAGGAATGATATTTAGTTTAAATAAGTAGTCTCAGACAATGTTGTTATTGTATGTTCAGCCGCTGAGCTGGGGCTGTCACGGAAGACAACCCAGATGTTGATGTTGATGCTAATGACGATGATGGAGTGATGGCTGTTGCTGATGCACTGTATACCGACGTATGGTATGGTGACATCTTGTATGCTGATAATGGATGCTGATGCATGAGGTCGACTGGAAGACAGCGACTACGACTTGTTAATTTTCAGCCAAATCATCGTGGTGTGAGTACCTATATATATTTAGAGAAAGTGTGATATACACATCGACACATGTGTGTATAACTTGGATGACAGTCTTGAAAGCTGGTATCACAGATAGTCGGTACTCTGGATTGAAGAAGTGTGATGGTGACATGTGTCGCCAATATTGATCAAGTGAAAGACGATTGACAGAGTGGACTTATGTGATTGACTATGCGGACTGGAGTGATAAGAGTATTGTGCATTGTGTCATGGAAGGGGAGATTTCTAAAGTATAATTGAGTGACAGTGCGAAACGAACATTGGAATTATATTGACGTTGGAGGTGATGTTGGAGAAGGGGAGATTATATGTGTTAAACTGATGTGGGGTTGTAAGACAGACAACCGAAGTGTGTAATAGTGGTGATAGTTGGAGGTGAGGAGGTTAAACAATGTTTATAATTAATTTATTTGTGTAATTGTGACTTGGAATGAGTTGTGGTGAAGTGCGGTTGGTGTGAATAATTTTGTAAGTCAAGTGATTGGAAGTGATACGTTCTGACTCCTGGATAATAATTCATGTGCTTAAAGTTAGTTAATATTTAATAGAATAGGGAGAGCGTGGAAATCATATATAAAGGAGTGGTTTTGTTTTGTGAGTGATTGATGAGTGTCTGAGAGCAAAGTAAACAGAGAGAGCATGCACCATACAGAGTAAGTCAGACACACACTCACTTCGCAAACACAATAGTTATTACATTTCTTTAGCTGTTTAATAATTCCACATATATAAGTATAATTTAAGAAAACCCGTGCGTTACACTCACCCATCCAAGTGCCTTGGGGTCATGAGCAATCTTGCCACTGTAGATTGTTCTAACCTATAAAGGGAAAAGTGAAAGCCCCAGTTGAAAACCTGTCTTTCCTTTGTAGGCAAGACAGATTCACTGCGGCAACAGTACCCCCGTTGGAGTGCCGGGGGTTTTCAGTATAAATAGTATCCCCACTTTATGGAAATTTAGTGCTTTAAATTCCCACTGTCGCTGTCTTCCTCATTTACTCTTTCCCATTCCTGCTGTGTCCTATCACTCTGCTATACTATCTTCTTCTTCGCTAGATCAATGACCTACCTTTTTTCTTGAAAACTCTTCCTGGACAAGACTCCTTGTTTGTGTATGAGGTCTGTTGGATCAGCTTGGGAGTGTTGGACGCTTTCTGCCGGGTGGTCACTAGGGCTTCCTATGATTGTATTATTTAGCAGTATAGGCATTTTATATGTATGTGTTTTTTTGGTAGTTTATAATGATGTTTGTATTCTATTTTGTTTTTGTAACCGGGGGTTCGAGTAGTTGGGGTAAAGCCTCAGCCGCCCCCTGCGTGGGATGTCTTTATTGTAAAGTGGCTGGCCGGTGGAGGGCGTTCAATTTTCCCACTAGGGTTGTTTCATCAGATCTTTTATGCGGATCGGGGGTTGTCCGGTCCTGATTTGGCTCGGAAGAGTCCGCTGGACCTAAAGCAACAATCAATCAATCAATCAATCCAAGTGCTAACCGGACTGGACGGTGCTTAATTTGCGACATAGTCGCGAGTTCTCCAACCACTGCGCTATCCGACACCCCTCGGATGGGACAAACTTACATAACTTGGGTACGAGAATTTTCAGGACACCGATGGTTTTCTCCGGGTACTCCGGTTCCCTCCCTCCTTCAATAACGGTATTGGATGCAGTCTATCTAACATCTTAACATTTCAACTGTTGAACAACGTCACACAGCTTGCACTAGTTGAACTAGCTGCCGTTGCGCAATCCAGTAGTTCCTAATGAGTAGTTTGGTACAATATTTATTCAGTCTCAACTGGTATTGACAACAACAAAAAATAATAATAAATAAATAAATAAAATAAAATAAAAAGTTTCAAAAAGTAAAACGACAGGCCGTGCTTATAAAAAGGTCACGCTGTGTTATAGATTTACTAAATCGTTAGAACGATCACGATGTTGACTAGTAATTGCCGAGTTTGAAATTATTTATTGTGAGGGAAGCGTGCACTGTGATACATGGAGTTTCTGGATAAAACTGAAATTCACCACCACAATGTTGGACGATAAAATTCGAATTGCAAAATAAAATAATTTTTAAAAGAGGGTTTGGTTGATTTTTGCAAATATAGTGATGTGTTTTATTTTATTTTATTTTTATTTTATTTTTATTTATTTTATTGTTATTTTAGTAATTTTTCTTATTATGGTTATTTTATTTATTTATTTCAAGGACATTACAACTGTCAATATAACGTAGAATGTTCTGTAGTAAATAACTTTATTATATAAACAAGGATTGGGTCGATTTTCTCTCTTATTTAATTTGAGTTCATCATTTTAGTTTGCTGCTTAATGTTGTTTGCCGAGGTTGTTTGTTGAAGTCGCTGGGTGCGTTAAAGATGGATTTTGCTGCCTTAGTTTTGTTTAGATAAAGGATTCCTGAGTGAAAGTTTGTGAAAAATAAAATAACGATCGAGTCACGAGAAACCGCGGGGGGGGGGGGGGGGGGGGGGGGGGGGGGGGGGGGGGGGGGGGGGGGGGGGGGGGGGAGTATATTAAATCGGGAGGCACGGTGGCCTAATGGTAGAGCTTTGGCTTGTGGATCTGAAGGTCCCGGGTTCGAGCCCAGGCCGGGGCATTGTGTTGTGTCCTTGGGAAAGACACTTTACTCCCGTTTCCTACTCCTTCGGATGAGAGTATAAACTGAGGTCTAGTCTGTATCGCATACATTCCATCATAACGGACTTTAAAGATCCTGACGCTCATGTCCTAGACGGATGAGTGCCGGTGACAAGAACACACCCAGCATGCACTTATGTCCTTCTCCTGGCTGCCCAGGATTGTGCTCAGTTGTACGGACGTCAGACCATGCGCCCAAAGGCTGCGGGTGGGCGTCTCGGGCGGCTTGAGTTAGATCCTGTATCGGCCAGCGCCTTGAGCAGCTCTTGAGCTGGTAAAGCGCTATATAAGAACGATTAATATAATATATAATATAAATCGCTTCAATGAGGATAAGTTTAAAGAAGAAGAAGGTAAAGATGATGATGATGATGATGATGATGATGATGATGATGATGATGATGATGATGATGATGATGATGATGAAATTGATTTAGTCCCTTCTCGTACTCCTGTTTCCTAGCTGGCCCTTCCCTTCTGTGACCACACTTGAGTGATATATTCACCAGTAACTCGCCTCTTTCTTTGAAAGATGACAACACATTAAATTTCAAGAAGTGTAAATAAAGGAGAGGAAAAGAAGACGAAGATGACGAACTTTTCCCAACACGGACTGACAAAGAATACTCGTCTTCAACTTGTGTGTCCATACTCAAGTCCTGAGTAGTGTGTATTCATGCCCCTTGCTCGATGTCTCAAATAGACATCAGAGATCTGGGAGTGGTCGTCATCGAAAGAGGGGTCTGGAACAGTGTGGACTGAAGAAAGTAAGTTTTTTTTCCCCCTTCTGCGGCAGCCAGATAGGTCATGTAAATAAAGGGACCCTGTGTCTCATCCGGTCAGTTTGGGATCAGTATTAAAATCAGATGTCTGCGGCTTTGGAATGAGAGGCGATGGGAGGTGTGGTACTTGTTTTTTTTTGTGTGTGTAGAAAGTACATAGGATTTGGCGAAGTAGTGTGGGCGATGGTGAGTAGTGCATGGCGATAGGATTAGCATAATAATAACATGTCTGCGGCTTAAAGGGACCCACTTAAAAGATCCGTGTACTGATGAAGGAGGCGCGTAATGATTAATTTTTTTTAATTTTTTTTTTATTTTATTTTATTTATTTTTTTTTTTTTTTGGGGGGGGGTCTACGGTGAAATTATGTGAATGCAGGAGGGATGGGACATCGGTTTCTCATACACGTAGAGTGTAGGTGCTGCTAGGAGTTGGATCGGAGGAGGATGAGCGGAAGGCTATAGAAGATAGACTGGCTACAGAAATAGGGGAGAACTGGTAAGCTGTAATTTTCTTACTCGATAAAGATTGGATGAGTTCCAATCTTGCGTGGGCAGAGATCATGACCGAGTAGAAGGTGCAGTCCCCATGGACCAGAGCGGAAGGGAAGTAATGCACACGTACTTCCATTATAAACTACAAGTCCGCGAATGGTGGCACAGTGGTTCATGGTGTTACATTGCAGCATAAGCTTGCAGCAAGCGGGCTTCTTGGCGACATGGTGTCTATCTGTTTAGAGCAGGGTATTTTTTGTCGGGGTTGGGCGGGATATAAATTTTCGTATTATTATTACTATTACTATTAACTGTGCACCAGCTGGTTCTCAGTGGTCAGTGGGCTGTGCAAGTACAATGATCAACTCTTTGTGTTGGTAAGCGCGCTGTGTCATTACAGTTGTTTTGCGCATGTGGTCGCACTATGTAGGTCTACTGGAAGCTCAATAAGGAGGAATGTGGAAGTGGAAGAACGCTTTTGGAAACTACTGTGCATTGCTTGTGATGAATAATTTATGTTCGACCCATAAAAGCACAGACTGTGGCCCTAAACTCATCATCTTCTTAATCTTCAACTTGCTGATATCGCTTAGGGAAAAAAAGTTAGAGAGAGAGAGAGAGTGAGAGAGAGAGAGAGAGAGAGAGAGAGGTGGATGCTTTTCGGGTTACTCCATTATATTTTTGTTTTCGGGTTA
>CM072511.1:114082563-114145063 GCA_036898135.1 Oncomelania hupensis | reverse complement strand
TAGAGGGGAGATTCGTCACGGAAAAACGTGCTACACTGAGATCAAAGACCATGTGGCATACTTAGACTAGAGAAAGCCTCGTTCTGTCTCATCTTCCTTGTATGGCGCTCGACCAGTGTGAATTGTGAGAATAATAATAATAATAATAATAATAATAATAATAATAATAATAATAATAATAATAATAATAATAATAATAATAATAATAATAATACAGGAACCTTCAACAATTTCAAGTAGAGGTAAAACATATAACTTCGGTTTATCTTTAAAGGGCCTCTGCAATCTCTGATATTCTAGTTTGGGAAGGAGTGCCAGCGGAGTATCATAGACTCCATGTGCACTGGTACTATAGTTTTTGCTGGTTTCTCATATTGGATGTGTTGGGATCTCAGAATAAAAACTAATAATAATAAATAAATGAGTGCTGAACAACCTCCTGATTGTCCCCACGCATTTCTTAAGCTTCTCCTCGTGATCTTGTAATTCTCCATGTATTGGGTTGATTTGAGTTTCACAAAGCCTGGATTTCATGTAGACCAATCGACGGGCGGGTGTGATCGGGATGAACCTAGAAGTTTAATGTAGGAGGGGGGAGGGGGCGGATGGGCGAGGGGAAAGGGCCTAAGTGGGTTAGTCGCTGGTTTTCTTTGCCGAAGGTCGCGGGTTCGATTCCCGCAAGGGGCGAACTTGTGGGACTTAGGTACGAGACTATTCAGGTCACCGATGGTTTTCTCCGGGTACCCTGGTTTCCTCCCCATTTTTAATAATGGTATTGGATGCGGTCAATCTAACATTTCAAATTTTAAACAAATCGATTTCTTTTCCGTCTATTAATAGCGTTTTCCCTGCCTTTGCACCACATAAACACAGTGTTAGATGTGTGTTTGTTTGTGTGTTTGTGTATGATACATGTGAGCGTGTATGGTGGTACAGATCGCCGCGCTTTGAGCCTGATTGGTGATTTGGGGAAAAGCGCGTATATAGCATCCATTATTATTATTCTTCTTCTTCTTATTATTATTATTATTATTATTATTATTATTATTATTATTATTATTATTATTATTATTATTATTATTATTATTATTATAACACCCCCCCCCCCCTCCCCTCCTCATCCGTGGGAGTACCTTGGGTTTCTGTATAAATAGTATCCCCACTTTCTGGAAATTTAGTGCTTTAAATTCCCACTGTCGCTGTCTTTCTCATTTGTTCTTTCTCATTCCTACTCTGTTATATCACTCTACTATACTCTCTTCTTCTTCGCTAGACCAGTCACCTACCTTTTTTCTTGAAAACTCTTCCGGGACAAACTCCTCTTTTGTGTGTGTGAGGTCTGTTGTATCAGCTAGGGAATATTGGACGCTTTCTGCCAAATGGTCGCTAGGGCTTCCTATGATATTATCATTTAGCAATGTAGGCATTTTATATGTATGTGTTTTGTTGATATTTTATAATGATGTTTGCATTCTATTTTGGTTTTGTAAACGGGGGTTCGTTAAAGTAGAGTATAGCCTCAGCGTCCCCTACATGGGATGCCTTTTTTGTACAGTGACCGGCTGGTGGAGTGCCTTCAGTGTTACCACTGGGGTTGTTTCAGCAGATCTTTTATGCGGATCAGGGGTGAGTCTTCTTTCAGCCAAGTTGCGGTCTCGATTTTGTGGTCCTGATTCGGCTCCTTGCAGTCCGCTGGACCTTGTAAGCAATGAATAGGTAACTATTATTATTACGACATCCATCATTGCCGAAATAGCAGACGGGGAATAACCATACCAAGGAAGAATGGGTATAGGCCTAAATCAACACTAAACCACAATATCAATCATACCGCTAAGATAAACGGTTACATATTGGCACTTTGTAATCTTGCCAACTACGGGAATCGATGTGTCATCGGTGTGCCAGGCGAACGCACTAACTCTGAGCTACGGCGTTTGGGTACTTCGGGTGTTTACATTCAGGTAGAATGGGTAATCATTTCATGGTGTGTCTTGGGCTAGAAAGACATAGCAGGGCCCAATCCTCTCCAGGCTGTTGGCCACAGCCAAAATCCACGAGATGGAGTACGCTGGTTAAACGATCATCTGTAGCGCCCCAACGACTTTCGAGTTACGGGAAGGATAGGATAGGAGAATGGGTAACACCACATTAATCAGCCTTGCCCACGCTGTTTTACGGCTGTTTGACTATTGTGAACGTTCATCCATCCGTTTACCCGATTTGTTGGAATTATTTTGATTAATTGATAAAGGTGAAGGGCAGACTTGCTTTGTTTATTTCGTCGATAACAATTTGTTTAAATTTGCAAGAATACGTGAAAAGAATTGGCAGAGTAAAAATAGTATTGTGATAGTTTTTTTTTCTTTCTTACAAAATGTGACAAACATCGTAATGAAATGCATATAAGGGACAGCTTTATTGAAAATGCAACATTTAAAAAGAATCCATTAACTCGCATGCATTTTCCACCGTCTTGAAAATGTTCGTTGGAAAAATATAATTCTATATAATAAAAAATTGAAAATGTTATTCAATCAAATCGCTAATTCATAGTTCCATGACGAATCAATCATCCAGTTACAAAAGCAGTCGTATTTATTAAACGGGTTTTTAAATTGTGCTTTCTTTTATTTGTAAGAATATAATTCCAATAAATTGATAATTCATAGTTTTGTGTCGAAACTGTCCTCCTGCTGCCCCCAGCCCTAATTATTAAACGTTTTGAAACGTTCGTTGTTTTTGTTTGTAAAAAGATCCAAGAAAATTCCAATGAATGACAAAACTGTGATTTCCTTACCATTATCAAATATTAAACATTATTAGTTCCAGAGATATAGCGGGTGAACTATTGTTTTTGGCTCTGTCTGTCCGTCCGTCAGTCCGACTCTTATGTTCACTTTTTTCTTAAACTAATGGAGGGATTTCTTTGAAACTTGGTATGTAGTTTAGAACTTAATGATCCCCACCAGATGACACAAATTTATTAATATTGGTTGACGTCATCGTTTGTTGTTTTTTCTAATAGCATATTTGCCAAACTAATGGAGATATTTCGTTCACATTTGGTGTGTTCGTACACTTTACGTATAACTCCAACATAAAACCAAACTTATGCAAATCGAGAGACGTAACCATGGTGACGTAATCTTTGTTTTGCTTTGGTTATTAAATTTGTAAAACAGTTGCAATAAACTGAGAGAATTCACTATTCCCTGAATTATGAATACTTAATAATAATAATAATAATAATAATAATAATAATAATAATAATAATAATAATAATAATAATAATAATAATACAGGGTAATATCACACGCCTTTTCTTCAATCGAACTCAATGGGCGGCGACATGAAGAGATCGCTAGCGCAGAAGTCGAAATAGAAATACGTTTTTATTTGTCCATTTTTAAAATGCCTGCCGCCTATGCCATTATTGAAGGGACATTCCCCTGCCTTTGGTCCCGGCTCAAGTTCATAGCTATTAATTTGGTGAAAAAAAGAATGAATTATGACGATGGAAGATGTCTTGACCAGTTAAAATGGAAAAACATGTGCGGTGTTGAATAACTGAGTGAAAGGGTTTCAATGGAGCTTGATTCAATGTTGGATCGTTAAATCTTTCTCGGTTTAAGTGTTATGCTCAGTTAGAAGTTCATGCACAATGTGGTTGAAGAGGGATTATTGCTCGGGTTAATAGGAATTTAAGCAAGGTTGAAACAAAGTTGTGAAGTTCACAAGTTTTAATATCAATCCATTTCGAAGTAATGTGACAGAAGTAGTATTGGTTCTGCGTCGTCTCTTTTAGGCAAGTACAAAGAAAAGGGTTGGGTAACGCCTATCCTATCCTATCCTATCTCGTAACTCGGAGGTCGTAGGGGCACCACGGATGATCGTTTAACCAGCATACTCCATCTTTTCCTGTCCTCAGCAACCCTGATTGTTTCGCTCAGTGTCAAACCAGTCCATTCTCGAATGTTGTCCTCCCAACTCTTTTTCGGTCTCCCTCTTCTTCCTCCTTGCACTGTGCCTAGCAGGATGGTCTTTGCAAGGCCTGATGACGTGGCCATACCATCGGAGTTTCCGGTTTTTTTTTTTGGTAACGCAACGGTGTTAATATCGTTTTTGAGTCTGAATTTATATCCATTACTCCCCTCCCATTCACAGCCTATTTGATACAGCGCATCTCTGTGCACTTACAAATATGTTTTTACTCACGATCATGAGTCTCGTAACCAACTGGGTCTTTGCGAATGGGCTCTATGCACAAGTCGGCGGCATGGTCACGTGGCGCGGGAATAACAAAGCGGTCATGGCAATATTTCATCTTTCAGTGGAAATCGATGAAAGGAAATGTTCTTTTCTTTGCATAAAGGTTTACGTCGAAGTTATAGCATCCAAACGCAGCACAGTACTTCACCATTTTCAAACTCGAGCACGCCGTGTTATTCCCGCAGCACGTGGCCGCCACGCCTTTGTGCATAGAGCCCATTCGCGGTACAACAGAGAATGCACGTCGGTTCTCTGCTCTCCATCTTTGGCGGTCATGCAGGGAACTTGTGTATTCATCAACCGTGCACACTTATATAACCACATCATCTGAAATACAGCCCATGAGCAGCTCTTAAACCCAATGTGGGCGCTACTTTTAATGACGACACATTTTTTTATTTGCCTAACCGGAAAAGTGCAGAAACGTTTTAGCTCGATCAATAACCCATTAATCATTTTAATCTTTTTGACAGTTGGCGTCGGTTTGTTGAATTTCAAGGGAATGAGTTTTTATTGCACGGGATTATCTTGTGAGTGTGGAGGTGTGTGGTGTTTGCGTTCCGGGGTGAGTGCACATTCGAAAGGAGCTTTGTCATTTCAATCTATTATGTTATGGTCCTTTTTTTAAAGATTTTTTTTAAAATTGTCAGCAGTCAACATTGGATCTGCAAAGGATGGCATATTTGTTTATCATTGTATAGAAACTGTAAATTTAACTTTTTTTTTCGAGGTTATTAATATTGAACTTGTGACTCTTTGCTGCATGATAGAAATCAACGAGACACACATACTTTATAAATTTGGTCAACCTCACTCCAAGATCAAGGTCAATGGAGCAGTCCAAGTCGGTTAGTATAAGTACTTATTAAAATGAACCTGACCCTAAACTATGAGACATTTAAAATCCAAACTTGTTGTATTTAGAGATGATAGATTAATCTTTCACATATGCTCCGTTTTTGCATTAATCTTGAAAGTCAAGGTCATTTTAGGCCTTGAAAAATCATACAAAAAATAGGTTATCGCACAATAGAATGGCTGTTTATTTAACCCATAGAATGCAACAACCTTGGGTTATCAGACATGCATGAGAGATCAGGTGAATGTCAAGGTTATCCTAAGGTCAAGGTTATTGAAGGTCAAGGTCATTACCAGGTTACCGTTTTTAATTTGGCGTATAATAATAATAATAATAATAATAATAATAATAATAATAATAATAATAATAATAATAATAATAATAACAACAATAATAATAATACAACTTTTGCTGTACTTTATTTGATAGTACATGAGTGTATTTTGAGCAAGAGGTCAATGTTATCTCAAGGTCCAGAGCATAGGAAGATCGAAGTCGGTATTGGGGTGGCCTCGTGGCGCAGTGGATAAGTCGCCGGTTTCCTATGCCGAAGGTCGCGGGTTCGATTCCCGCAAGGGGCGAACGTATGTGACTTAGGTACGAGACTATTGAGGTCACCGAGGGTTTTCTCCGGGCACTCCGGTTTCCTCCCTCCCTTCAAAATAATATTGGATGCAGTCAAATTAATTTTAAAAAAATACAAAACTATTTAACTTTCAGTTTCCTAATAGCGATCTCCCTGCCTTTACACCACGTGTATGCCTTGTATACTGTTGTCCTTGTTGTGTGGCTGTAATATATTTGTTGCACGTGAGCGTGTATGTTGGTATAGGTCGCCGCGCTTTGAGTTCGAAATCATTCGAAGTAAAGCGCGTATTAGCATCCGGTATTATTATTATTATTTGCATATTAATGCCACAATTTCTTTTTGTTTGTTTGTTTGTTAAATATTGCGAGTTTCATAAGGAGCATGCGAATCACATGGGCTTTCTTCTTCTAGTTTTGGCTCACATGCATAGCAATGTGGGTCTATGTACTCACTTACCCCCCCCCCCCTCCCCTCCCCTCAACTCGACTTTCCTCCCCCCACCCAAAAAAAATTCTTTTATTTTGCAAACATGTGCGAGATGAGTCCTAAGGCAAAAAAAAGAGTCTGTGTACGGTATCCCTAATTTTTTGGCCCGATCCTTGAACTTTTTTGGGAATCATCTGGAAAAAAAACTTGAAAAAAGACCCAAAAAAATCGCACCCAAGATGTTTTTTAAGAAAAGAAAATTTTAAAAAAGAAGCCGAACTACCGAACTGTTTTGTTCCCCTACGTTAACGTAAACAGACATATTATTTTTTGGCCTATATAGTCCAAAAATGACATTTTAAAAAAAAAAATATCCATCCGGCTGTCTATCCGCCGTTTACCTGTGCAAAAACTTTAAATTGGCTAAGTACTCTGAGCCTATTTCAACTAACACAACCAAACTTGGTAAGATGGTGTATACCCATGAGACCTCATAAACGATCAGTGAATGAATGACTTCATTTCAATGTCAAAGTCTCATGGTAATGAACTGTGAGAAAAGAAAAGACAAATGTTCACAAAATTTTACTTTTTTTTTAGGTTAGTAATATTGAACTTATGATTCTTTGGTGCATGATAGATATAAATGAGGCACACATTTGGTCAACCTCACTCCAAGATCAAGGTTACTAGAGTTGTCCAAAGTCGGATTTGAAGTGACCTTTACCCTAAACTATGAGAGATAGAAAGCCAAAACTAGCTGTATTTAGAGATAATAGACTGATCTTTCATATTTCCGTTTGTGCATTGATCTTAAAGATCAAGGTCATTTTAGGACTTGCAAAAACATACAGAAATAGGTCATTGTACAGAGGAATGGCTGTTTATTTAACCCGTAGTATGCAACAACATTGGGTTATTTGATCAGACATGCACTAGAGATCACGTGAGGGTCAAGGTTATCCCAAAGTCAAGGTTACTAAAGGTCAAGGCCATCCCAAGGTCACCGCTATAATACAACTTTTGCTGTACTTTATTTTGATAGTACATGAATATATTTGAAGCCAGAGGTAAGTGCCATTTCAAGGTCAAGAGCATAGAAAGATCGAAGACGGTATTACTTTGCATTTTATAATGCCATCCTTTCTTCGTTTGTTCTTTATTTTTCTGTCTTTTTTTATAGGGAGGAAATGGGGAATGGGGATGGGGGGTGGGGTGGGAGACACTCTTGTTATGTTAAATATTGCAAGTTCCATAACTAGCACGTGAGTCATATGGGCTTTGGCATTCTTTTTTTTCTTTCTTTCTTTTTAACTTTCCAGACATTGCCTTGTTTTAAACATTTGCTGTGATCATGTGGAAATGTTCATCTGCGTGATAAAGTTTAATTGGCTCTTTTATTAATATCTTTACATGATATTCAGTTACCGACAGTTTTATTTCCAAGCAGCGATTTTAATATGTACTTTGTTGAACAGTTTTATTTCCCTCGAATGGCCTCATGGCATAGACCACATTTCTGTTTTGTTTTGGAAATTGTTACTTTTTTTAATCTGCTTAAATCTTTATCAGTGTCATTTAAAAAAAAAACTTTTTGTGCGTTATTGTATATTTATTGTACACACTTAGAGCTGTCAAGAATAGGCGTTTGAAAATGTTCATACTACTACTACTACTACTACTACTACTACTACTACTACTACTACTACTACTACTACTACTACTACTACTACTACTACTAATAATAATAATAATAATAATAATAATAATAATAATAATAATAATAAATCGCTTTTTTAGTCTTTGTTCTTCAGATGCATGTAAGGTACACACATCATTCATTCATTAGGTCCATGAACAGGCCTACGTACATAAATGCTAGCGAAAACGATTGCTTGATTACATCAGATACAGATAATCGAAGATAGAATTCACCACATCCATAAACAGCCTACCTGTCAACGCCTCAACCGATGGGACACTGATTTAACTGTAGTGTTGGTTGCTGACATGACATCCTTTCTCATCACGCGAAACTTAAGGATTTCCTTTCACGAAACATTCATCGATCAAATAAATTAGTTTGTTGTTATACTGTAAAGCTCGGATATTTGTAATCCGCTTAACACAACATGCATGCAACTCCATTCTTTTGGAAAATATTTAAGAAATCGGTCCCCTTCTTCAGCACAGGCAAGGTGTGAAAGCTTATACAATACAACTTTATTGTCTGATGTTCATCAAATACAGAAATTTGTCTTTGGCTCGTCGTCCACAAGAAGCATGCAATATATCCATTTTATATACACAACCAGCAGAGACACATTCATTTCTAATGGCACAGCAGCAACCTTAAATTCCAATCAAATACAGACATTCACAATCTAAACCCCACATCAATAATAACTAATAATTTTACATTCGCGCAGAAAAAGCGCAGCACACACAAAATAATCTAATAACAGTACAAGTTGTTGTCTTAAACTATACATATCACAGTCTATACATAATTATAATGGCAGTGCTTAAAAGGTAGAGGCATGACTAGAACATTCTACATTCGCCTATGCATAGGTCAACAACCAATTACATAATACAGTGCAGTAGCAACATTCTTACAACATAGTAGTAATAAAATACACAGCAAAGACACAACTGAGCAGGTTGCCTATCTCAGAAGGATTGGATAAATTAAACATTCTGATAATATATTAAATCGACAAGGGCTACCAGGCTCCTTGAAATTGTCCAAATCTTTACTGTGTGATGCACCCAAATCCAGCTCAAAATCTTTACTGTGTGATGCACCCAAATTCCAGCTCAAAATCTTTACTGTGTGATGCACCCAATTCCAGCTCAAAATCTTTACTGTGTGATGCACCCAATTCCAGCTCAAAATCTTTACTGTGTGATGCACCCAATTCCAGCTCAAAATCTTTACTGTGTGATGCACCCAATTCCAGCTCAAAATCTTTACTGTGTGATGCACCCAATTCCAGCTCAAAATCTTTACTGTGTGATGCACCCAATTCCAGCTCAGGTCATCGAAATGAATGAACACTGAAGTTTAACGTCCACCACCACCACTGGCGGTATGGCAGACGGGGATAACCATCCCAAGAAAAAAGGGAGCAGGGATTTAACACTGAACCACCAGAGCAATCATACTGCTAAGCTGTACAGTGAAAATTGACCTCTTTTATCCGGCTGACCACGGGAATCAAGCCCGGGTCGCCGATGTGCTAGGCGAACGCTCTACCACTGAGCTACGGCAGTAGGTCAGATTGTTACGTTGAAACGCGTATGATGGTGCGTGTGAAATGCGCACGATATTATGTGTGAAGCGCGCGCGATAGATCTGTTCGTTTTATTTTGCAAAGCATGCAATAATAGAGTGTATTTACCTTGGATTTGAGTTTGCGTTGTTATTAGAAGAAGCTTTGTGTAACGTTGATGTTTTTGGTTGGTCGATATTGTTTGAGAATTTTCGGGAATTGGTTGTTTACTATCGATCGAAGCGTGTGGATTGTTCTGTTGGTTACCATGGAAGCTTCCATTCCAAATAGGGTTGTGTCACGTGAGAAAGTGATGATGAAATTAATTTTGATTGGTTGTGGTGTTTCATGTAGGATATTCTCGTTTGTTCCCGAGTATGTAGAGACTATATATGTGCCGCACTGTTTCAAAATGTTTCAAAATGTTGTTACCCGTCCCCTATACGCTTAATGTGTCCGGGGACGTAAATTTACTCCAAAAAAATGTTGCTGTTGATAGTGAACTGGAAAGTAAAAAGTTGAGAGTGAAAAGGTGATTGTATGCAGTTGTTGATGTGTGCTGAATAAAAGTGGAAAACTTCATACGAAGACTTTGACTTGTTGCTGAGTGAGCAGGCTGCGTGGATAAACGAATCTGAGCTACACTCATCAGTACTTCAGCATTGGGGCTGAATCAAATACTGATAGAAAAACACCAACATCGATCGAGTGTAACACAGATCATAGAGCTTACCACACTGCTCAAAATACACACTACCTGCAGTGCGACACGTGAGAGGCGCGGCGACAAAGACCAACAAGTTTAAAAAATAAAACAACTGCTTATTTTGCAGTTAATATATGTAACGTTAATGAGCAACTTATTTCGTGTATTGGATCTTGTTTGGGTGGTTGGAGGTTTTAGTTAATTATATGTAACTTCATCCTCAAGATTTTGTGGTCCTTATTTGGTTTTTTTCAGTCCGCTGGACCCTGTACGCAATGATTAACTAACTAACTCGTTCATGAACACTTTTCACAAGCTCAATCCTATTTTTAACCAGCATGTTGCTTTAGCGTTCTGGCGAAAGGATTAGTACTCGGTGTGCTTCAAGGATGCCTACTCTCTCAAACACTCTTCAACATCTTCCTAGAGCGCATCGTGTCAGATGCATTTGCAGATCACGAAGGCACAGTCAGCATAGGGGGCAGAGTATTGCGTTTTGCGGATGACATTGATGGATTGGCTGGAGAGGAACAAGAACTTGAACATATAGTACAGAGGCTTGAAATCACTTCCAGAACTTTTGGAATGGAAATAAATGCAGAAAAAAACAAAATGATGACCAACAACACCAATGGCATCAACACGGACATCAAAGTCAAAGGCCAATCCCTCAACACAGTGCATAGCTTCAAATATTTAGGAGCCATTGTATCAGACAATGGGTCCCGATAGGAAGTCCTCTCCAGGATCGCACAAACAACTGCTGCCCTGACAAAGTTCAAGCCCATTTGGAAAGACAGGACCATCAGTGTACACTCCTAGGTAAGGCTGCTGCGCTCCCATGTCATCTCCACCTTCCTATACGCTTGCGAGACGTGGACCTTCACAGCAGATCTACAACGAAGAATATACAAAGCATGGAGATAAGGTGCTACAGAAGACTTCTGGGCATTTCCTATACCCAGCACATCACCAACGACGAAGTCCGACAGACCATCACACAAGCTATTGGACAGCACGATGGCATGCTCGCAGTGGTCAAGAAACGGAAACTCCGATGGTATGGCCACATCACCAGATCATCGGACCTTTCAAAGACTATCCTGCAAGGCACGGTACGAGGTGGTAGAAGAATAGGGAGACAGAAAAAGAGGTGCGAGGACAACATTCAAGAATGGACTGATTAGACACTGAGCGCAGCCATGAGGGTTGCTGAGGACAGAGAAAGATGGAGTACGCTGGTTAAACGATCATCTGTGTGGCCCCAACGACTTTCGAGTTACGGGACAGGATAGGATAGGAAAGGGTCAATTATAGGCAACAATTATCCATTTTCGAATGTATGCGAACGATGACGGAAAGCCTCCCCTTCACCGGTTCTCATCTCTTTGATGTAGCTAACCTCATGAAATAGGCATAGCGTGTAGCGTTAATCATGCAAGAAACAACACGTTTAAGAGCTCGCCTATAGTCATCGCTATTCTTTTTTCTGTTTTGATGGGTTCAAACAGCCTGGAAAAGCAAGGCTTGCTATTCTCGTATATATATAAAGATACATGTATGGCGGCGACATAAATAGGCATAATGTGCAGTTGTAACAAATGCAACAAAGCGGTTTGTTTACGTGCTGCGAAAGTCTTGTTGATTGGACGTAGCTAGAAGCCATTTGTGGTATGAGCATGCACAGCATGCATTGTAAATTATGCGTAGCTGACGACGCCTGTGAAGCAACATTTGCACTGCTTGCTGGTCCCATTGTTCTTCATTTCACGGGTTTTTCACCCCCATCTTCTCCTTTCCTCCTTTGATGGGAAATCTTCCTTGGGAATACTGAGTTAAAGAGTTATGTTTTCTCCCTCTCTCACCATTGTGACCCTTTCCTTGAAAGGCAAGGAAAATGGAAGAAAGAAAAACTGACAACAAAATTAATGACAAAGCGACAATCGAAAAGAAAAAAAAAACCATCACGAATAATGGAATCTTATGACAATACTTCAAAACCAACATAAACCAATTATAACAAGTATTGGACAGAGAGAGAGAGAGAGAGAGAGAGAGAGAGAGAGAGAGAGAGAGAGAGAGAGAGAGAGAGAGAGAGAGACAGAGAGACAGAGAGAGACAGAGAGAGAGAGACAGAGACAGAGACAGAGACAGAGAGAGGGAGGGAAGTGGAAGTGGGGAAGGTGCTAAGAGAGTATAAATTGTTTCACACGTGTAGCAGAAACGTAGTAACTAATACGCAACAACAACACCCTAATTAAACTACAGCAATGCAAATAAATCTAATAGTTGAAAATAATCCAAACACCAATATCCCGTAACTCGAAGGTCGTTGGGGCACCACAGATGATCGTTTAACCAGCGTTTCTCTGTCCTCAGCAACCCTCATGGCTTCGCTCGGTGTCAAGCCAGTCCATTCTCGAATGTTGTCCTCCCACCTCTTTTTCTGTCTCCATATTCTTCTGGCTCCTTGCATCGTGCCTTACAGATGGTCTTTGCAAGGCCTGGTGTTCTGGTAACGTGGCCATACCATCGGAGTTTCCGTTTCTTCACCACTGTGGGCAGGCCATCGTGTTGTCGAATGGCTTGTGTGATGGTCTGTCGGACTTCATCGTTGGTGATGTTCTAGCTATAGGAAATGGCCAGAAGTCTTCGGTAGCACCTCATTTTCATGCTTTGTATCCTTCGTTGCAGATCTGCTGTGAGGGTCCATGTTTCGCAAGCGTATAGGAAGATGGAAAGGACAAGGGAGCGCAGCAACCTTACCTTGGAATGTAGACTGATGGTCCTGTCTTTACAAATGGGCTCCAACCTAGTCAGGGCAGCAGTTTTTTGTGCGATCCTGGAGAGGACTTCCTGTCGGGACCCATTGTCTGATACAATGGCTCCTAAATATTTGAAGCAATGCACTGTGTTGAGGGATTGGCCTTTGTCTTTGATGTCCATGTTGATGCCATTGGTGTTGTTGGTATTCAATTTAGTTTTCTCTGCACTTATTTCTGATAACTGATATTTAAACCAAACAGTAGAAATCCGAAAAAAGACACAAACAAAAGCAGCAAAAATAATGTTCCTTATGTATGCGGTTTATTGCAAATAATGTTGATGAAATAATAATACGTTTTGAAACTATAAGCTTCAAATTAATATTCAAAAGGAAAATAAAAACAGAAAATAAATAAAAGGTGTTTTTTTTTGTTCTTGTGGACAATAGCCCAAAAGACGCAGACATAGCATAAGGCCAAACACTGTCAAATGATAAACGGATAATCCGATAAAAAATAAACAATATGCCCAACGACAACAACAACAATAAAGGATGAAATAATCAGCTAACCAATTGGGAAAACTACAATGTGCTCTCATTCTCTTGATGTACAGTCCACTGCAAATAACTTTAACGAATTTTATTAAATTTCCAAACATTTTCTTCTTCGCACTGCTGAATAACATTTTGTATTTTAAACTTTTGGCTTACTTCCAATAGTATGGTGGCAAAAATGAACGACGATAATCTTTAAAATATTCACACACAAACGCATAATGATATTCGTCACCAACATTACCAGAGTTACATTTGGTACAAACAGGTTGAGTCCTGGGGGGTATTGTTTATCATTCTTTTTGTACTGGCAGATTATTATTTAAATTTCTAAACCGAAGATATGAAACCCACTGATCATCGTAAGGATATCGATATTTTTCTTATGTGAAAAATGGTCTTTAAATGTTCGATAATTCCAATATACATCTTTTATGCCGAGTTCCGCATAATATCGTTGAATGTACTGATCGCATAAACTTTTCGTTACCTTTTCTTTGAACCAGGCCAGCGTGCACGGTACGCGTTCTTGTTGAAGCCAAACACCAGAACTTTCGATAGTCCCTTTAACACTAGTAAGGTTTTTAGGATGCAGTTTAGTTAATGTGAACTAATTATACGAGAACCACTACGCAACACTTACAAACGACTGTGTTTTCTTGGTTAACCAACTTATACCAATAGCATAACAATCTGCATTTAGCACTGGAACCAATAAGTAGGGTTTCTACCCACCCGACCTCTCCTTTGAAATAGGCATAGCATATAATGACGCGTAAAACAATGACTCCAACAACACCTCAACAGCAGCACTTACCTTCAAATTGGCAGTGGTAACAAATGCAACGTAAAGCATGCATGTTCACATGCACGCCCAATTTTCTCGATAAAACCAGGGTGTGGAACAAGTTTAAAATTAAATGATGCCGTCAGCGCTTCCACCTTTCAAGTATTCAGAGTGTCCGTTCAGAGTCGGGTGAGAACCAACTAGAAACCAAGTGACTTTCAAACCTTGTACGAAGTTTTAAAACCTTTTTTTTTAACGGGTTAATCCAGTTATGATAGACTTTTCTTTTCTTCTTGGAGTTGAAGAAGAAGAAGAAGAAGAAGACATCATTTTGTAGATTAGAGGGAAGTTTCAGGTTTCTTGTCTCTCTTGAAACAGCTACAATGGTACCTTTTCTAGTATTTATCCACAGCATGTAAAGTAAACCATGCAGTTCCAACACCTCCGAAAAATACCGTGCTCTCCCAGTTTGCTTCATTAAAAGGACCCACGTTGACTACGCTCCCATCGACAGATCCGTTTAACATTCACAGCGAATGTTGCCCCACCGAAAAAAATGAACTTTCAACAACAACCCTCTTCCCCCCCCCCCCCCCTCCCTCCCAAATTAAAAAAAATTCGAAAGTGTATTTATTTTTTAAATTAAAAAGATCCCGTAGTTTTTGTGTCTATTCATAGTAACCGCTAGCTATCTTTCCGGCGCTAAAAATGTCATCTTGTAAGCCGCACAGCGTAATTGGTGTACCGTTAAACTGGGGGAATCACTCCCTTTAAGATCAGAAATTGAAAATTTAAACTTCAGCAGTTGAGTGGAGCAATGAAAACTCACTTTATGATGTTTAATGTAACAATGCGAAGTTTAGGCTGAACTCATTTTCGCCAAAAGTAAACAATGCTTTCGAATGTAACAGACATTTCCGTTGAAATGGAAGCAAGGATTTCCTCCTGCCTCCCCCCTTCCCCCCACTCATCCCCACAACACCCCCCATCCCTTTCTGCCTAACCTTATGAACTAGTTAAAGGCAATGAAAACTGCAGCCTCAACACCAATTTGTTAGTGCTCGCGCAGTCTTCTTGATTGATCAGTTTTGTTTGTTTGGAAGGGAGGGGGGGGGGGGGGCAATGAGGTTAAGAAAAAGGAAACATTTTGCCTCCCACCCCCAACCCCTCCCCCCTCCCGACCCATCCCTCACTCCACTAGATCAATAGCTTATGAAATAGGCATTGCGTGCAATGTTAAACTAGATATCTCAACACCCAAGAAGCAACAAGGTTACGTGCTTTGCATAGTCTGTTTTGATTGAGGGTGTTGTCTTTTTAACCGCTCCTCCCTACCTCCGCCCTCCTTCAGTCCATCCCCCCCCCTTCTCTCTTTCTCTCTCTCAGTCTGTCTGTCTCTCTGCCTGTCTCGTCAGATCCATAGCTTATGAAATTGGCACAGCGTAATTATAACGTAAGCTTAGTGCATGCCTACATCATGCCATTCGAAAACTAGAAAAAAACTCTTTCGCGCTTGACCAGTGCATACACAGTGTACTCCCTACTGAGTGACTGGCTGTATATGCCTCATAAGGCTCGACTACGCTGTATGATTGTGATTTTTTCTTCTTGATTAATAAACAGTATCTGGCGTTAATGCCTAGACTGCATTGTGCAAGCCCCCAACACTTCATAAGCAACACATCTATACGTGCTTGCCTAGTACTAACACACCCACCCACACACACGCACACACACACGCACGCACGCTCACACACACACTTATGTATACAATCCGAAAATATACGTTTTAATCAGTAAACGTACATACAATAATACTTGTAAACTTGTAGAATAATGCCAGATTGAGAAAAGGGGAAAATGGAAGCGACACTTTCTATTTTCCCTCATATATCAGGACACGCGAGCACCTATGACGATCAGTCTCCCTTCTATGTACACATATATAAGCGCCTGTGGTATACGCCTATTGTTCAATGTAGACTATGCAGATCCAACCCTACACTTCACAAACAACAGGTTCAGTCTTCCTGATGAAAAAATCTCCCCACCCCACTAACTCTTCACCACCCAACGCTCCACCGTCCTACCTCCCTCCCTCTCTCCATCCCTCCCCGCTCTCCGCCCAGGAATGGAAGCAGGACTAAAGCAAGGTTTTTTTTCTTCTACTGTGTAGCAGGTGATGGTTTTTGGGAGACCTGTAAAGTTGGCCTCCTGCAATGAAATTGCCGCCTTGCGTGTTTATTGTCTGTCAGGCCTCTCACCTTCCCGTCTGCACTATATCAGTCTTCGACCTGCCAACGAGCCGCAACAGCACGGAGGCAGGCATCATGTAGAGAGCTTCGAAGATCGATCACAACTATCTTCAGGTGCCCCACCCCATGTTCATCGAATAAAATTTTGTTTGCGTTTTCTTTTAACAAAGCGGACGTACCAGTTCAGAGTGCCGCTCAAGGCGCTGGATCGACCGAGCCATTCTGCCGCCTCGTATAAGCTGTTTGCCTCAGCAGTCTCTGATACTGACGATGAATAAGAGAGGCTGAACGAAACGGTAGACCACCATTAATCAGCGCAGTCCACAGTGCACTGTGTATTTTAGTGGTACCTTCTAAATTAATTGCACTATATGGTTTCGGAGTGGTGTGAACCACATAATATTGCTGGATTAGTGTAAACTATTGATCTACCTGTGTTTTTCGGTTCAAAAGCAGAGTTTTACATTTTTAAGGTCCAGTCCGCAGTGTATTTTTGTTGTTGTTTAACGCTGCGGTATTTTCACAATTAATTTCAGACTTTGGTTTCGGGGTGGTGTGAAATAGAGTACTGCTAGAGTAGTGTGAACTGCTGACCTACGTGTGTTTTTAATTACATAAAAAATTAATTAAGATTGTTAAGATAGTGTTTGTTAGTTGCCTATCTACCTGCAGTTATAATAACATCGAACTCAAAAAAAGAAGTGGGTAAAGATTTACCTGTAATTAAAACATTCAATTCTACCTGATGAAAAATGAACTTCGCAATACCGGGAACGTGTTCTATTTTTTCAGACATGCGATTCGTTCAGCATTTTATTTTATTTTTTTTAGTTAGACATAAGGTGGGGTAACGCCTGCTCACCTGTTTACTTATCTGCCAGCTAGTAGTTACAACAATTCTACACGGGAGAGGGGAATATTTAACTTCACAAAACCTGGAAAAGCTGTCATATTATACTCTTTCGTTTCATACATATACGCTCGCCGCGTATATGATGTCTGCATCCACCTACAGTTATCACATCGCAGGTACTCGCGGGATTGTTAATTAATTATAAACCAGTTATTAAAAACATTCTACCGGGAACAAAAGTTCTGACTTCACAATATAATGGAATACTCTATCAATTTTGGCATATTATATGTTACCTATCATTCATACTCTTTTATTAGTATGTTACCAAGGTGTATATTTCTCTTTTATTAGTATGCACCAATCTCCCTGTAGTTAGTATATCACAAGTAGATTGGGAGTGGTTAATTATTATTCCTATGGGATTGAAAAATATGGACCCCCACAGCAGACCTACAACGAAGAATACAAAGCATAGAGATGAGGTACTACAGAAGACTTCTGGGCATTTCCTACACCCAGCAAATCACCAACGACGAAGTCCGACAGACCATGATCACACAAGCCATTGGAAAACAGCATGACATGCTCACAGTGATGGAGAAACAGAAACTCCGATGATATGGCCACGTCACCAGAGCATCAGGCCTTGCAAAGACCCTCCTGCAAGGCACGATGGAAGGAGGCAGAAGAAGAGGGAGACAGAAAAAGAGGTGGGAGGACAACATTCCAGAATGAGCGAAGTCATGAGGGTTGCTGAGGACATAGAAAGATGGAGTACGCTGGTTAAACGATCATCTGTGGTGCCCCAACGACCTTCGAGTTACGGGATAGGATATGATAGGTTAATTATGTACCTGTAATTAATTGAATTGTATTCTATCTTGAAGAAACCAAAACTAACTTCGCAATATCTGAATATTCTCGAGCACTCTAGCCTAATGTACAATCCTGTTTCATATTATATACCCGTCTACCTATAGTTTGTATATCACAAGTAGATTGTGAGTGATGAATATTTTCAGATAACGTCTCTCTGGTCCTGATTTGGCTCGAAAGAGTCCGCTGGACCTAAAGCAATAATCATGTAATGTAATGTAATGAGTGATGAATTACCTGTAATTTAAAGCAATTCTACCTGGAAGAAAACAAAAACCCAACTTCACAATACCTGGGTATTTTTTTATTTCACTGTACTGTACTTCTACTCTAGCCTACTGTGCGATACTGTTGTATAATTATTATCTACCTATTTACCCGGGTCTGTGGTTCAAGGAGTGGGCACCGACGGACGTGGTGGAATTTGTGCACACCTGTTCACTTACCTGCCAGAAAGACCGTAGCCTCTATACAAGCGTAAACAAAGGCGGGAGAGAAAGGCACCACGGCCCGTCATGAAAAAAAGATTCAGCTAGATGATTGCGAGTTTAACATTGGGGGTGTGCAGGTGGGGGAGAAGAAGACGATGTGGACCCGGAGAAGAACAGATGATGTGAGAGTTGAAAAGTTATACGTGCTTGTAGGTAAGGTTAGGTATCCCCCATTTGCGGTCAACTCACAAATTGCGGACACCTACGCTTTCCAGACGTATGATAGATTGATGACGAAACTTTTTTTTTTTCTAACAGCGTCTGCTGTGATCGACCTATCTTTTGGCCTGGGAGGTCAGTTGATAGTGAGTGGTTAACTATGCTGAAGGTCGCGGGTTTGAACCCCGTGTGAGAGGAACTTCCGTGACCTAGGTATGAGATTTTTTAGGACACGAATGGTTTTCTCGGGGTACTCCGGTTTCCTCCCTCCCTTCAATAATGTAGTCAATTTAACATTTCTTTGGATCGTCGCGCTTTGTGTTCGATGAAAGAAAAAGCGCTTGTATCATCCTGTAGTTTTAGTAGTAGTAGTAGTAGTAGTAATAGTAGTACTCATACTCATACTCATACTCATACTATTTTATTCATCCATAAGGAAATTAAATTCGTCATAGTAGTAGTAGTAGTAGTAGTAGTAGTAGTAGTAGTAGTAGTAGTAGTAGTAGTTTTTAGGTATATTGGATTACTTATATTTTACTTATCAATTGTGTGTACTGGTGTTCACTGGTTCGTGAACTTTAATACAAGTCTTCTAAATATTTAATACCGGTCTTCTACATATTAGTTAAGGATAGATTTCATCCCATAAATGAAAAGAAATGAAAACCGTTCGTAAATGCCAACACCCCGTCCACAATTGCGCAAACCCATCCTCTGTTCATTCAGACCCGTGTAAATTTAAACTGAAAATGAACTGTCACTATCTGAACCACATATATAGACCTTTAGGACAAATGTCTGATATTGAATCGATACAAATCAGTCACATGGGCAGTTACGATCGAGTAATGTATTATATGTAATTGTACTGTAGAGAGTCAACGTTTTAATGTTTCTGTTTTTGATTGAGGTGGCGATAATGAAGGTATAACAACCTAAATGGGGTTAATGTTGGTGGTTTTGACTCGCATCGTCATTACCTTGAGACTACTGTAGAATGTTCGGTGCGTTCAGTGGTGTTGTGGGTGATAAACAGAGCGATCTAGACCAGCAGACTGGTGTTAACTCTTATGATAGCTGCAAAGTAACATATGGTGCGGTCGCATTTATTTTGGGTTGTTCACGGGGTTGTTCAAGTGCTGCATGGACCCGGGCAGCTTTACTGATCGCTCTGCATCAATACTAGACTTGTCTTTCCCCTTACCACCCTCCCGTTCCCTTCCCCCCTTCCTCCTTTATCTGTGAAGGGCTTAGGGACGGACAGAGAGATAGAGAGAGGAAGACAGAGAGAGACAGAGAGGAACATCGAGGCAGAGACAGACAGACAGAGACAGAAGAATATAGTATGAAAATGTGCAGGTTAGTGTGCATGCATGCGTGCGTGTATATGTGTATGAGAGAGAGAGAGAGAGAGACAGACAGACAGACAGACAGAGACAGAGACAGAGAGAGAGAGTATAAAGAAGAAAATAGGAAGAGAGAGAATGGGAGCGAGAGTATGACGGAAAATTAGACAAGAGACAATGTGGGTGTGGGTGTGTATGATGTGCGCATGCGCGCGCGCTCCGACAGAGAAAGAAGGAAATCATGTCTAAATCATGGCCAATATTGCTTAGTTGTTGGTGGTGGTTTAGGGCGGGAATGTTGTTGTTCACGTGGTATGCTCTCGTTTGGTTAATAAGTGAATGTAAGTGCGCTCTACTGCAGCAGCCGTCAAAGAAGGAGCAATTTCAAGAGATGAATGCTAGTGCAGCGAACTTCATGAGAATGAGAGATAAATGGAAACCCTACCAGCCCTGCGCTGACTTATCTGTCATCTTCCTATTACCTCACACTACCAACGAAAAGGGAAACCGGGGATCGTCAAGGTTATCAGTCTTCGCGCTTGCCATCCTTCGAGGGAATAACTGAACAGACCATCGACCGCGTTTCTAATAGTATGGTACCGGTGGTTAAAATGATGTGGATGATTGATGATTATTGATTGATGATGATGACGATGTCAGTGATGAGGAGGAGGAGGAAGAAGAAAAAGAGTAAGAAGAAGAATGATGGTTGTTGTGGTGGGATGGATGGGAGGTAGCGACGACGATGATGGTGATGGCGACGAGCAAGAGGAGGGAATGTCAAGTCTTTTCACTTGCCATCTTTTCAGGGAAGAACTAAAAGAGCGACGGCCGTGATGGTGATGATGAGGGAAGTGGTAACGACGACGACGACGATGATGATGATGATGATGATGATGATGATGATGATGATGATGATGATGATGATGATGATGATGATGATGATGAAGATGATGATGATGATTAAAAAGGAAGCATTCCATTAAGATTATCCGTCTTCTCGCTTGGCAACCTTCGAGGTAAGAACCAACAGGACGGCACGAGTAATGATGATGCGCTGTTGAAAAAAACCAACTGGATGATGATGATGAGGAGGAGGAGGAGGAGGTTGAGGACGAGGAGGAGGAGGAGGAGGTGATGGAGGAGGAGTGAAGCAGTGTTCTAGAATTTATCCACCACATCTCAAAATATCGAATCTTTGATTTCGCGTGTGTAGGCTACCTAATGTTTCAATATTAACTGGAGGTAGTGATTGTTTTTGATACTTATCTTCATAACGGAGATTGGTGATATATGCATGCAGCTACAGCTCCTCTCGAGCGCGAAAGAGCACTGCGGCAAGAGATGTGATTGGTCTCGGATGCTCTTGGCTATCAATCATTCTTGTTTTCTGGTTCCTCTGGAGCGTGCGATACCCAATAATTATTAATTAATTTGAGAACTGGAGAATCTGAGGCCCCTATCTCCCTTTGTCTGAGGTTCCGCAGTAGCTTTATCCAGAACAGCTGGCGACTTCATTATGGGATAGGGTAAAGTCAGTCTAAATTTAAAAAAAAAAGATTTTCCTTTCAAGGTTTGGCAACAGCGACCTGCTTAAATCTCTGCGCTTTGAGTTTTATTGAAGAAATAGCACGTGCATAAAGGGAAGTGCGTTAATTTGACTGTTAATATTTAGTGTGGATTCGTTAATTAAACGAGGTCTTTACTTCTGTCTTCAGTTTTCTGTAAATAGACCATGTACAGAGGGGAGACAACTTTGGCCGGCTTGCCCGCATGTTGCGTCAGAGTTGTCTAACATTGGGACGGACTTTCTTTGCAAACGAACAGTTTATTGCCTATAATTTCTGCTCTGTCCTCTATCAAACCTTCTGGACCAACCGAAAGGTTGATTTCAGTTGCAATCCTGGCTAGCTCCGCTAGTTCGGCCTTGCACTGCAGGCAACCACCACCTCCCTTTCCCCAAGAAAAGCTTGCAGCTCAGCGTAGCTTTCATAGTGTTCTGAAACGAGATGTTTGCCCGGATAACTCTAGGTTACTAAAAACAAAACAAAAAGACAATTAACCTCCCATTTCCGAATAAAGTCTATTACAGTGTAATATTGAGCATCATCCATTATTCCGTACTTCTCTTCATCCTCACCCCCAGCCCTCACTTATTCTTCTGGAGACTGTGATAGGCCTAGTTTGTTTAGACTTTGACAGTTGAGTTCAGTTTTGTATGGGTTGGACTAAGCGATCGCTTGATGCATTCTTTTAACTGTTTCTAATATTATTTTGAGAATCGTCATTTTATTCCCTAAAATCTGCAGCAGGCCTACTCAGAATGGCTGTACTAGGCCAGGTGAAGGATCACTACGGTCTTGATTGTATTGTAGCGGGTGGCAGGACACACTGGTTTACGAGCAGCACTTGTGGTAGTGAACAGTGGTCCTACAATGAACACACGCCGGTATTTTTCGCTCTACCATGGCACATGGCCCGTCATGGGCTCAGGAATTATCGGCTACTTCCACTTTTTAGTACCTCTAGAGGCTTGCCAAACGACCTGTCAGGGATGCCGTATGCTGATGAAAGTATTTTATGTGTATTTCAGAGGTAGCATTAGGTATTTGAACTTGTATAGGAAGGGGTGGGGCAGGGCTTTGATTTTCAGTGGTAGAGCGTCCGCCTGGCTCACCGATAACCCAGGTTCGAATCCAGCGTGGAGGGAAGGGGGATGGGAGGGGGGAGGGGGGGGGGAACAAAATAAAAGTGGTCATTTTTAATTGTTCATCTTAGCAGTGCTATGATGGTTCAGTGTTGATTTAGGTCCATAGCCCTCTTCCCTGAGATGGTTATCCCCGTCTGCCATATCGCCAGTTTTGAATGCGGAAATAACGTGTTCCAGTTTAAGTTCTGATGCTAGTTTAAGTCTATCCATGTATGCCTAACAGAGTAGATAGAGTCACAAAAAACAAACATTTATAAAAAAAAAAATTATATAGCAAATTATTATCCTGGGTGGGTTCCAGATCAGCAACTTCGTAAGAATGAATATTATAATTATAAACCCGCTGTATTGTAGCAGAAGTTCTGGTGATTCTCACTGTTCGAATCAACAATAATAAGATAGAATCTACTTCATGTAGATTATTTCATCTATATATCTGAAAATGTTATGGATAGGCTATCTTACTATGCGACCGTTTGAGGTCGTGGTTTACCGTAATAACGGCACAATGTATTTATAGGCTTGTAATTGCAACGTCACAGCTCTTTGAGACGTAAAGCACTTTTGCGCTTATAAACCTGCCATTGTGCTAGTGTAACAGAAACAGAAAGAGGCCTTTTCATGGTCATTGGATCGTTGCTAATATTATTATGCAGAAGAAATGGCACTAGTGATTTATGGAGAATTCTGGTACTTCATAATCTCACTGTAGGAGCACAGTGGCTTTCTGAATGTGTGCATGCTCCGTTTGCGCACGTTTAATTATTTCTCCACCCCAAACCACCCCACCTCTTTCTCTCACATCTCCCACATACCTCACAACCACTACACACTCCACCCACCGCCCCCTTCGGATTTTCCCACTGCAGATGTTGATTCGATTTACATTTAGCCCTGTAAATTGCCACAATTGCAAATGGACACTGGAGAGCATATTGAATGATTGTCCATTTTCGCGAAGTTTGCTGTGTCTTCACTCCCCCATCCTTCACCCCACACATACTCCCTCCCCCACCACCCCTTTCGCCAATAGTCACTTCTTCATCACCAAACTAGGGCCGATCGACGTCCGATTTTTCAGTCATTAAAAACTATTCTCATCCCCGGTGGTGTATCTCTCTAACAATAGTTTTCTGACAGCCTACTCCAAACTGGAAAAATAAAATCAGGGTTCATTCTATTCTCTGTTTCTTAGCGAATGTAGTTCACGTACAATCTTGTCTTTATGCAAAACGTGCAATTAGGCTAGAATAATAATTATAAACCTTTACGAGAGGATTTTTACTAATTGGTTTTTTTTCCGTTCTCAAACCCTGAAATGGAAAACCTTCCTCGCCCTCGCCCCCCTCCCCGGTGAGTGAAGATTATTTTCATGGTTTGTGCATCGTGCATGTCGTCAGAGTTCAGATTGCTGTGGATATCAGATTGATGTGACAAATATCACCTAAATGTGCCTGTGAACAGATGTTAAATTAAAGGCTGATTGATCAGAAAAGACTGGAGCGTAGCGAGGCTGCTATCGCTGTTTGTTTCCATTTGTGCTGACCTTGCTCTGAACGGTTTTATCATCCCATTGCAGCCAGTTTGGATCAGTCTAGACTGGACAGAATGCAACTTTAAGGAAGCCACTCCCGATTCATTTTAGATTCGCTGTGGGGAGAATATAAGGGGTGAGTGGTGGTTAGTGGAGGGTTATACTTAGAGGGGCCGGGTAGCTCAGTTGGTAGAGCGTCTTACTAGTAACCGAAAAGTACCTGGTTCGAATCCCGGATTGGCCAATGTGTGACCATATTATTTTCCCCTTACCATCAACTGGTTCGCTGGTGTCAGAATAATGTGACCAGTATTCGCCTATACGCTTCGGTGTCGTGTGACTATAATCTACAGTTACACATATAGCACTGTTGCAAAACTAGTGCAGATAGAGTTATCCGGCCCTGCCTTCACCTATGCCACGTACACCGGCTAGTTCCGGTTGAATATTAAGCATGGCAGCACGTAGACGGAAGACTTGTGGCGGAGAAAAACAGTATTGCGTTTGCTGCCCTAATTTCGCAGGAAAAGTAATTGAAGGGCGCATTGTCAAGTTACACACATTACCAGCTAACAAAACACTGAAACGATTGTGGGAACAACGTTTGCGACTGATTCGGAAAGATTACAACAATGTAAAATAAGATTCAAGATTCTTTATTGTCCAAACACAAGGCATGGATATTTGTTTAGCAGTGCAATAAGGAAGGAGATAACAACATCAAAATTATTACAAACATGGACATTCAATATTGATACATTTGATATACTATCAAAAACAACTTCCATACCAAAATACAAATCTATAAACACTAACACACATGCATAAACAGATAACCAGCCACATACCCATGCGTACACATTTAACACACAGATAATTATTCCACAGTATATGTATACACAACTACAACACTCACCCATTCTTCCATGCCTTAGATCCATCCTAGATCATAATAATAATAATAATAATAATAATAATAATCATTATAATAATAAGAGTAATAATACAAAATAATCATCATAATATTAATAATAATCGTAATCATTAGAGTAATTTATAATTATAAAAATAATAATAATAACAATGCAACTACAACTAATAATAATAATAATAATAATAATAATAATACAACAGCAGCACCAACAGACAACTAATAATTAATATATGGTAATAATGATAATAATAATAACAATACTACTACAACTAATAATAATAACAACTGAAAGACTGAAAATAATAAGACATAATTGCAGTTGCTTCACTGAATTAAAAACAAAAATTATTCTACTGTATAATAATGTTATCTTCTAGATAAACTGCAAAATTAACATTTCTCAATTAAAAAATTAAAGCAAAGAAAAAGAAAGAGACTTCGAATTTCTCGTGAATGTAGGTCACTGACAAACGAATTAGGCCTACTGAACAAACAAATCAGCAATCAATGTTTAGGCAAGCAGCCACCCTGAGTAAAAATTTGAACGATTGTACAAGAGAAATATAATTTATATAACCCTGCATCTTTCTTGCTTCAACCGGAACTAGCCGAAACCCAAGGGCCGCAACCGATCCGCCACTTTCGCTTTCATTATGAAACAGTGCTATAGTGGAGGGACAGTGGGGCCGGGTAGCTCAGTTGGTAGAGCGTCTTACTAGTAACCGAAAGGTACCTGGTTCGAATCCCGGACTGGCCAATGTGTGACCATATTATTTTCCCCTTACCATCAACTGGTTCGCTGGTGTCAGAATAATGTGACTAGTAGTCGCTTATACGCTTCGGTGTCGTGTGACTATAGTCTACAGTCACACATTTTTTTGAGTGGAGGGGGGTGCAATATTTCTGCGCAATGTTTCTAGGAGATGAAGATAATAATTTTTTTTAAACCACTTACCCTATAGTGCTACTACTGCTTCTACTATGATGGTGATGATAATAAGATAAGATAAGATAAGATAAGATATTACTTTATTAATCCAAAATCAAGGAAATTACATTGTCTGTCAATTAAACATGTCCATTCATTCTTCTTTTACACACACATAAATATTTATACATTATTAATGATCTTCAAACACATGGAAATATTTTCATAATGCAGATATTTCAATTAAGCAGTAAAACGGATTAACGTAAGAACAGATAAATATGAGAATTTAAAACTTATTAGTGTGTAAACATATAAACTATTAATTTAAAAAAAAATAACTAACTAAGCTGCATGAGAGTTGTAGAGTATGTTTAGTAAGACCTACCGACTTGTTTGTTATGTGCTTGAATGATGATGATGATGATGATGATGATGATGATGATGATGATGATGATGATGATGATGATGATGATGATGATGATCATCATCATCATCATCATCATCATCATCATCATCATCATCATCATCATCATCATCATTATGATCGTTTCAAAACTGGAAAATAAACTTGGTCATGGGATTGGATCGGATAGCCCTAGCGAACTGGATCGAGTGATAATGCGGTTGATCTTTAAAATTATATGGATTCTCAAAAAATAGCGTGGGGAGAAGAGGTAAACAGTGGTAAAAACTGCTTTAGCCCAGTTTTTGTCATAAAAAGTGTTGTTGTTGTGGCTGCTGTTGTTGCTGCTGCTGGCGCTGCATCTGCTGCTGCTGTTTTGGGCTATAACCTACATCGGCTTTTTTACGCTTTTCGGTTTCAAACAGTTTTATTGACTCACATGGTGAGTTATGTGGGTCTATGTACTCACCCAACAAAAAAACAATTGTTCAAGATTTTTCCAATCTGTGCGAGATGAGTCCTAAATAGTCCAAATATTATATCGAGAAAAATGTCTGTCCGTCCGTAGGTCTGTCAGCCATTGGCCGTCCGTCTGTGCAAAAATTTTAAAGTGGCTAAGTGCTCAGAACCTATTTCAACTATGACAGCCAGACTTGGTTAGATGGTGTATACCCATGAAACCTCACAAATGATCAGTGAATGAATTACTTCACTTCAAGGTCAAGGTCACAAGGTCATCACATGTTAGTCAAACTATAACAATTTTTTCACAAAATTTCACTTTTTATCCTAGGTTATTAATTTTATGATTGTTTGGTGCATGATAGATATCAATGAGACACACAGAGGTCAATGTCATCTCAAGGTTAAGAGCATAGAAAGAGCCAAGTCGATATTACCTTGCATTTTAATACCACCATTTCATTTTTGGGGGATGATGTGTATGGTGGGGGGGTGGGGAAAGGGCACTCATTTTCATGTTAAATATTGCGAGTTCCGTAAGGAGCATGTGACTCATTTGGGCTTTGCCCTTATCTAGTTGTTACTTTCGCATTTGTTTTAAATTGCATCCTTCTGAACATTTGACCGCTGGCGTGGGTGGGCGCTTGTTCTTTGGGGCAATAAAGATTGAAACAGTGAAAGCATCTTCTGTGATTGAGGGAGGGACTCCAAACAATAAGATGGAGATAGACCCATGTGATGTGACATATAAACAGGCCGCTGATGCTGGGCCTGGGGATAATGTAGCTAACACTGGTCGATAGAAGGATGAGCCAATTCACCCCCTTGGCAACAGGACTGGGCCTCTCCTCGGGGCACATTACCTTTCCCTGACACTGCATACATTTCATTATTTACGCAATTGAGATAAATGTTTTGAGAACGGCGGGTAGTTGTAGCCTCAAAATTGCGTGGAGTGTATTGATCTTTTAGTTCTCTCTGGCATTGGTAAAACACCTCAGCTCTTTGTTCTCAGTTGGTCGAATCGGATAAATCAATTATGAAATCATTCAATCAAATCAAATTACATCAAATCAAGTTACATAAAATCAAAAACAAAATCAGGAATTCTATCATTTTGAATGTTCAGTTCGGTAGTTCTCTTTATCGTCAATGAACTCTCGTGTGACTTTTAGACGTTGCTCGAGGAACGCACGAGGCATTCTAAAAATAAAATCGCACTGAAGTCGAAAGAACCAAAAGAAATCATTGCTTTGTTTCACCTATTTCAGTGTGCAGTTTTTTCTATGCTCTGTAAGCTTAATCGGCATTTGCCATGGGATTTAGGGTGTTGTACCACGAGACACAGCACCTGCTCTCTGATAGCCCACGCCCGGGACATTTGAATTGATCTGCTTGCCTTGTAGTTGTGGAGGCTGTGACGGTCGATGAAGGGTGGATCAGTTCACACATCCTTTCTTTACTGGGGCGATACTACGTCTGGCTGGGACGGGACAAAATGGCTTCACTGAGGAACACAATATCCACCAAGTACCACGCACGTCTTCTTCTGGGGCGTTTGACAGTGCGTCTGATGCAACAAGTTGGCATCTCGGGCGGCGCGGGTTAGATACTGATTGCGGCCAGCGCCTTAAGCTCTTCTCTTGAGTAGTAAGCGCGCTATATAAGAACAATTCGTGCCTTTTCACTTCTTTGTTTCTTTGTTTCTTTCTTTGTTTCTTTGTTTCTTTGTTTCTTTCTTTCTTTCTTTCTTTCTTTCTTCTTCTTCTTCTTCTTCTTCTTCTTCTTCTTCTTCTTCTTCTTCTTCTTCTTCTTCTTCTTCTTCTTCCATAGATTCTTCTTCTTCCATAGATGCTTACTGGGGCGAAATAGCGTCTTGCTGTCTGAGACGGTTCTTTAGAGGAGCACAATATCGCCTCATATATGTTCACGACGGCAATGTTGCAGTCGTTGGTTGTAAATCGACAGTACTGTGAAATCTGTATGCAACCTTTGGTACGATTCCTCCTTCCTCTCTTTCCCATTTATCCTTTCCCTGCTCATTCTTCTCCGCTTCTTCTTCTTCCATCTTTGTTACACTGAGGCGCTACAACGTCTGGAGCACAGTAGAACCCACGTCCACTGTCGGCGTATAGGCTATCTGTATCGGCTGTCCAAACAACCTGCCTATATTAGAAGGGATAAATATTGTGATAGGTTTGTCCCCTATACGCACTGTGTCCGGGGACGTAAATCTATCCACTGAACTGAACTGAACTGTGATAGGAGAAGCAGATGGGGTTTGTGGAAACTCCAAACAAATCTTTGAACATTAATTAGTTTGAATTTTTGACTTAGGGTAATAATTCCTCACCCAGGCCATGCGGGTGAAATTCGGGTTGCTTTCTCAAAGAAAAGCGCAACAGACAGCCACGGAGCAGCGCAGCGCTTTCTCAACAGCTTTTATTTGATTTGATGAATTTTTTTTTCTTCTTTAGATCACGTTTTCTTGGCGTGGCTTGGATTGGTGCGATATGTAAGTGGACACTGGGATTGGACTAGTTGTGAAACAACAGTAGCAGGTTTATTCGGTAAACTGTTTGAAGTTTTTAGCGAAATACATGTGTGGTGAACCTAATTAGTAATAACTGGAGTGTTTTATCTCCTTTGACTCATATTAGTTGTGTTCCGTCTTCTATTGCAAGTGTAATAGACGACTCTATTATTGACAACAGCATGATGATGTAAACAAACTTGGATTAACAATCTTCTTTTTGAAGTTTTAATTTGTATTCAATAATCCAATAATTCAATATTCAGCCCTAAAATTATTGAAGTCATCAAAAACCTATATGACAAGGCTAAAAGTGCAGTCCTCCAAAACAGCGCCATCGGAAACTGGTTCAGAACAACAATCGGTGTGCGTCAAGGATGCCTACTCTCTCCAACACTCTTCAAAATCTTCCAAGAGCGCATAATGTCAGATGCCCTTGCAGATCACGAAGGCACAGTCAGCATAGGGGGAAGAGCAATCTCCAACCTTAGTTTTGCGGATGACATTGATGGATTGGCTGGAGAGGAACAAGAACTTGAACAGCTGGTACAGAGGCTTGAAACCACATCCAGAGCCTATGGAATGGAAATAAATGCAGAGAAGACCAAAATGATGACCAACAACACCAATGGCATCAACACGGACATCAAAGTCCAAGGCCAATCCCTCAACACCGTGCATAGCTTCAAATATTTAGGAGCCATTGTATCAGACAATGGGTCCCGACAGGAAGTCCTCTCCAGGATCGCACAAACAACTGCTGCCCTGGCTAGGTTGAAGCCCATTTGGAAAGACAAGACCATCAGTCTACATTCCAAGGTAAGGCTGCTGCGCTCCCTTGTCATCTCCATCTTCCTATATGCTTGCGAAACATGGACTCTCACAGCAGATCTCCAACGAAGAATACAAAGCATGGAGATGAGGTGCTACAGAAGACTTCTGGGCATTTCCTATACCCAGCACATCGCCAACGATGATGTCCGACAGACCATCACCCAAGCCATTGGACAACACGATAACTTGCTCACAGTGGTGAAAAAACGGAAACTCCGATGGTATGGCCACGTCACCAGATCTTCAGGTCGTGCAAAGACCACCCTGCAAGGCACAGTGCAAGGAGGTAGAAGAAGAGGGAGACCGAAAAAGAGGTAGGAGGACAACATTCAAGAATGGACTGGTTTGACACTGAGCGAAACAACCAGGGTTGCTGAGGACAGGGAAAGATGGAGTACGCTGGTTAAGCGATCATATGTGGTTCCCCTACGACCTCCCGAGTTACGGGATAGGATAGGAATTTGTATTCAACCCTGTTGTTTTAGAACACGCTTCTGGTTTTAAAAATAAACTAAACATTTAAAATCAATTAATTTTTTTTAAAGTAAATGCTTTGGCTGATGCATAACGAGGTGGGTCGTCAGGTTTTTCTGTGATTTGCAAATTGATGGACCGTAACCAGAGACTAGGGATGACTAGGTTCGTTGCAGCAGTGTGGGCAATAAAGGAAACTACAAAGAGTCCTGATCAAAGCACTTGTTGGAAAACAGAGTCACAGTGCGAATGTGTTTTAATGTTAATTTTATTCCAGAAGTGTGTGGGTGTGGGTGTGTGTGGGTGTGTTTGTGTGTAGGTGTGTGTGGGGGTGTGGGAGAGAGGGAGATGGAGGAGGAGGGAGAGAGGACAAGCACTAAAAATGATTCTGGATTCTTGTCTCGGACTCAGTAATCCCAACCCTTGGACAATTACTGAGAATAACGTAAACTGACGTTCTTTTATGTCTCATTGATTTTAATTAAGAATTCCTTTGTATCAGTGGCATAAATTATTGATTTAAAAACAGGATCAGTTTCTATTGTTCCTTGAATTTCTTATTCCCAAAGTTCAGGAACCTAGAAGTTTATGTGCATTTTTTATGACGGTTGGTTGGAGCGGGACAATTAATTTAGATTTATATTGATTAGCGGTACTGTTTACATTTATCAGTCAATCAATCTATCAGTCTTTCATTTGATGTCTCTTCGCACATTTAGGTAATATTAGTGTAGCGGAGTGGAGGGTAGGTGGTAGAAGTAGGAAGAAGAGCGGAGCGCTCTAGAGGAGGCCGGTAGTAGGAGTACAGAAGAAGAAGACTCTCTTTTCCTTTTCTTTCACACTCGCACACCAATCGAAGATGTGGTTCTATTTCCAGCATTTATTTCTGAGTGAATAATTTTGAGCCACGGAACAGACAATCATTTACAGTAGTATGTACATTCTGTGTCGGCCCGTGTCTGCCGTCTCACTGCCCCTCCAACTGGGGGGTCAGTCGGTTTTTATCATACAGCGCCAGCCTTAGCGGAGACGCACATGCGCGAGCCACTCGCGGAGCCTTAAGTAAGTGCCTGTGGGCCAAGTTTGTGTTATTTTCAATTTACAAATCCCGCTCGCCTTTGGCCTAATACAAATCAAAACATAACATAATACACATCACCAGAAAGGGCATAAAACAAGCTTCCCAAATATGTACATGAATTATTCATACAAGGTACAGATAAATAATAAACTTCGAAAATACGCGACTCAAAGTACGACCTTAAGCACACAAGTTCACAAAAAGATACAAATGATACATTTAAGACATACCAAAAACCCATACGTATTACATGCTCTAAAAGCTTAATGTCCAATCTGGCTAACTATATACAAATAAAATGCATGACTTATCTGTAACTCTTACAAATCATGAATCTCTATGTACACACTAACACAAGCTACAAACACAGTGTTATCGCAGGTTACATCACTGGGACTAGCGATCTCGGCCTTAACTACTCTAATATAAACTAAATTCATACAACATTCCATAAGAATAATATCTAAGGCTAGCTACATAATAATTATTTGATGGACAGAAATAAAAGGGGGCTAGTGTACGGCTCTGACAAGGTGTCGCATTTGGCGGTAAGTTTAAACAAAGGCTGTGCGTGTAGCAGACGACGCGTCGGCTAAACACGTTACACGAAAACGGTCAAGATAGCATACTACATGACTAGTAAGGTTTAGGGATAGAAATACCGCACCAGTAGCGAACAGCAGTCGGCTACATTCGCACCGGCTTTTTAACCACTCAGCGTCCGCGCTGAGAAACTGTACTCAAGAGCAGATGTGCTGCTACTTGAATAGCATCACTGGGCCAAGGCATTAACTTGCCCGTGGAAACCATCCGACATCTTAAGTCAGGATAACAACAACAATCCCTATGACTCGTCCTTTACGACACGAATCTGACCTAACCAGAAAACGTTAAAATATGAACTTGGCATCGCCTAATGGGATGACTGACTATGTATTTGACAGGGAGTCCAGTATCTCAAAAAGGTCCATATTTAACATCATAACAAAATGCGAATCATGTACAGTTTACCTGCCTTTACAAAACATCCTGCCGTAAACATCAAAGCTCTAAACAGTACTATTTCCCTAATATCTATTCTATTCTACACGTACACCGTACACATGTTAATTTCTACCAAACTGCATATGTTTAGCAACAGTGCTCAAAATCGATGGACATAACTAACGCATGATACATTATTAAAATAGCACAAAAAAACAGTATTTACACAGACAATTAAAAAAAAATCATATCTACACAGAATTGTTTAGTTGTCTCATTAAAATAAAAGTCCGTATCTGAGAGTATTCCCATACTACTTTACAGTGTCATTATGTACATACCAGAGGCTAGGTATCGGAGACTGTTTTCTGTGCTAGACGCAGTGATCTTCTTGGCGCAGGACCCGGGCGTGGTGTCGACACTTGGGACGCTAGATCTTTAGTCCCAGATGTCCTGCCTGGCGTCAGGTTGGGAGGAATTTTGAAAATCTTCGAAGTCCTGCCCGTCCTCACCCGAAAAAGAAGGTAGCTTGGGAGGCGGCATCACGTAGAGGCGTGGCGTGAGGGCTGGTGGGCCGTTGACGTCTTGGACGCCGCTCACTCGGTCACTCGATGGTCCGCTGCCGTCCACCTGGGAGGGAGGTTGACTGTTGTTAGCTGTGGCCACAGCAACCGACGGTCCAGTGCTAGCTGGGAGTTGCACACTGCTGTCCTGCTCCGCCATCCTTGTTTGGCTTCTGGTTAAAATTCTTGAGGTCGCCGTTGTTAGTCTTGGTCTGGGTCTTTCAATGACTGCTGCTCCGTGTTAGCTGGGATCCTGCTCGCAGCGCCAGATCGATGTAGCGGAGTGGAGGGTAGGTGGTAGAAGTAGGAAGAAGAGCGGAGCGCTCTAGAGGAGGCCGGTAGTAGGAGTACAGAAGAAGAAGACTCTCTTTTCCTTTTCTTTCACACTCGCACACCAATCGAAGATGTGGTTCTATTTCCAGCATTTATTTCTGAGTGAATAATTTTGAGCCACGGAACAGACAGTCATTTACAGTAGTATGTACATTCTGTGTCGGCCCGTGTCTGCCGTCTCACTGCCCCTCCAACTGGGGGGTCAGTCGGTTTTTATCATACAGCGCCAGCCTTAGCGGAGACGCACATGCGCGAGCCACTCGCGGAGCCTTAAGTAAGTGCCTGTGGGCCAAGTTTGTGTTATTTTCAATTTACAAATCCCGCTCGCCTTTGGCCTAATACAAATCAAAACATAACATAATACACATCACCAGAAAGGGCATAAAACAAGCTTCCCAAATATGTACATGAATTATTCATACAAGGTACAGATAAATAATAAACTTCGAAAATACGCGACTCAAAGTCGACCTTAAGCACACAAGTTCACAAAAAGATACAAATGATACATTTAAGACATACCAAAAACCCATACGTATTACATGCTCTAAAAGCTTAATGTCCAATCTGGCTAACTATATACAAATAAAATGCATGACTTATCTGTAACTCTTACAAATCATGAATCTCTATGTACACACTAACACAAGCTACAAACACAGTGTTATCGCAGGTTACATCACTGGGACTAGCGATCTCGGCCTTAACTACTCTAATATAAACTAAATTCATACAACATTCCATAAGAATAATATCTAAGGCTAGCTACATAATAATTATTTGATGGACAGAAATAAAAGGGGGCTAGTGTACGGCTCTGACAAGGTGTCGCATTTGGCGGTAAGTTTAAACAAAGGCTGTGAGTGTAGCAGACGACGCGTCGGCTAAACACGTTACACGAAAACGGTCAAGATAGCATACTACATGACTAGTAAGGTTTAGGGATAGAAATACCGCACCAGTAGCGAACAGCAGTCGGCTACATTAGATATGTACTATTAAAATTTTAAAACACATTAACGTCTTAATTAGAGAAAGAGAGAGAGAGAGAGAGAGAGAGATGCTGTATTATTATTATTATTATTATTATTATTATTATTATTATTATTATTATTATTATTATTATTATTATTATTATTATTATTATTATTATTATTACTACAATTGCTACCCTGGCTTCAGCCCACTTGGAAGGACAAGACCACCAGTCTAAATTCCAAGGTAAGACTGCTGCGCTCCCTTGTCATCTCCATCTTCCTAAAAAACGCTTGCGAAACATGGACCCTAACAGCAAATCTACAACGAAGAATACAAAGCATGGAGATGAGGTGCTACAGAAAACTTCTGGGCATTTCATATACACAGCAAATCACCAACGACGAAGTCCGACAGACCATCACATAAGCCATTGGACAACACGATGAACTGCCCACAGTGGTGAAGAAACGGAAACTCCGATGGTATGGCCACGTCACCAGATCATCAGGCCTTGCAAAGACCATCCTGCAAGGCACAGTGCAAGGAGATAGAAGAAGCGGGAGACCGAAAAAGAGATGGGAGGACAACATTCGAGAATCGACTGGTTCGACACAGCGAAACCATCAATGTTGCTGAGGACAGAGAAAGATGGAGTACGTTGGTTAAACGATCATCTGTGGTGCCCCTACGACCTCCGAGGTACGGGGTAGGATAGGTTATTATTATTATTATTATTATTATTATTATTATTATTATTATTATTATTATTATTATTATTATTGCTATTATATTAATTAATTAGGCCTACTTAAGCTCTGGATTGAATAAGCGTAACTGTTTGTTTTTTTGTGTATATTATCATGTCAGTGGAGATGTAAATGTCTTATGAGGGAGAAGAGTGCTCTTGGAAGTGAAGTGGAGGCACCTTCGTTGCATTCAAATGTGATCCCGTTGACCTGGCTTATTGAGGGAAGGAATGTGGGGGAATATATGAATTCTGCATAGTTCAATCAAATGCATAAGTCTTGTGAATGGAATGAAATGATCGTTAAAGAGATGAAGACTGTCTTGTTTGCTGCATGCGGATTTGTTGGCCGTTAGCGTGACTGATGACAAAATGAAGGCTATCTGAATTCTGCATAGCCGAATCAATTGGATTAGAAGCATGGGATGAGTGCTTGCCAATATGAAGCTCCGCTCTCTCCTATGTTCAGACGTAGCAAATTTTAAATAAGTTTGATGTCTGCATGCACTGCGTTAAAACTTGTTAAAACTACTAAGCAACTGTGCCGAATACTCTAAAATATTTAGTTCCTGTTTAAACATGATAAATTCTGTGCAAGCTAGGCAACGATCTACAAAAGTTGGACAGCATATTAAAGCTAGCAGGTTTTTTTTTTAAGTTTATTGCTAAAAACCGAGTTAATGTAATTTTTTTTAGCAACATTGTTAGCAATATTCTAGGTTTCTTCAAAGGTCAGCATCAGTTTGTCACACAAACATTTTTATTCTAAAAGAAGCTGTTTGTGTCGAACATTTGTAACGGGTTCAATTTGTACATATTTAACAAACGTTTTTAACACAGGTTGGACGATGAAGGTGGACTGGCTGAACAATTTGTTTAATCAGCACCAGCAATGGTTTTGGTTGAGATAATGAGAGGAATCAGACTAGAGGTTGGAAAAAGGGTCCATCGCATTAACAATAACACGCACTGGAGTAGCAGAAACTGTTATTGTTTATGAACATGTCAGAAGCTTTGGGATTCCCTGTTGCTTTGCCTTTTGTGAAGCCAGCGGTAGAGCATAATTATAGGCCCTACTGAGCAAGGTCTAACACTAACCGACTTCCGTTTCAGCGAATGACCTCCAAAACATGCCTTTCCTATCTTTCTTGTCCACTTTAACCACAAACGGAAAGTGCCGACGAATCACTAACACTCATAGCAACACATTCGTTTCACTTCAAACGACGTCAGCTCCAAATTCCTTGCGAATTTATTCCAAAACGAAGTCACGTCACAAAGCTGGTCCGACACTTGCAACCCAACGATTTTTAGTGGATCCGCTCGCTTCAAAATTATCCTGCGCTTTCATTGGTTCAAATACACGCTAATGGAAATAAGTTTCTAAAGTTGTGATTGGTTGTTGGTGGCTGTTGGGACGACCATTTTTTGATATTGCTAGAGTAGTCCGCCCTTAAACAGGCGTGTATTATTATTAGGCAACCAATGAGAGTGCGGAAGTCAGTTGGTAGGAATCCGGCGTGACTAGGACTGTGGTGTCAAAATTCGAACAAGATTTTGTGACTTCATAGTCCCCTATACGCATTGTGTCCGGGGACGTTAATCTACACACTGAACTGTGACTTCGTTTTGGAACAGCTTCGCAGTGAATTTGTAGCTGACATCGTTTGAAGTGATACGAATGTGTTGCCATGAGTATTTGTGATTCGTCGGCTCCCTGCATCGTTTGAATTTGAAGTGGACACAAAAGGTAGGAAAGGCGTGTTTGGTCGCTATAAAGGAAGCCTGAGAGGTTTATGTAGGAGGCCTACGAGTGTACAAAGACAAAAAAAAGACTTCAGAGCCTGTGTGACTGCACTGTATGAGGAGAACACAGTATTTATAATTTATTTATTATTTATTTATTTAATCACTTTTATGTAGCGCATTTCCAGCTCAAGAGCCGCTCAATGCGCTGGCCGATACAGGATCTAACTCAAACCACTGGAGGCGCCCACATGCAGCCTTTGGGCGCATAGCCCAGACTGAGTACAATCCTTGGCGACCGGGGATGGTGAGAAAGGGACCTAGTTCGTGCTTGGTGTATTTGTGTAGCCGGCACTCACACGTCTAGGACATGAGCGTCAGAATCTTTAAAGTCCATTCGATGAAATGCGTGCGTGCACAAACTATACGTCGGTTTGTGCCCTCATCTGAAGGAGTAGGAGCGCAGGTTTTGTTCTTCTCCAGGCCGTTAACGGCGTTTGAGCCACTGCCTATACAGGCTCCAATGTTATCGCCTGACTTTCGAGTACATCACCGAGCTAACTGTATCCAACTATCTATGACTAGTTAGTCAGCTGCTTTCACTTTCAATGTTTATGTTTGTTTCCTCACTCTGCTCTCCTTCTCCCCCCCCCTGTTCCACTCTCCCCACCCACAAAGAAGTTCGTTCCGCTTCAAACCCCGGTTAATTTCCGAGTTGCAGTTTTACTTTATGAGAAAAGCGTTGTGGCCAAGTGGGCTAAGGCGGGACTAACTTGCCTTGTTCACAGGCCTAAAACCAATGGCGCCTGACAAGGTGTGGGATCGATCCAGCTTCTGGGCGTTATGTTTCTCCGAATATTAGTTACTTTCGACTCGGGCAACGTCTCGGGCGTTTTCTCCGGGTACTCTGGTTTGCTCCCCCGGTAAAATTTCCAAAACAAACAAAAGAACAAACAAGCAAACTAATATTAGGTAGGTTGGGTTTGAGCTCGCCACAGGCTGCGACTACGCCTTCCCCAGAGGAGGCGGCCCAGAATTTCCCAATAAAAGGGACATAAAGCGTTAACAAACACCCCCCAAAAAACCAAACATTTGTACACCGTCAGCACACTAGCTTCCTGTTTTGTTTTGTTTTGTTTTCTGGTTCTCCCTCTCCCTCCTTCTCCTCCTCCATCATACCCTTCTCCCCTCCGCCCTTGAGCCGGGTTTGATTCAAATGGAGTTGGGTTTTTTTAATACCCAGTGTTCTGTTGTATCGAGGTTTTGTGGGTGGGGGAGCTTAGGTGCGGTCCAGCTCCAGAAAATCGGTTTGAAGCAGCGCCTGAGCTGCCGCCACAGGAGTTGATTTGTGTCTGTCATCTTTCGTTAGTCGGCTAGGAACGATGCATCCGAACCGAGCTTTCAGGCTCTTTCTCGATAGTAGTGGTGAAGGTGGTGGATGTAGTGGTAGTCAGTAATGTTTATTCTGACACTGATTGTGGGCGGCAGTTAGTAGTGTTGTTTGCGATGTTGCTGATGATGGTATAGTTTGTGGCAATTGTGGCGTCCCTGGTAGTTTGGGCGATGGTAGTAAAGTTTCGACTTTTAAGTCCGTTTAGTCTGCATGCTAGAGACGATACGATGGAACCAGACTTGCAGACTATCTCTTAGTGTTGATGATACGATACGCGATAGTAGTTTGTGGCGATCATGCTGAATTTGATAGTGTGTTGTGATATTAAGGCTGGTGTTAGTGATGTTGTTGATGTTCATCGCATTCAAGTTCAAGTTTTTTTTAATTGTTTTTTTTTTAAGTTTAACAGTGATGGTGCGGTGAATAAAACTTTCACGCTTTCTTTTAGAAGTGATCGTGGCGGAGTTGTAGTATTTGCGTGATTACTGATGATGAAAGTTACTCCGGTTGCTGGGATCCTCATTGGAGGAGAGTTGGTGATGCTAATGATTGGAACGGTAGTTTCTGTTGCGAAGCAGGATGTGATGTTGAAAATAGCGATGATAGTTGCTGCTTCAAATTTTGAACTGTTCTGTCCTGTCAGCGGACTCTGGACTCATTTTTTCGTTTGTTTGTTTTCGCAGTTTTTATGTTAGCTTTTATCGCGTGCTGATAACGGTATAGCTTGTGCTGATAGTGAGTGATGTTGATACTTATAAGCTCAATTCTGTCAGTTGTGATAGTGATGGTGGAAGTGAGGGCAGATTTTGGAGTCATCGCTGGTTGTAGCGATGATGGATGTTGGTGTTATTATCGTTGGTGGTAATGATAGTGGAAGGTGGTGTTGTCGATGCAGATGATTGTGGATGGTGGTGTTATCGCTGGTGGTAGTGATGGTGGGTGTTGCTGCTGTGGCTAGTGGTGGCGACAGCAGTTGCTACTTGCAGCTCGCATCTAAACACACTAAGTCACGCTGTGTCCTATCAAAGGGCTCTGGGATCACCATTCACCTTTCGTTTGATGACGTTATCTTCCATAGTTTGTCATCGCATCCTGAACGAATGTTTGTATCCGAGACGTGGTTGTTCCATGGCGCTCGCGATGTTGATTGATGAGGCCAGAGTTTTCTTATAATTGTGATCCACGGTTATGAAGCGATAGATGATTCATGACCTTATACCTAATACAAAGATTTATAAACTCATCGTATTCTCATAATTATAATAAATATAGTACAAATGGTTGGCTCCACGACGCTTGCGATGACTCACGGAGCCTGTGTTTTCATATAATTTTGATCAATATAATACGAGTGCTTTTATGCAGTCTGAACCATCGGCGGCCTGTTTTATTGAACTCAAGTCTGGAGTGTCCCACGCAGGATAATCATATAGTACAAGTGCTTGTATTCATTGATATAATATTGGTGGGAATGCCATGAAGCCTTGTGATGATTCATGAAGCATGTGGTTTATTTTCTATAATTACGATCAGTATATGTGCTTTTATTCAATCTGATCATTCGGTCGCCTATTATATTAATCAGGAGTTCCTCTCACAAGAATTCAATCCCTGTTTTTGTAGACCTTATTTCGAAAAGCAAACAGGATAATAATAATAATAATAATAATAATAATAATAATAATAACAACAACAACAACAACAACAACAACAACAACAACAACATGATTGATTGATTTATTGTTGCTTTAGGTCCAGCGGACTCTTCCGAGCCAAATCAGGACCGGACAACCCCCGATCCGCATAAAAGATCTGCCGAAACAACCCTAGTGGGAAAATTGAATGCCCTCCACCGGCCAGTCACTTTACAATAAAGACATCCCACGCGGGGGACGGCTGAGGGTTGACCTCAACTACGCGAACACCCCGGTTACAAAAACAAAATAGAATACAACCATCATTATAAATCATCAACAAAACACATACATATAAAATGCCTATAGTGCGAAATAATACAATCATAGGAAGCCCTAGTGACCACCCGGCAGAAAGCGTCCAACACTCCCAAGCTGATCCAACAGACCTCATACACAAACAAGGAGTCTTGTCCAGGAAGAGTTTTCAAGAAAAAAGGTAGGTCATTGATCTAGCGAAGAAGAAGAAAGTATAGCAGAGTGATAGGACAGATCAGGAATGGGTAAGAGCAAATGATGAAGACAGCGACAGTGGGAATTTAAAGCACTAAATTTCCAGAAAGTGGGGATACTATTTATACTGAAACCCCCGGCACTCCAACGGGGGGAACTGTTGCCGCAGTGAATTAGTCATGCCTACAAAGGCAAGACAGGTTTTCAACTGGGGCTTTCACTGTTCCCTTTATAGGTTAGAACAATCTACAGTGACAAGATTGCTCATGACCCCAAGGGGTAACAACAACAACAACAACAACAACAATAATAATAATAATAATAATAATATAAAATTAAAAAATAAAAATAAATAAATAAATTAATAAATTAATACTACTACTACTACTACTACTACTACTACTACTACTACTACTACTACTACTACTACTACTAATAATAATAATAATAATAATAATAATAATAATAACGATAACAATAACAACAACAATAATAATAATAATAATAATAATAATAATAATAATAATAATAATAATAATAATAATAAATTGAATTTTTACAGCGCATTTTTCATTAAAATAACAACTCAATGCGCTAACACATCATTCGTACGCATCCTCACAACATTCACACAAAATCATGTCCAGCATCATTCAGAAAGTATTATTAATGTTATTATAATTTACACAGAAAACGCCTTGCGGAAAAAAGTGCGTTTTAAAGCAGCTCTTGAAGGAAACAAGGCCTGTACAATGTCTTAAACCGGCAGGCAGCGCATTCCAAATCTTGGGGGCTTGAAAACTAAAAGACCGCTCGCCAGTTATTTTAGGACGACGTTTGGGCGTTTTCAAAAGTTTTCATGGATCGGTCTCTGATATTCTTACTTCCTCAGAGTCAGAGGTAACAAGGTAAAATCTGTTCAAAATAACCATTGAGAATAATTTTATAGTGGAGAGGATTACACACAGAGTAACATAGCAGTCGCTCTGCCCAAAACCTTATTAAAGGTTGGGATCTATCTGATGACATTTAATTAAACCCCATTAATTTTGTTCTCCTGTCTCACCTTAGAGTAACATAGCATATTTGGACAAGTTTGCCTTGTTTTAATCTGTCAACGTAGGCCTCATGGACACCCTAATCAACGTGTTACCAAATTGTACACTATTTGCGATCAGATCTGCTGAAACCAAACACCATCAACACGGCACGACCTCATATTAAATAGAATGAAAGTAATGCCGTGTGTCTGTTTCTGATGCTCTGAATAACTAAATGCCTTTGAATATGTTTGTTCTGTGTCACTGTGAACATTAGATTCTGCACATTGGAAGCATGCAGCACAGTCCTTAATTGTAAGCGTTGAACCGTTAGGCTAATCAATGCCGTTCATCTGATACACACTCTATTCTCTGAGATAGACGCTCGCAGCATCATGCGTCATGAACTATTGAACCGATATTTCCATGACCTTCCCAAGTATTGCTCTATCCGTTATGGTCCACGTATATTGCTTTTTTTTTTTCTTATCTAAATTGTATCGCCGTTTTATCCATTGTTATTATTATAGACACTGTTCTCCGAGGAAAACGTTCGCAGCCTCATGCATTCTGAACTATTGAACCATTATCTCGTACATGACCTTCCCATGGCTTAAGTTGCTAGTGTAGTCTCTACGGGACTTGTTACACACACACACACACACACACACACACACACACACACACACACACACACACACACACACAGAGCACGGATGAACTTCCATGACTTATAAATAGTTTTATCGCCTAAGACATTCCAACAGCGAGTGCCAGTATACCCAGGGTTTATTCTGTGTTTTGAAGCGCACGTTTCCTTTTGTTCTTAGTGTCTTGTAAGTATCCATTATTATGGATGGGTGGTGTAGTAGCGCAGCGGTTTGGCCACACGCTAAGATAATGTTTCGTGAAGCCACGTCGGGACCGGTGTAGCAGGCCAGATTATACCCCACCTCAAGTATACCCAGGGTATAAACTGGCCTAGCCCAGACTATGCCCCCGTATAAACTGGCCTAGCCCAGACTATACCCCTGGGTATTATCTGGCCTAGGCTCGTTTAACACTCTCCTGCCCATTATAACCCCCCCACCCCCCACTACGGAAGACTTATCCTTCACGTTACTCTTTAATTTATGTGTTGGAATTGTTCTGATGCACTCAGATAGATAGATAGATAGATAGATAGATAGATAGATAGATAGATAGATAGATAGATAGATAGATAGATAGATAGATAGATAGGGTTAGGGTTAGTTGTTTTTTTTTTTTTTTTTTTTTTTTTTTGGCACGCAAGATAAAGGCTGTCAGCTGAGTTCACTCAGTTTTTTTTTTCTTTTCCACGCAAGCAAAAAGCTGTTACCTGAGAGTTGGTCACGCAAACGGTCATGTACAACAAACCCATGAGTGAAATCTCTTTAGGTGGGGGTATATTCCGGGCGCGAGGGGTATGACCTGGCCTAGGCTGATCTATACCCAGGGGGTTAAACCCGCCTAGGCTACATTATACCCAGGGTATAAAGTAGCCAGGGGTATATTCCGGCCTGTTACACCGGTTCGCACTTGGATGGGTGACTATGCAGGGAAGGCATCGAACGAACCCCCACCCCTCCACCCCTCCACCCCCACCCCACCCCAAAAAAAAATATATATATATATATATTTATTTATTTATTTATATTTATATAACGAACCAAGCACACACACCCCAGTCCAGCTCTCTCTCTCTCTCTCTCTCTCTCTCTCTCCCTCTCTCTCTCTCTCTCTCTCACACACACACACTATATATATATATATATATATATATATATATATATATATATATATATATATATATATATATATATATATATATATATATATATATATATATATATATATATATATATATATATAGACCCTTTTTCTTCAATTAACTATCATTCTCGACGGCATCGGGCGCCACTATGTTGCTTCGTCGTGCTTTTGTCACGATATCTTGCTTTAGTTTCGTCTCCAAAACTATATATTATTAATGATACGGCATTCCGTATTGTAACAAAAGAAGGGAGCCTTACTCTATCAGCACTTTCTTCGCAGACCAGAGGACTGAAGTTCAGTTAAATTAAACAGTAATCTGACTCTCGATTTTCGCAAGTGTGGTTATAGTTATGTCAACGTTGAAATGGTTAATGCAGGTGATTTGTAGTTTATCTAACATAGCTGACTGATTTCTGAATAGATGTGCGATATCTCTAAGGGTTGATGCAAGGAAATTAGTTTACTTTCTTTCTGAGATCGAAGGTCTTTGGCTAGGCCTACATTGTGAGATATTAGTCTATGAATTCTGTGGTTTGATTTTGTATGCCATGGGCTGGTGTAGACTAAGTCTATAGACTGGCTAACGGAAGTGACGTGATAAGCCCAGAATCCCCGAGTGGCAAGGATCAGCGTATGGTTGAAATGTGATCCCACTGTGATTGACGTCATATTCGTCTGATGCCGATCCTCCTGGTGCTGTAGCATTGATTAGTGCTAGGCCTATACTGGGAATGTTTAGCATCAGCATCACTTGCAGCATCAACAGTACCATTGGACAAAGATATATGTGCAGCACAAACTGGAGTATCGGACAGTGGTGTTTTTTGATAGTAATCCTGGTGAAGTGTTTTTTCTGTTGTAGCGTTGATTGGTTGTAAGTCACCCGGGACTAGATGTGTCTCTGCAACAGCAACAACAACAGTAGCATCCAAAGGTCAAGAGCAGCAGAACTTGCATCGGATTATGACGCTAATCTTGCGGCACCAGAGATGATTTGAGTAGGGAGAAGGGAGGATGAGGGGATGGGAAGGCGGTAGGGGGGAGGGCGGAGGAGAAGTTCCAACTATCTCTATTGGCCTCTCATGCTCGGTGTCCTATATACGACGATTGCTGCCGGTGCTCTTTGTCCTATATTATATGACAAACGCTGACGGAGAAGTGTGCGTGTCTCCTGATGCTCCTGATGGATGCCTCTAACCCTTTTCATCACGGTGGGGGTGGCACGGCCGCCGCCCTGCCTGCTTACTGGCACACGGAAGCCGCGAGGGGACGATTGCTGTCCGGGCTTCCGCATTATCTGATGCTTGATTTCGTTTCTGCTTCTATCGGCTAGCGCTGCTTGTTTGACTGTGGCAGATACTTCCGAAGCTAAAGAGGGAGATTTGGCAGTATTGGAGCCGGCCCTTCATTTACTGTGCATCTCCTTCTCAGTATAACACACCTCCGCTAAGCATATATATAAATTATATAGATTATATAGGTCGATATAATGGAATTGATTTTCGTGGGGTTTTGTTTCCAGTTTCAGAACAATCTTAAAACATCGCACTGTGACACAAGCCGTCAGGTGAAGTTTTGTAGTGAAGAAACGTGGGACTACTGGAAGAAGGATTGTGAAAGTTAGCTTTCCTTCCAAGTTGTGGCTTGTACGTGTGACTCCCATACCCTTTAACAGCAAATGTTGTGTCATATACCAAGATGGAGAAAACGATTTAGACCGAAGAGCGAGTTTCTTGAGACAAAGTCTGTATGCAAGGAGGATAGAACTGGAGAAACCGTGGGATAGGCAGCTGTATGGCAGATAAAGAAAGCTTTTTGTCTTTCTTTTTTTTCCTGAAAAAGCCAATTTCCTACAGAGAGGCAAAGTTTGTTTTACAAGGAAGGTGGAACTGAATGCATCAGCGTTAACTTTTGTGGCTTGTGTGGGCAAAATACTGTGACACTCTACTTTTTTTTTTCTTAGAGAGGAAGAAGCTTTACCATCCTTTCTTGAGTTCTAATTATCGTCCTTTCCATTTTCACTCTTAGTATGTAAACAGATGCATAACTTACAAGAGTTGATTGTGCTAAGAGATTGTGCCATATTCCTACCATACTGTGACACCAGTCTTTATGTCAGAGAGAAATCTTTCAAAAATAGATCAGAGATAGGCAGTATTTTAGATCACAGATACAACACTTATTTTAGCTCGCAGAAATACATTAATTTAGTTCAAAGACACAAAATTCAAATAGTTAGAGAACTTGTATATTATAGCCCGCTGAATACGCATATAACAGTTGGTTCTGGTTACGAGACTGGTTCGTGGCTTTCTCACTGCGAGTGTGACATCAGTCTTTATTTGATAAGAAGACAAAACATAACAAATGAGTTTATCCCACAGAATCATATAATACTTAACCAATTTTAACAACAAGTTTGGTCCCAGAACAAATGTGCGAGAGTTCCACCTGTTAGTGTGGCATCAGTCTATATGTCAGAAGAAGACGATTAACACTTGTACGATTTAACCCACATAATCAAATAGTATTTAGCAATTTTGTCGACAGGTTTTGCCTAAGAGCAAGCTTGTGAGAGTTTACTCATGTGGCATGTGAGCACACAATACTGCAACCGCAGTCTTTACGTCCGCAGAAAAACAAAAATTAGGACAGAGTCACTAATTGAAAAGTTTGAACTTTTTTTTAAAATTCCACTTATCAAGGATGTGAGTTAATTCGAGTACATAAATTGTTGCTTCTGGCCCAACCCTTGACACTAGTCTTTATGTCATTGAGAGACAACATTTTAGCCCTCCGAGCCACTTCCTATGATTCTTCAGAAATCCAATCATAGCTGAAGAACAAGCAGGATTCAGGGCAGGGCGAAGTACCACTGAACAGAATTTCAACCTCAGAATAATCTGTGAGAAATACCTACAGCACCAACAACATCTATATCATGTGTTCATAGACTTCAAGAAGGCGTTTGGCCGAGTCTGGCATGCAGCTCTATGGGCAACAGTGAAAGTGTACAACATCAGCCCTAAAATTATTGAAGTCATCAAAAGCCTGTATGACAAGGCTACCAGTGCAGTCCTCCACAACAGCGCCATCGGGAACTGGTTCAGAACAACAATCGGTGTGCGTCAAGGATGCCTACTCTCTCCAACACTCTTCAACATCTTCCTATAGCGCATTATGTCAGATGCTCTTGCAGATCATGAAGGCACAGTCAGCATAGGGGGTAGAGCAATCTCCAATCTTCGTTTTGCGGATGACATTGATGGATTGGCTGGAGAGGAACAAGAACTTGAACAGCTGGTATAGAGGCTTGACACCACCTCCAAAGCTTATGGAATGGAAATAAGTGCAGAGAAGACCAAAATGATGACCCACAACACCAATGGCATCAACACGGACATCAAAGTCCAAGGCCAATCCCTCAATACAGTGCATAGCTTCAAATATTTGGGAGCCATTGTATCAGACAATGGGTCCCGACAGGATGTCCTCTCTAGGATCGCACAAACAACTGCTGCCCTGACAAGGTTGAAGCCCATTTGGAAAGACAGGACCATCAGTCTACATTCCAAAGTAAGGCTGCTGCGCTCCCTTGTCATCTCCATCTTCCTATATGCTTGCGAAGCATTGACCCTCACAGCAGATCTCCAACGAAGAATACAAAGCATGGAGATGAGGTGCTACAGAAGACTTCTGGGCATTTTCTATACCCAACACATCACCAAAGACGAAGTCCGACAGACCATCACACAAGCCATTGGACAACACGATGACCTGCTCACAGTGGTGAAGAAACGGTAACTCCGATGGTATGGCCACGTCACCAGATCATCAGGTCTTGCAAAGACTATTCTGCAAGGAACAGTGCAAGGAGGTAGAAGAAGAGGGAGACCGAAAAAGAGGTGGGAGGACAACATTCGAGAATGGACTGGTTTGACACTGAACGAAGCCATCAGGGCTGCTGAGGACAGAGAAAGATGGAGTATGCTGGTTAAACGATCATCTGTGGTGCCCCTACGACCTCCGGGTTACGGGACAGGATAGGATAGGATAGGAGCCACTTCCGAGCATTACCCGGCAATTTTGTGCGAAGATGCTACGACCTGAGGACAATCTCCTCAACGCTTTATCGCACGAAGGGGTGGGAGTTTTCTGGTGAAACTGTTTATGGGGAACTAGGTATTAGTCTCATGAAAGCTTTATCGTTGGAGGGCTTTGTAAAGCTGTTTATGGAGAACAAGACGCTAGGAGGCGAGTGATCGATCGCAGTGGCCATTTTTCTGTCCCAAAGAAGTGAGAACTGCAAGAACTTTCCAGAACTTTACGCTTCCACCCTGGGCTAGCTCGATTACGAGACACAGGCACGCGAAATGGATATGTTCCAGTCTATCTGCACTCGTGTAGAACTTCGATCCTAAACGGGCAGCATACAAAAACACAGAGAAATTCTTTCATATTCAATACTACGCCTGCAGCGAGTCTACAGTAAACCAGCCGTTTTCCCATGTTTACACACTATTTTAAACTCACAGACCTTATAAAACACATGAAGTTTTCTTCATATAGCTACTTTTTCAGGTCTATGAGGTAGGTTGTTGACTACCCACCTGCAGGTTTGACGTAACGTATTAATTATTTCGTGAGACTTTTCCTTGATTAACAAGAACTGTTTTTTTTTCGTTGTTAGTTCTGTTTAACTTCAAATACTGTGGACTTTACTGCTTTAGTTTTGCTGATACATTGAACAAGAAAAATTATCTTCATGACGCTACGATCCTTTTTTTCCTCACGCAGGTCTTCTTTAAACAGTTAGATTGTGCACTGCTGCGTTTAATCTGTGTGTTGCTCTTGCTATATGAAGAACCTTTGGAAACATCAAACTTGTTATCTTGTGTTACCATTTGACGTTTAAGCAGTTCAGTAGACGTGAAAATTGAATTGTTGATTATAAGCTGTAATAGCGGTTCATCGGTTCTTTGGACGAGTGTTTCTTCAGTGTGGAGGCTACAACAAGAACTAGTAGCACAACATCAGCAACATCATGGCTACGTCATCCACACCTTTGGAGCCTACAGCCTATGACGCTTCTATTCCCATTGTAAGTATTTGTTGGCTTTGTGAAATTGTTATGCTCCTAATTTGACATATTGTTAGTACTTCCTTTAGTCCTTCTTTTAGCATTTTGTGACTTAATTTCTGTACTCCAATAACTTTTTTTTTCAGCAGCTGAGATGTGTGTGCGTGCGTGCGTGCTCCAGCTTGTTTGTGTGTGTGTGTGTTTGTTTGTTTGTGCTTCTCTCTCTCTCTTTCTCTCTCTCCCTCTCTCTCTCTTCCCCCTCTCTCTCACTCTATCTCTCTCGCTGACTCTCACTCTGTCTCTCTCTCTCCCGCCCTCTCTCTCTACCTCCCTTCCTCCCTGTTTGTCTGTGTCTGTTTCTCTCTCTGTCTCTCTCTGTCTGTCTGTCTTTCTCTTTCTGTCTCTCAACTTCTCTCCTCTCCTCTCACACCCTCCCTACACTTCACATGATTCATGAATGATTTCATAAGGAAACGTTCCGATGCAATATGAAACGATCAAACGTATCGACCTTAAGACACAACTGACTTTACCTTCTGTTCCCTTACCACTCTTGCTAGTGTTTGTGTGTGCGTGTGTGTCTGTCTGTCTGTCTGTGTCAGTCTGTATTTCTGACTGTCTTCCTGTTTGAGCCGCGTAAAAATGTGTTTGAGCCTAACCGCAAAAAGCCGTATAACCAAAATTGCATGTTCTGCGGTCTTATTTTCATCGGCCAACCTGATCTGGTCGACGTCCAAGATCAAACTGATCAGAAATGCCATATATAAATATCACGGACAGCTCAATAGTATCTTCGAAATGAAGCAATGTAAACCTATAAGTCAATCTCAGATATTCGGTGTGTGTAATAATGTTGCCCACTTTCCTATAAATATATATCAGTGTTAGCGGCCATTGACCTATAGAAAACATGAAAGAGAGGGATATCTTGTGATTTTTTTGCCCTCACTTTCGATCTCTCTACCCAGATTGAATCAAAAGGAATTACCGTGGCGTTCTGCAAGATACTGTCGAAGGCATCGCACAGTGACACTGTCGACTGTAAATGTTGGGCACTATGAAATGAATGCTCTAATGCTGTGCACCGAGATGTCGAACTTCTCAGTAGCCATTTTCAGAGGAGGATTGTCCATTTTTCTTTGTTACAGCACGACTACGCGTTCGGTGTTTGTGCATGCATTTTTGCTCCCAAACTTGTGCCAAGTGTCGTTAATCAGAGAGAGAGAGAGAGAGAGAGAGAGAGAGAGAGAGAGAGAAGAGAGGAGAGAGAGAGAGAGAGAGAGAGAGAGAGAGAGAGAGAGCATATCTCGTGATACGCAAGACATCTACCGCTTTGCTATGAAGGATCCGCTACAGGCGCCCAATTTTTGAATAAAACCCCAATGTGGACAGACCGAGAAGGCAGAACATAGTGCTGATAATTGTCGCCGTTTCCAAACAAATTGTTAAAGTGTGGCTTCAAAGGGCAAAAATGGTAGTTTCCGATTGTTCGTCTTTGACATAAGTATTTTACAATAACCTGCGTGGGATAAACCAACTTATTTTGCAATAAATGAACATGCTAAAAGAGCAGCATTGATTGGAGTAGCTGTTTTTACCCCGAGGCTGCATTTCGGTTATGTCCTTAAGGTGGTTTTTAACAGGTTTAAGCATACACATATTACCGGAGAACGGATTGTGTGCCTACTTTTCTTCCTCTCCTCCCTATATAATTTCCGAAGATTTGTGTGTATGTACGCACATGCATGCAGAAATAGATGCAAAGTTTAGGGGAAAGGAGGTGCGTTGGGTATGAGAGGGGGGGGGGGGTGCGCAGGAGAGGGACGTTCGTGTTCATTTATTGATTTTTAATTTGTTTCCCGGTAAATTTCATTTATGAAACTGCGTGGTTAACTCTTTTTTTTAATTCTCATGGAGTTTCCTTTTAAAACAAAAAAAAGGAAAAAAAGGTTTGTTTTAAGATGTTCTTTTGTTGTTTTGCTCACAATCTGCGATTAACTCAATGCAGGTATATATGTTTGTACTTAAAACAAGAAGAACACTATGAGACTTGCACAAATATAAGACTTAGTGTTTGTAGGCGTAGACAACGAAATTAATAATGTGCTAAAATAACAGACTTTGAGTATTAAATGTAGTAGTTTGAGATTCACTTCAGAGAAACTCTCCTCGTAATAACAAAGTGCTTACATCCGTACGCAATAATATTGTTAGGGAAAAACGGCTCTTTTGGTCCATTCTTTGGCCACTCCCGTTCAAAGACTTCATGCTGGTATTTCAGTTGTTCCAGTCTTGCACCGAATATCATATCCTCTGGGGTCTACACCCTGAGTACCAACACATACCTTATTAATTTGATGCGATGTTTATTAGACTATTCCACTGGAGCCATTAGTCGCGGTTTCAAATTGGCAAAAAAAGTAGTTTCTGGTCTTTTATTCTTTCCTGTTCTAAGTCTTTTTTCTGATCTGGTTCTGTACTGTTTATCTTCTGTTCTCATGATCTGTTTCAGAAATGGTTCTCCTCTGTTTTAATGATCTGTTGCAGGAATGGTTCTCTTCTTTATGCATGATCTGTTTCAGGAATGGTTCTCTTCTGTTCTTATAATCTGTTTTAGGAATGGTTCTCATTCTGTGTTCTCTTCCCTTCTCTGTTTTATTAACGGTTCTTCTCTTCTCCTCGTCTGTTCTTTTCTGTTCGGTTTTCTTCTCGTCTCGTCTCGTCTCTTATTTTAGTTCTCTTCTCCCCTCATCTTCTCCTTTCTTCTCCTCTCCTATTAACCTGTTATCTTCTCTTCCATCTCTGACCTATCCTCTCTTCCGCCTTCTCTGCTCTTTTCTTCCATTCACTTCGCTTCGCCTCTCTGCTCTTCTCATCTCTTCTCTCCCCTTCCTTGAGTAGGAGTATTTTGAGCTGTGCTAATCAGCTCAGTCCAGTACCGAGTTGTTAGTGTATACCTCTTACGTAGAAATCATCTTTCCATTCTAAAATTTTTTTTACTTGTGTATCTTTTGTGGTCGTTTTGTTTTTCTTGCTGTCAAAATTTTTTGGGTGGCGGTAACTTGATTATTCTAAATTAGTCCAATTTAGTAGTTTTGTTTTGTTTTGTTTTGTTTTAAGCTGCAACAACTTAAGTATTCTAATGAAGTCCAGTTTAGGTTTCTTATTTGCGATGACGTGATTATTCAAATTCCAGCCCATAATGTGTCCATTTGTTTAGAGCGCATCTCCTGGCCATTAAAAACAATAATGGTTGTACAAAGATCCTCACCTCAGTCATTTATGCTTATATAGCGCTTTTCTCGCTCAAGATGCGGGCTGAGTCCAAGATCTCATACAAGTCGTCCGAAAGGCGCCACGTTACTGATTGATTCCATCGTCTAATGCCCCAGAAAACATCACAGTGATATGCGGACGAGAGAAGATACAAACGATAGCCTAAACGATCGATGTTTTTTTTTAATGGTATTACTGCTAGAGGGGGGTGGGGGGGTGGTTTGGAGTGTGTTATCTAGCTGTTATTGTTGTTTCTTCCTCTGCAAACCGGCTTCCAGCAATATAGGGCCTCCCGTTTTTCTTTTGGCCGATTAAATTTCTGTTCTCAAAGGGAGTAATACAAGGTATCTCCTGTTTAACGGTAAGCCAGTACCCTAACCCTGTGACCTTTGACTCTTATTTCTGAAAGAACCACGCGTCTTCAAGAGTGTGTCTATGGTGTCTGGGGTAGGGTAGGGTCAGTTGTTTCAACCTAAAGCGGAAACCCTTACTGAGAAACTTTATTTGGGGTTCTGCATCTTACCGAATTTAGTAGATGCTATTTTTAGCATAAGAACGTTTGCTTTTAATAGGCACAAAAACTACGTAATTTATTGATTTAAAAAAACACACAAAAAAACACTATACTTTCGAAAGAATTATTGTTTGGTTGTAAGCTTTTTTTGTGGTAAGCTTATTTTTCCAGTGGGGCAACAATCACTGTCAGTTTTACAGGGATCTGTGAGGGCGTGTGGTCAAAGTGGGTTTTCTCTTTAAGAAAACAATTGTGGGCATTCTAAATATTTGCTGACCACTTCTCTGAACAGGAAAAACTATGTGAGACCTGTGGTACTATTTGCTACGTAAGAACTATCCATCTATTGTAAACCAATCGATGGAAGTCGGTAAATAACTAGAGTGTTGTTGAAAATCGTTTTTGTGTGTGTGTGTGTAATGGCCAGCGGGGATAGGTTTGAAGCAAAAGAAAAAAAACGAGCAATATTGGCTGTAATCCTAGGAGGGTCCAGTTTATTAATTTCTTGTCTTATTTACGTAGGAATTATCTCTTCCCCTTTCTGTACTGAAATCGAATGCTGCGCGAAGCACAACCGTATTCTACCGTTTTATAGAAATTCTTCTCCTTCATAATCTATTTGCTGAAAATTGAATACTGCGTGTGGTATCCTCGTAATTACTAGCGGGAATTCTACCAAGATTCTGTGGTCCGATGTGAATCCTGGAAATGGGTAATGATTTGATCTTGTAGCAAAGTAGTGGTTATTAAGTGAGTTGCAAAAACCATCCTGCAAGGCACGGTGAAAGAAGGCAGAAGAAGGGGACGACAGAAAAAGAGGCGGGAGGACAATATTCGAGAAAGGGCTGGCTTGACACCGAGCGAAGCCGTAAGGATTGCTGAGGACAGAAAAAGAGGGAGTACGCTGGTTAAAACGATCATCTCTGTTACCCCAACGATTTTCGCGTTACGGGATAGGATAGGACAGGAATAGGTGGGTGTTCTACACTAACATGGACTAAAATGTATTCTTTGGTCCATGATACTAACAAGCAACGGATATGCCATACAAGTGTTAATTTCTCTTGTTTTTAGAGACCAAACATAGACAGTAATTCTTCTCTGCAGAAAGTCTGTGAAATAGTTTCCTTTGTTCTGCTTAGTCTCATCAGTTCTAAAATAAATAAATAAATAAATAAATAAATAAATAAATAAAATATAAATAAATAAATAAATAAATAAAATAGAGTTCCTACAGTTGCCAAAGCCATCGGTCTTAAGAATACTACTGTTTTGTTTGGTGTGAACAACTGAAATGCTTAGACACTTCATTTTTGCGATTGCCATGTGGTTCATAGCATTTGGTTTTATTTATTTCGTTTGGGGTCTGTACACGTACTGATATTAAAACGGGGGGTAGGGGGGGGGGAATGTGTTAACATTAACAATGTGACAATTTTAACAAGTGAATAAAACTTCTACTTACAGTTTACATAATTCTTGAAAATCCTACATTTTCTTACTAACGTGTGAATGTAGTCTACAATTTAGCCGGATTCAGATCACGTGATTCCCGGAGTTTAAGCCTTGATGTTTTCGTTTGGACCGCCATTTTGGTCTACCTCGTAACGCACAAGTTCATATCACAAATGTATGTCGACTTATACATAGTCAGCGTTAGTGTTAGTACCCATACTAAGCAAAACCTGTAGGATATCTCCTTGCTCAGGAGTTCCATGTTACTGGGAATGGAAAGATTCGTGGTGCCATTTTTGCGTACGCCATGATCGAAAATACGCAAGTTTCTGGCGGTTTCCTAGTTTCTTTTTTTTGTTTTTATATGTGTGTATTGTTGGTACAATACAATACAAGAGTACTGCTTTAGGTCCAGCGGACTCTTCCGAGCCAAATCAGGACCTATTGTTGGTGCGGTGCCTTTGGGGTTATAATTGTACTGCTGAGTATTTGAAGTTCAGCGCGATAAATAAATAACTAAATCCGGTGACAAGCAACTTTGGATTTTTTGACACATGCATAACAATGCAAGTCTATGTACTCCCACCCCCACCCCCACCCCCTGTTTCCTCCTCACCCCCACCCCACCCCCCAAAAAAATACATTTTTGCAAATCAGTGTTTGTGTTGCACGGTTATTTGTCAGTAGTAGATTCAGCCCCGATGCTTGAATCTTGATATTTGCAACTCGCATTCGCTTATCCACGCAGCCTGTTCACTCAGCAACAAGGCAAGAGTCGTCGTATAAAGTTGTCCAACTTTATTCAGGAAACATCAACGACTGTATACAAGATCGCTTTTCGAAAATCACAAAAAAGGTCTCCCTTACAAGCAGACAGTGCATTACTTATATAGCCTTTCTGCGATCGAGAAAAAAGCTCGAACATTCCAGCATGACACAATAACACCCAATCAAAATAAAACTCGTCACCGGAACTATGCACTTTCCTACGTCATATAATGTTTACTACATTCGACCAGGCTTAACCCGTAAGGTCTAGAAGCTTCGATCGATAATAAACTAGTAATTCCAGAAAATTCTCAACAATATGGAGCGATGAAAATTATCAACATTATTCAAAGCTTCTTCTAGCAACAACGCAAAATCAAATTAAGAGGTAAATACACTCTATTATTGCATGCTCTGAAGAAAACAAACTGATCGGATCTATCGTGCGCATCTCAATCGTAACAGTTTGTCCGCCGTCTGTCTGTGCAAAAACTTTAAAGTGGCGAAGTACTTGCCAATTTCAACTATCACCACCAAACTTGGTGAGATGGTGTATACCCATGAGACCTCAAAAATGATTAGTGAATGAATGACTTCACTTCAAGGTCAAGGTCACAGGATCATCAAATATTAGTTTTAAAAAAGACGATTTTTATATGTATATACAAAGGCATCGACATAGACGTCAAAGTCCAAGGACAATCCCTCAACACAGTCCATAGCTTCAAATATTTAGGGGCCATTGTATTAGACAATGGGTCCCGACAGGAAGATCTCTCCAGGATCGCACAAACAACTGCTGTCCTGACAAGGTTGAAGCCCATTTGGAAAGACAGGACCATCAGTCTACATTCCAAGGTAAGGCTGGTGCGCTCCCTTGTCATCTCCATCTTCCTATATGCTTGCAAAACATGGACCTCACAGCAGATCTACAACGAAGAATACAACGCATGGAGATGAGGTGCTACAGAAGACTTCTGGGCATTTCCTATACCCAGCACATCACCAACAACGAAGTCCGACAGACCATCGCACAAGCAATTGGACAACTTAATGACATGCTCACAGTGGTGAAGAAACAAAAACTCCGATGGTATAGCCATGTCACCAGAGCATCAGGCCTTGCAAACGCCATTCTGCAAGGCTCGGTGCAAGGCGGCAGAAGAAGAGGGAGACAGGTAAAGAGGTGGGAGTTACAACATTCTAGAATGAACTGGTTTGACACTGCACGAAGCCATGAGGGTTGCTGAGAACAGTGAAAGATGGAGTACGATCGTTAAACAATAATCTGTGATGCCTCAACGACCTTTGAGTTACGGGATAGGACGGAATATATATATATATACTTTGCAAATTTGGTTAACCTCACTCCAAGATCAAGGTCACTGGAGCTGTCCAAAGTTGGTTTGTATAAACACTTTGAAGTGACCTTGACCCTAAACTATGAGTGATATAAAGCTCAAACTTTTTTTTTGGGTAGAGATTATAAATTGGGCTTTTATATGTGTTCCGTTTTTGCGTTGATCTTGAAGGTCAAAGTTATTTTAGGCCTTGCAAAAACATACAAAAAAATAAGTCATCCTAGTACAATGAAATGGCTTTTTATTTAACCCATAGTATGCAAGAACATTGGGTTATTTGATCAGACATGCATGAGAGATCACTTAAGGGCCAAAGTCATTCCAAGGTCAAGGTCACTGAAGGTCAAGGTCATCCCAAGGCCACCGGGTTTTTTCTGGGCATAATAGAACTCTTGCTATATTTCATTTTATAGTACATGAGTGTATTTGGAACCGGAGGTCAATGTCATCTCAAGGTCAAGAGCATAGAAAGATAAAAGTTGGTATTATTTTGTATTTTATTGCCACCATTCATTTTGTGTTTTTTTTCTGGGCACTAATTTTCATGTTAAATATAGGGATTTCCTTAAGGAGTAGGTGAGTCATATGGGCTATGCTTTTCTAGTTTTTGTTTGTTTTTCTTTAAATGACATTTTTAAACACTTTTTTTTCTTCTTGATCATGTTCTTCTTTTTATTTTTTTTTATGGTCAACTTCGCTGATTGATTTTTTGTTGACACTTTATTGTTCCTTTTTATCGGGGAATTCTAGGCCCGCCTTCCCTGGGGAAGGCGTAATCGCAGCCTGTGGCGCCCCACACCTAATCTACCTATATATTAGTTGTGTTGTTTTTTTTTAACTTTGCTGGGGGAGAAAACCGAAGTTCCCGGAGAAAACTCCCGAGAGGTTGCCCATGTCGAAAATAAATAATATTTGGAGAAACATAACGTCCAGAGGCAGGATCGATCCCACATCTGTCAGGCGCCTTTGTGTTCTAGCCTGTGGATAGGGTTCTAGCCTGTGGATATGGCAAGTTCGTCCCGCCTTTGACCACGCGGTCACAAAGCTCGCTTTATTATTTTTATTATTATTATTATTATTATTATTATTATTATTATTATTATTATTATTATTATTATTATTATTATTATTATTATTATTATTATTATTATTATTATTACTATTATTATTACTATTATTATCGTCATCATCATCATCATCATCATCATCATCATCATCATCATCATCATCATCATCATCGTCGTCGTCGTCGTCGTCGTCATCATCATCATCATCATCATCATCATCATCATCATCAGGCCCTGTTGTTAGCAGGTCTGGATGTCATCTAATACCTGGTGTCATGGAAGTGGCAAAAGCGTTCTTTAACAACGTGTTACATTATTCCGGCGGCCAGCACCGTCCACAAGAGAATTGTTGTTATGTGTTATGTGTTCCACGGTATCCTTAGAAGAAAAAAAATGGTGGAAGAGGAAAAACAACATGCACGTTCCTGCGGCTTTGGTTACATATGTGCATACCAGTAAACATTGTTTGTATTTCTCTCGCCCTATCCTTCCCGCCTGCCGTCCATACCTCTAGCACCATTTGGAAACATGCTTGTCAGAATGTGGCTGCATATTTGCACCACTGTAAGCGTGATTTATGCTACCTCCCCCTCGCATCCCCAACCCTGCCCCCCCACCCCCACCCCCCACTGCCACCCCTAACCCAAAACATCCTTGCTCTTTTCTTTTTTTTTAAAAATGGAAAAAAAAGAAATCTTGTTCGTATATCTGGTTGCATATTTCCATAACTCACATCATGGTTTATGCGTCTTACCGTCCACACTTTTCCATCCCCGATCCCTATCATTCTGCACCCCCTTCCCTCCCCCACACCCCACTCCAACGTTCTCCATTGCCACCTTTTCTCCCTGTTTGGGAAAAAGAATATTTTATTCCAATGAGGGGTGCGTACATTTGAATTCTCAGATCTATGCGTTTATGACTAATATCCCACCGCTTGTCTCCCTTCGTTCCCCGTCCCCTCTCACCTTTTCCTTTCCCACCCACCGCCCTCTCTGTTCCAACCGAGAGCAAAATGTCTGTGTTTGGCCAGACGAATAAAATGGTTTGGAGACTGGCAGGCATAACCAAAGACATCTCTCTTCGTGAATTATTGTTTTTACTCTGGTTTACGCACTATTTTACGTTTCATATTTCAAATTGTTTTGTTGGGTTACCGTTCAAAGCATTTTATTTAAAAAAGGTGTTTGTGGGGGGGTGTGTGGGTGTGGGTGTGTGTGGGCGTGTGTGTGTGTGTGTATGTAAGGAACAGGGCAGGGCGGTTGTGAGTGAATAGTTTTTCTTCAAAATGTTACATTTTCACCCACATTCCATGACAAGCTAGCTTGGTAATAACATTATTTCGTCCACATCTACAGCTCTACAAATAAGGTTTGGTGCTATTTTGCAAACCTTTATCAAATCACACTGTTACAGAAAGGGTTCAATGAAACGGAAAGCGAATTGTGAGCATTGCGTTAAAAAGCTCCAAGTCGAGGAATTTGTTTATTTCTGGCGACACCCGGGTTTACCCTAAACTATCGCGCATGATCAAGTGGGGCTTTCGTTGCTCAAACCAACCGTCAAAGTTTGAATTTTCCATTTCTCTTCTGACATGGAGTGATCTCCCCTGTTTAACAGTACACCAACACGCTCTACGATCTACTAGATAACATTGTTTTTAGCGCTACATGGGTAGCTGTCGGTTGCTATTAATAGACACAAAAACTACGAGACTTATTGATTTAATAAATAACTATACTTTCGAAAGAGTTGTTGTTTGTTTTCTTTTGTTTCGGTGTGTTTTTGGCAAGCTATTTTTAAGTGGGGGAACATTCACTGTGAACGTTAAACGGATCTGCCCAGGGTCCGTGGTCAAAGTGAGTCTCTTTAACAATGAAGAACTGCTGTGCTGCTTAAACTGGCATTTTAAAATCGAAACATTAGAACTGCTTCATACTAAATCGAGTTTTATAGTTGGCAAGGGAGAAAGTTGTGCTAAATAATAAATAATGTGGGATGACGTTCTGGCATGAAGTCCGCACAGAGAGAGAGGGGGGGGGGAGAAAGAGAGAGAGAGAGAGGGGGGGAGCTCGTCGAGAATGAGCTACGCTGTATGCATTCAGAAACGCTAAAGGTAGATCTCTTAATGTTACAGTAAGTAGGTGGTCTGGCAGATGCTCATTTGACGTTGAGCTGGTAGCTCTCATAACAAGAGAGCTGCCTATAATAATGCAATACCAATGCTGCCTGCGAGGTCAAGCCTATTTTCCTTGACCCCACACCTCGATTGGTTTTATCTGCTCGTTAGTGAAGGGGACAGGTGGTACCGGTACTGTCTTGGGAAATTACCACTAAACCTCCGTCAACCTTGCGTTGAGCGTAAACATCACTTGTGGACGAATGAGTGAATCCTCTCGATTTGAGGAGTCACCGTTTGAGATTGCATTAAATATTGAAATGAAGATTTCAGTGGCTGCAACAGCAACACCATACTGCTGCTGCTGCTGTTGCTGCTGCTGTTGTTATTATTGTTTGCACTGCTGCTACTACTACTACTACTACTACTACTACTACTACTACTACTACTACTACTACTACTACTACTACAACTACTACGTCCTATGTATTTTTAATTCATTTGGGTAATAAAGTATCTTAACTACTACTACTACTACTACTACTACTATTACTACTACTACTACTGCATAAACAATGATTTCAGCGTCTTCTCAATGAAATCTAACAGTCTAAGTGTAGTTTTATTACATAATATATTTGGTGTGGGTAGAGCAGCTTTGAGATAATTACGAAATACAGGTGGGAAGCCTTAAGTAAATGCGATGCGGAAAATTCACGTTTACAATTGACTTCGTACGGCTATACAAAGACTTCTATTACTAATCGAATGCCTGTTAGAAATCTATCGTTTGGCCGTAGTACGGTATACCCCCAACATTCGTCAGCATTGTCGGCTATATGGTCGAACTTGTATGTGTGTGTGGGGAAGGGGGGGATTGGGTTGAGGTAAGGGGAAGGAGGATGTGGATATGGACGCACGATGGCTTTAAGATGTAGGCTAGTATTATTTGGTCGACCCAGGTATTTTCGGATGCGCCCCCTCGCTGGGATTAAATGGGCGAGAAGCTGCGAATCCACACAAACACTCACCGTCACGTCAATTCAAGGTCTTTTCTGCACCCGGGTGATTGTCGATGTTTTCACTTGCTTCACGAATACAGAGTATACCGTACTATCTCATGTCAGAAGGAGTGGTATCTGAGACTGCTGAAAGCCGGGAAAGCTAAAGCAGTATGCAATGAAGAAAAAAATTTTCACCGCTCTCACCGAGCGGACTCTAGAAAAGAGGTCCCAAAATGCCTGTCCTCTTACACCCGAAAGATTACGGGAAGCCTTTTTACCAATCACGTGGTTTTTTTTTTTCGTTTTGTTTTTTTTAAGAGTACACTATTTGCCCTTGTGTACCGGTAATTTTCTTATCATTTGTCGCGTTTGTGTGTCAGTTTGTACATCAGATTTATCTTTTAAGAGTGATGCAGCATTATAAGAATAAATTTAAATAATACATAGATTTATAACGCATTGGCCGAAATGTAGCCTATTCCTTAGGTATATTCACTTGGCAAAAATAAAAAATAAAAATAATAATGTTTGTTTGTTTGTTTCCTTGTATACTTGCACTGAGACAAATCCAAAAAGTTTGTTTGTTTTTTTTTAATTAGCAATCTTCTGATTTTCACTTAGGGAAAGCATTAGGCATAAAACTGCAGATATTCGAAAGTACTAGTATTAGAGACTTTCCCAGTCTTCCTCCCTTCGCATGCTTCCCTTCGTACCTACTTTCAACATGAAGACGACCACTTTGGCACGAAGATGACCACTTTGGCTTAGATCGACCTTATTCTTTGACCTTGGTGGTTCATGTTTGCAAACTGCGTTTGTGTGAGAAGGCGTGTCCAATGACAGTTTCGGTTTGCAGGTTTTTTACGATGCTTTCAGGTTCTGGCTTTTAAAAGTTTGGATTGCACAAGACCAACTTTTAATGCATTTTGTATCTTCGTCTGTTTCTCCTCTGCCTCATTTGTCTTCTTTCTTTTTTTTTCTTCCCTTCCTTCATTCCTTTCTTTCTTTCTTTCGTCATTCTTCTTCTTCTTTCGCCCCCTCCTTCTTCTTCCTTCTTCCTTCTTCCGTCATATTCTTTCATCTTCTTTCATCATCATCATCATCATCATCATCATCATCATCATCATCATCATCATCATCATCATCATCTTTTTCTTCTTCTTCTTTTCTTCGTCTTCTTTTTCTTCTGCTTCTTGTTCTTCTTCTTCTTCTTCGCTTTCCCAGCTCAAGAGCTGCTCAATGCGTTTGGCAGAAGCATGATACAATTCAACCCGCCCGGGACTCCAACTTGCTGAGCACATTCTTGGGCAACCCCCGTTGGGGTGCTGGGGGTTTCAGTATAAATAGTATCCCCACTTTCTGGAAATATTTTGCTTTAAATTCCCACTGTCGCTGTCTTTCTCATTTGCTCTTTCTCATTCCTGCTGTTTTCTATCAATCTGCTATACTATCGTCTTCTTCGCTAGACCAGTCTCCTACCTTTTTTCTTGAAAACTCTTCCGGGACAAGACTCTTTGTTTGTGTATGAGGTCTGTTGGATCAGCTTGGGAGTATTGGACGCTTTCTGCCAGATGGTCACTAGGGCTTCCTATGATGTTATTATTTAGCAATGTAGGCATTTTATATGTATGTGTTTTGTTGATAATTTATAATGATGTTTGTATTCTATTTTGTTTTTGTAAACGGGGGTTCGATAAGTTGGGGTGAAGCCTCAGCCGTCTCCTGCGTGGGATGTCTTTATTGTAAAGTGACTGGCTGGTGGAGAGCTTTCGGTTTTCCCACTAGGGTGGTTTCAGCAGATCTTTTATGCGGATCGGGGGTTGTCCGGTCCTGATTTGGCTCGGAAGAGTCCGCTGGACCTAAAGCATTAATAATGTAATGTAATGTTATTCTTGGGCAACGGAGGAGGTGGGGAAGAAGAAAGCTAGCTCTTGCTGGGTGTATTTTTGTAACTGGAACATCTAGAACATGGGCGTCAGGATCATTAAAGTCCGTGCGATTGTTTATTCTCTCAT
>CM072511.1:113860063-114077563 GCA_036898135.1 Oncomelania hupensis | reverse complement strand
ATGGTCTTTGCAAGGCCTGATGCTCTGGTGACGTGGCCATACCATTGGAGTTTCCGTTTCTTCACCTCTGTGAGCATGTCATCGTGTTGCCCAATGGCTTGTGTGATAGTCTGTCGGACTTCGTCTTTGATGATGTGCTGGGTATAGGAAATGCCCAGAAGTCTTCTGTAGCACCTCGTCTCCATGCTTTGTATTCTTCTTTGTATGTCTGCTGTGAGAGTCCATGTTTCGCAAGCGTATAGGAAGATGGAGATGACATCTTGTGTTAATTGCGTGCCTCTGGACGTTGGCATGCACCTGTAATTTTGAATATTATATTACACTGGCTTAATATCTGTTATTTTATACTTGGGCAGTGGTTTTACACGTCCTTGATAAAGGTTTTTAATACAAGCAAAAAGTTGCACTTTTACCTGGAGAGTTATGAGTTTTCTATTTTTTCTTTTAGTCCACCTGTAATTTTCAGATTTGTGTGCTCTGTTCTCTCAGCGGAGTCGACCTTTTGTAATAGTTCTTTATTCGAAGTATATTTATTTTTACGTCAGTTTCTCCACGATGTCCCTAGTCCCTAGAACCTAGAACCTAGTCGTTATTTCCATTAACTGCTAAATTAACTACGCACACGCATTTAAAAAAAAAAGTTTTGAATATGCCGGCCAGTATTCAGATTCAGTGTGGGCTTGGGGTGCACCAGACATCAAGGCCCTGATTATGACGATGTTAACCGTCATTAAATAATCATTTATCGTCCTGATGATGACGATGTTAACCGCCATTAAATCGTCATTTATCGCCCGGCTGTGGAAGATCTGAGTCACAAAGTGTGCTTTGAATCAATCCAGCTTCTCGCCTTGTTTCTGGTTCATTAAGTCTCGGCTTTCATAAAAATAGCATTGCTACTGTTGGCCTGCAGCTGACCTGAGATTTATTCCCGATGGCAACTGGAGATTTGTTTTTCTTGTTGAAGACGGCTTTTTGTAAACTGCAGTCACTGTTTATACGGTGTGGCATTCCACCACTACCTGTTCCCCAACGGTATCCCATTCTATATATTGTAATCACGCTTTATACGTTGGGAGAAATTCCAAGCAAAATTAATTCACGACTATATTTTGTTGTTTTTTTAAAAACACTTTCCTCATCTAAAGCACAGTGTCTGCAGCTCATTGTCATCCAAACAGGCGAACTTAGGCCAGCTTTCTCAGCCCGAACACAGCAGCTATTATGCAGCGCCTCTAAGCACAAAGGAATACTATACTTCTTAATTGGAACTTGAACCTAAGACTATAACCCACCCGCTATATTTAATACTGCAATAGCTATTAGGAAATCGAATCCTTGGGCGTGGTGTTATTCTTCAGACTCCAGCAAATGAATCGAAGGACTACTGTGGACATCCCAACCCGAGAAGATTGATACTGTCAGTTTCGATAGGGAATCTTGATTGAGAACACGTTAGTTATGGTCCCTTTTTCTCCTACATGTACGGCTGTCACCCAGCAACAAGGGAAATAAGCCCAACTAATTCCTTGTACTTCGAACCTTCGTCTACGTAATTGTTTTAATGAATGCAGTTGGCTTTTTACTCCCGAAAAAGCATTTTAGCGAAATACATGTGTTGAACATTTTTAATTTTTTATTTTAAGTCTGCTACGGTGTTTTTTTTTCCTGTTCTTATTTTATCTCGTCTTCTAACTATTAAAGTTTGTGTATTCCTATTCGTATTTGCACTGAAATAGCCACAAGATTGTTTGTAGGACTGCTCTTGAAGCGCGTCCTAGACTGCACTGCTCCAGTGTGTTATGTGAGAACGAAAATGGCATTTGCCTTTTCCCCTTGAGGAACCGAGTTCATTTGCACAGTTAAGGATGTCGTATTGACGACCATGTAACCTAGAATCGTATTAGCAAGAGAATCCAAATAAACACTCAAGATGTGGGGCAGTTGACTGGAAATTATAGCAGTATACATGTACTTGCTGAAGGAAATGATCTTATGCTTTGATAATAGCTTCGTGCTTGTCAAAGGCATCATGTACTTGCTGAAGGAAATGATCATATGCTTTGATAATAGCTTCGTGCTTGTCAAAGGCATAGGAAGCTGGTACTATACAATAATACACTCGGTATTCATGGTGTGCTGAAATAAACAGTCAGGTCTAGCAATATTATATTGGAGCTGTACTTTAACCTGCAGGATCGTTATATTTCTCGAAAGCGAACGAATGTCTCAGATACTGACCACCTTTGGGTAGGGGGGCGGGAGGGGGGTTGCCAATCCCCTCCCTCTCCCTCCCCATTTTCAGAATCGCTATATTTGAGCAATGAGTTAATCAAAATCGGTTAAATGTATCGTTTTATGTCAGACAGTTCACGACGTTCTTGCCCTCTACACTCCTGTATGCTTATGTTTGAAGTGTTGGCTAGGGAAAACAACATGATTTCGATTCAGAATCCTGTTTACCCCTTAAGGTCTGCAGCTGCTTCTTTCAGAACAGTGTAATATCATAACAGCACAGAATGCCATAACATTTATTTTACGACGAACCAGTCTCAGGGGGAGAAAAATGCCTCAAAGCAAAGTCCAAGTTTACAAAGAAAGGAAAACCTGCCACCCCTTGGCCAGCCTTCGGATGAGAGTGTAAGCCGAGGTCTAGTCTGTGCACGCACGCACTTTATCGCACGGGCTTCAAAGATCCTGACGCTCATGTCCTAGACGGGTGAGTGCCATCGACACAAATACAGCCAGCAAGCACTAGGTTACTTCCCCACCATCCCTTGTTGCCCAGGACTGTGCTCAGTGGTCTAGGCGTCAGGCGAGGCGTCTAAGGCGGCAAGTGGGCGCTTCGGGCGGTTTGAGTTGTATCCGGTATCGGCCAGCGCCTGGGCTGCAAAGGCGCTATGTAAGGGTGGTTACATAAATACTCTGTACCTTGTAGTTTGCTGGTCAGAAGAAACAAGAAAATGGCTGTAGTTACCATTCCCCATGTTGGGGTGCCGGGGGTTTCAGTATAAATAGTATCCCCACTTTCTGGAAATTTAGTGCTTTAAATTCCCACTGTCGTTGTCTTTCTCATTTGTTCTTTCTCATTCCTGCTCTGTTCTATCAATCTGCCATCTTCTTCTTCGCTAGACCAGTCACCTACCTTTTTTTCTTGACTCTTCCGGGACAAGACTCCTTATTTGTGTGTGAGGTCTGTTGGATCAGCTTGGGAATATTGGACGCTTTCTGCCAGGTGGTCACTAGGGCTTCCTGTGATGTTATTATTTAGCAATGTAGGCATTTTATCTGTATGTGTTTTGCTGATTATTTATGATGACGTTTGTATTCTATTTTGTTTTTGTAAACGGGGGTTCGATAAATTAGAGTATAGCCTCGGCGTCCCCTGCGTGGGATGTCTTTATTGTAAAGTGACTGGCTGGTGGAGAGCGTTCAGTTTTATCACTAGGGTTGTTTCAGCAGATCTTTTATGCGGATAGGGGGTTGTCCGGTCCTGATTTGTCTCGGAAGAGTCCGCTGGACCTAAAGCAATAATCATGTAATGTAATGTAGTTACCATGTTTGACCAGCGATCGTTTGAAGACAGTTGTTTGCTATGTTTTACTCTTTTAGGTTCAGAGAGCAGCACAATGCAAGGGATAATAGAGTAACATGAACAGTCTTTGTTCATTGTTGATTTATTAGAGTAGTTAGTTTGTAGTTTGCACTTTTGAAGAAAAAAACCATGGCCGACCGTTAACTAATAGGATAAGGATCTTTAAGAGACGGAATTGTAGGCCTACTAAATCGCTATTTCCATCTCTAAGGGCTTACGCTGTCAAGGCGCATAATGATGGAGTAATATAAACAGTCTCCGAATGCTTGACAAATTGGTTCTAAAAATAGAAAAGTTTTCAGTGAAAAGAACCTACTCATGGGGCAGAATGGTAACAATAATTTAAACAATCTGTGTATAGAACAAAGTCTGCACATTGCGGTTTATTATATCAATTTGCAGTTTGTAGGTGTGAAGACTTTTCCGGTCGTTTAAATGTTATGCCAGCGACCTTTCAAGACAGAGTTGTTATATTGAACACGTTTTCAGTTCCAAGGACAGCTCAAGGCGCAAGATGATGGCGTGCCACAATAGTACTCTCTTGTTCATTTGTAATTTGCAGGTGTGCAGGACCACACACACAAACACACACACCCACACCCGCACACACACACACGCACACCCACCCACACACACACACACACACACACACACACACACACTAGCCGGCAGTTAAATAAAGGACAGACCTTTGGAGATAGGTTTGTCTTAAGTAACGCACTTTTCAGCTCAAAGAACATCTGAAGATGCAAGATGATCAAGTACCCTAAGCAGTCTTTCAGTTCATTGTCCAGTGTGATTTGGTTTATCTAGTAACTTGCATTTTGGAGGCCTTCAGAATAAATTTTAAAAAAATAACCGTCAGTTACAGCCAGGTCAATTACATGATCTTGGAAGACAGGTGTATAGGCAGTATTTGTTGTGAGGGTATCTGGCGGGTAGCTTTCTCCCACCTTGCCCCGTGCCCGCTTCAAACATAGATCAGCTGAAAACAGATCCTGTCCTTGCTTCATTTCTGTGTACACTTGGAAGCTGTTCTCCAGTGCTTCCAGCAGCGGAAGGAGAACGGGGTTACATTATAATAGAGCTGGGTAGATTTTCGCGATTTTTCTTCTAATTCCCCCTGCAGCGGTTGTTACCTAGTTAAAGCTGTCAGTGCCAGGCCTGGTGCCCATGCACACGTGGAGTGCTAGTGGAGAGCTAGGGCCGAAATTACATGTAACCTCTTGCAGTATCAATATAAATCCATGCCAGTTTGGGCTTGCTCTTCAGATGCGTTAGCTTATACCTTCAGTTTTAACCAGATTCGTTCACGCTGTCTTTATCAGCAAAAACGGCTGTAACTAGCTAACTTTAATGTTATTTAGGTTTATACTTTTTTTTCCCCCTGTGAAAACCACTTCGGTATGCTAGCAATACAATCCAGGCATTATAATATATAGCTTACTTTCAGTTTTTCTTGGACCGAAGTTTAGATTGACCTTCGCAAACTTTTGGAAACCTCCCTTGCTGTGTCTTTTAGTGGTGTTCCGTGAAATCATCCCTGTGTCACGGCTGTTTCTGCTTCCAACAGAAGTGCTTCAAGAATGCTGATTTATCATCAGTATATGCGTCATGTGCCCGTGAGTGCTTACACAGTGATGAACGTTGCTGTTGATGATTGTTTGACTGTGTTTAGAGTGTGCATGGAATGACTGTATAACCATTTGTTGTTATGTTTAACTGTAAACTAGTAGCAGTGTAGTACTAATTAGATTTTTTAAAAATAAAGATTGTAGTTCAGTGCGATTAAATTCTGGTATTTTTGAAGTCCCCAGAAGTCCAGGTTTCAAGCTTATTCAGAGCTCTAGCCTTCGAAGGGCTTTCAGCCTTCAAACAACAAACACAACTTTACAGACATAGCAAAATAAGAAAAACAATTAATGAAAAAAAAACCTTGGTTCACATCATTCTATGCTGTTTGTTTTATTTATTTCATGAAACGTTTATTTCTCCAGGCCATGCTACTTGAACAGTGACAAAATCATATTAATAAATCGACGTGATATAAATTGTTTCTCGTTTTGGAAGAATGGGTGACCATTTGGTCATTAAGTTTATGTATATTTCGATGATAGTTATAATAATTTGGTAGCAAGACTTTACTGTTATCTTTTAATAACGGAATGTTATAAGAAAAAAAAAGACAGTGGAACTCATCGCCAATTTCGTGTAAATTACACAAATTGTAGACCCTTTCTCAGACCCAACTCAATCATAGGCCTGCTGACGGGTGACGAATATGCATACAGGCAGGCTGTCGCTGACATTGTTGATCGGTATCAAGTGAACCACTTCCTTCTTAACGTCACCAAGAAAGACCAAGGAGGTCATCGTCGACTTTCGGAGAGACCCGCCGCCTCTCCAGCCCCTCCTCCGAATTAACAGTTAAGAGGTCGTAGGCAACCTTCTTGACTCCAAGTTGAGATGGTCAAGAAGGAGAATCAACGCCTTCACTTTCTCAGAAAGTTGAGGTCCTTCGGCTTGCAGCAAACGGTCCTGATGATGTTCTACAGCTCTACAGTACAGAACATCATCACATACAACAGCCTCTGTTATTTGGTAATCTGCGTGCAGCTGACACCTCCAGGCTGACCAAGCTGACCAGAACTGCCAGCAGTGTCCACGGCTGCGCTGCCACTGATCTCTACGCCCACCACAAGAAGAAGGTGCAGAAGCGACTCAGGACTATCATGGCAGACTCGTCATACCCAATGTACAGTGTGGTGGCTGCTCAGAGGTCCAATCGCGGGTCATCAGAGATGCTGAGGAGCCTCAGCAGGGTCACGGTCAGGACAAGGGCCAACCGTTTTCAACAGTCCTTTGTCCAGTTTGCCATCAGACTGCACAACCACAACTTGTGAGCCCAAAGTACTGTGTCTGATGTCACTGCATGTCTTGAATGAACATTGAGGTTTAACGTCTGCACCCACCATTGGCGATATGGAAGACGGGGATAACCATCCCAGAAAAAGAGGGATAGGGACCTGAATCAACACTGAAACACCAAAGTAAACATACTGCTAAAATGGACAGTAAAAATGGCCACATTTTTATATATCGCCCACCACTGGGTTCGAACCTGCATGACTTGTGAATGAATTCGTTGCACTGACCTTTGAAATGAACCGGATATGTGACAACATCGTTCATTATTACTATCATCAAGTTGACATCGTCGTGGTCACCATATTCACCCTCGTCGTCGTCACCTTCATCATCATTGCTGTCGCCATACAATCCTCGTTTATATATTGTCATTACCATTGTAGGCATCTTTTTTTTTGTAAATTTTATATGGCCGGAAATAACTTTTCCAATGTGAACTCTTGGACGAATAATTTTTTTAAAATTTGCACTGGCAATTTATTACAACATAATCTAAATTTTATAAAGTTTCTCCGCATATTGTTCAATAAACATGTTAAGATATTTTTAAAACCAAATTCATGTTTGAACGTCCTATAGGTTACACATTTTTTATTATTAAACACATCAAAGTATTACATGATCAGACTGATCTCTAAGTTCTGGATATATATGTATATATATATATATATATATATATATATATATATATATATATATATATATATATATATATATATATATATATATATATATATATATATATATATATATATATATATATATATATTGATCCACTGAAAAAATCACGATGAAATACCGCTAATTCTCGTGCGAAACGGTAACGGAGAGTAAATAGGCAACACGTCAGCATGTGAGACATTATGCGTGAAAGAGTTTGAACAACACCTGAGTGTTTATGTTTATATATCGCCGGGCTTTGAGCTCTGGACCATTCAAAAAAATTAGTAGATACAAGATACAAGAGGATTTTTTTTAAATTAGCCAATCGTTCAATTATTCTTTTTTAGATATTATTTTATTTTATTTTATTGTTAATTTTAAAATTTATTTATTTATTTATTTTTTTTTGGCATCTTTAGAATAAATCCGAATTAGAACTACGCAAATTAACACTTGTGTAAATGCCGAATTTTCAGCTATGCGTTAGTATTGTATCTGTGAATACATTTGAATGGCTCTCCATCTTGTTTATTACTCATTTTACGGTTCCTGACCTCTAAACACAATGTTGTTGCAACTGAGAAAAGATCAAATGGATAGCGCAGGATTACTTCCTCTTTTCTTTTTTTTTTTTAAATCGTTTACCAGCTTTTAGCATCGGTATGCAGCAGTATTTTCTTCCATTTTCAAGAATATTTATGTTTGTGGGTGGTATTTCTTGGGGTGAGAAAGGGAGAGGGGATGGTAAAGATAGCTTGACATAATTTTACGATTTTTTGTGTTTAGAAACACAGTTCATTTGTCATTTATTATTTGTTTAGACCAAAAAAAAAGGCATAGCTTTAAAAGAACAAGTAATAATAAATATAGATTAAAACAATAAACTTACATTAAGCTATTCTTTCCTGGTGCATTGTGTAAGGCATTGTTTTGAACGAATTTGAAAGGCTATCAATAGGAAACGGGGTTTGCGGTGATGGTGGTGGATGTGTTTTCGACGAAAGTGTGCTTTGTAAGACAATCCCAGGAGCAAATTGTTGTGTTTTTGTTGTTCGTATTATTGTTCCTTTTGGTATTGTTTTTGTGGTTGTTATTGTCGGTATTGTTTTGTTGTTGTTGTTGTTGTTATTGTAGCCTTTATTTTTGTTGTTTCCATAGCTGTTCTATCCTCAGTGGCGTGTTGGAAGTGTTTACTCGCAATGTCTTATAACATTACAGAATTTGCGTACGACAATTCTTGGGCAACAACTTGTGTGTTGTTGTTGTTCTTGTACTTGTCCTTGTATATTGTTATTGATTTAGCCCTTACATGTACTCCACACTCGGTAACATTACTCTTCTGTCCCTCCATCATCATGTACAACGAAACTCTGCGACAACATTTTTGGGTTCCGCAGAGAGGGAGGCAATTCATGTTATTGTTTCGGTGACATCTGGCCTGTGTTCATCAATCAACATTTATAACAAAACTTTTTCTTCTTTTTTTTTTTATTGGAGGAGTAGGGGCGGGGGAAGAGAGGGGGTATTCGAGTACTTTCTACTACAGCAATGAATAAATCAGCTTTTTGTGTACTGCATAAACCAGAAATTCCTGGTTCTGTTATAACATTTCAACGGCTTTTCTCTCTAAAACAAGGTTTACTGTTAGCTAAAAATCTGCTGACTGAAACGTGTGTGTGCGTGTATGCGTGCGTGTTTGTTTGTTTGCTTGTTTGTTTGCACCTAGAACTATGATGCGTAGGGCTGCTAACGCGCTATGCTATCGAGGGTCGAATCTACTGTACAGTACTTAGTTAATGCCCCCTTTGGTGTTGGTTGTGAAGGATAAGAATGACATCACACCTTACTAGAAGTAAATGTTGCCATTTATTAATGGTTAATGTTAAATTAGGTTTTGCTGCAGCGCAATGAGTTTATGATCAGATCACAACGGTATTGTGGGTACGTCGGTCAAAAAAGAATGGACCGTGGACGTAATATTGACAAAATAAGTCAATTAAAATGATAGTTGATCACGCCCTAGTCCATTAATGCACTTACTGTCATCTTTTTTCCGGCACCTTACAAATCGAATAAACATATGTATATAATTCTAATCGATCGATAACCATTCACGCTGTATCAACCGTCTTGTACAGTGAACAAGATGAGGAACTATGATGATGCTGATGATCATTTGTGAACATTTTGTAAAGTCTTGTTATAGTTGAAAGTATTCTTATAAAACCTAAGTTGTACAGATTGTTATGATTTTTATTTTATTTGAATTTATTGAAGTTTTAAGTTGTCTGAAATCACTTTGAAGGGAACGTATGTTAAATGACAGACTTTGATTGATTTAATTTAAAACGGGGGGCGGGGGGGGGGGGGTAAGGGGAGGGGAAGGAGAAACTAGTATAGTGTTCAATATTAGTCGGTCAAGAAAGAATGCGTCATGTTCATACATGACATGAAATGCAATAAAGACTACTTGATAGCTTTAGTCGATAAATGCGGTGACATACTCAATGTACATTGCACACTGAACAAGTCGAGGAACTTTCAGGATAGTGTTGGAACGTGTCTTCAACCTTCCAGACAGCACGTTCCTCCTTCCTTTGGCTCACATTCATATTTCCTATGGGTGTTTCCTGGCTAGTCTTCTACTGCTTCCAATATTTCGAGCTGAATACAAAGGGCGGGTCAGTTTCTATCGTTTGAGTTGAAGTGTGGGTTTGTAAGAAAATCTGAACCTCTAACTCTAAAACATATATTATTTGATTGTATTCAGATTCATCCTATTTTGCCCCTTGAAGTACATACTATAACATCAGTTAAAAACATTAGCAATGAACTCAGTTCTCCAGTTGCTCGTTTTATTTAAAATGTCTGAAAATATTTGACACAAGAAACAAGTTGCCTAGAAACCGTGAGTTTTATGATCAAATATAATACTTGGAAATGTTGTCATGTGTTCGTAGACTTCAAAAAGGCGTTTGACCGAGTCTGACATGCAGCTCTGTGGGCAGCCATGAGAGTATACAACATCAACCCTAAAATTATTGAAGTCATCAAAAGCCTGTATGACAAGGCTGTCAGTGCAGTCCTCCACAACAGCGCCATCGGAAACTGGTTCAGAACAACCATCGGTGTGCGTCAAGGATGCTTACTCTCTCCAACACTCTTCAACATCTTCCTATAGCGCATCATGTCAGATGCCCTTGCAGATCACGAAGGCACAGTCAGCATAGGGGGTAGAGCAATCTCCAACCTTCGTTTTGCGGATAACATTGATGGATTGGCTGGAGAGGAACAAGAACTTGAACAACTGGTTCAGAGGCTTGACACCACATCCAGAGCCTATGGAATGGAAATAAGTGCAGAGAAAACCAAAATGATGACCAACAACACCAATGGCATCAACACGAACATCAAAGTCCAAGGCCAATTCCTCAAGACAATGCATAGCTTCAAATATTTAGGAGCCATTGTATCAGACAATGGGTCCCGCCAGGAAGTCTTCTCCAGGATTGCACAAACAACTGCTTCCCTGGCAAGGTTGAAGCCCATTTGGAAAGACAAGACCATCAGTCTACATTCCAAGGTAAGGCTGCTTCGCTCCCTTGTCCTCTCCCTCTTTCTATGCGCTTGCGAAACATGGACCCTCGCGGCAGATCTGCAGCGAAAAATGCAGGGCGTGGTGGTGGGGTGCTGCGGAGAACTTCTGGGCATTTCCTGTACCCCGCGCGTCGCCGGTGGAGGGGGTCCGACGGGCCGTCACACAGGTCATTTGACAACACGATGATCTGCTCACAGTGGTGAAGAAACGGAAACTCTGATGGTATGGCCACGTCACGAGATCATCAGGTCTTGCAAAGACCACCCTGCAAGGCACGGTGCAGTGAAGTGGAAGAGGAGGGAGACCGAGGGAGAGGTGGCGGAGGACATTCGAGAATGGACTGGTTTGACACAGAGCAAAGCCATCAGGGTTGCTGAGGACAGAGAAAGATGGAATATGTTGGTTAAAAGATCATATGTGGTGCCCCTACGACCTCCCGAGTTACGGGATAGGATAGGATAGGATAGAAAATGTTTTATCCTATAAGCAACATTGTCAGGATAATTTTGTCCAAGAAAGCTAAGATCCTTTGAAGTCTGGGGATTATAAAATGCTTACAAAGCAATTCTTTCCATAATATGGGGATTGAGAGAAAGTGTAATGCTTTACTGTATCACACGTATGTGAGTGTGAGTCTTAGGGGACTTTTTCTGGCAAACGTTCCATTAAACCCACTGGCATAGTTCTTAGTTATATCGCAAATTATATTAAAATTGATGTGGATGTAGCCCAGACGTGACAAGGCATATATCTTACTATTTGTGTATGGGGAGGGTGTGTGTGTGTGTGTGTGTATGATGTTGTTTAGTTTGTTGTTGTTTCTTGGGGGGTGGGTGGGTGATCTGTGGTGGTGGTGGGGGTGAGGGGGAATGATGCTTTGACAACGTATAGTGTGTATTAATAAAAGAAATGGAAAGCAGTAAAAGCCATACAAGTCGTATAAAATACCTCCATCCCCCCTCCTTCCCACCCCACCCCAATTGTCGCCTTAATTAGATAAAAGGCAAAACTTTCCAGCTTACAATGAATGAGACACAGTTAAACGGTGAAGTGTGTGTTTATTCGGGGAGCGTTCTGAAAAAACTTTTTGCGTGTCAAACGTTAGGTGTGGTCGATCCACTCTTGGCGTTCTGAGCTCAGTTTTCTGCCATTGTCTGTACATTTGTTGGATTAGATAACGTATCCTTTAACTTTCTCCGAGACTTTGTGATCATCCAAACAGAAAGACGCTCAAAGAGATTCGGGTTGTGGTGGGTTTTTTTTTTGGTATGTTTTTGTTTTTTTTAAATTCGAAATGACTGAACTGTTACAATATAATGGCTATTAGTGTGTTTTATATAAGACTTCGAACATTCATTATTAACCCAAGAATGACGTGTTAAAAGGAGATAAAACTCACCAGGATGATGAAAAAAAATCTCTAAACAGTCATGTATTTCGCTAAAAGTTTTTGTCCGGAGCTATTAATTATACAAGAACCCAACTCAAGATTCAAAGATGATGATGATGATGATGATGATGATGATGATGATGATGATGATGATGATGATGATGATGATGATGATGATGATGATGATGATGATGATGTCTTGTTTAACGCGATCCTCTACGTCTGGCATGCTGATTGCACATGAAAAATTAAGAGAGAATGAGAAGGAAGGGGAGGTAAGTTGATATTTGTCTTTGTGGTCATGCACCGGACAGGCTGGTTTTGGATTTAGGGCGGAGTTGGAACGCGTGATCACGATCGTCTGTTTTTAATGTATCTCATTGCCAGTCCATTATCCTGATTGTCCCATGCCGTTTGTGGCCAAAGCTTGTGTTGTGTTGTATCTCTCTCTTGATGGTATATTTCCTCTGTGACGTGGTTTTGTCCTGATTTATTTTTCTAATGATTTCCGTGTTGTTGGTGAAGGGATTGTTTTTGTTATGATTTACTTCAGTGGGTTTACTCGCACCAACTTTGGCTAGTTTATCGGCCAATTCATTACCCCTTATTCCACAGTGTGAAGGAACCCAAAGAAGATCAACCGCACTAATTGTAATTAGTAAACAATGTAAAAGGTATTTGATTTCCAATATCATTTCTCTTCTAACTAAACAATTCCAATTTTGCAACGCATATAGAACAGATTTTGAGTCTACACATATCACTATACCAAACACATCTAATGATAACGTAAAAACATAATTCAAAGCTATAATTATAGCATATAAATCGGCAGTAAAGATTGAATATTGTTTTCCTACACAAAAAGAATGTCCAATATTAAGATCTGGAATAACATATGCAGCACCAGCATCCGAATTTTCAATAGTGAACCATCTTTGTTTTGTGCATTTCAGGCATTGCTACTCGCTGTCTCTCATGTCTCGATCGTTCCCAGCTCAAACACCATGTGTTATCGGCTATACTTATGGTCATTGATTTTGTGTAACTGAAACTGAAAGAAAACGTGTGTTATGTGTTTACTCTTGATTAATGGAGCAGTGCGTATTGCAGGGAATACTAACAGGCCACATGCACTTGTACTTGCACATGCGCTTGTATCTGGACACGCGAGCGCCAATGCCTTTATATTATAGATAACCAAAGGGAGACTTGTCGCCTGGCACACTGATGACCCAGGTTCGAATCCCGTGATGGGCAAAATAAAAGTGGCCATTTTTCACTGTCCATTTTAGCAGTATGATTGCTCTGGTGGTTCAGTAGTTCATTTAGGTCCATAACTTCTCTTCCCTAGCCTGGGATGGTTATCAACGTCTGCCATATCGCAAATGGTGGGTGCAGACGTTAAACTTCATTGTTCATTGGAGACGCGTCATAGGCATAGGCACTCGCGTGTCCAGATACAAGCACCCGTGAAATAGGCGAAGGTAACGGCGTATCGCGTTTTAAATATCGAGTCAGCTTTGTTAACTTCCTGCTGTTAATCTCTAATCCATTTATTCAGCTGTTAATCATCAAGTGCCATCATTCCTGTCGCGCGCGCACACACACACACACACACACACACACACACACCTACACACACACACACACACACACACACACAAATCAACCACTTTTGTTGTTATTTTGTTTGTTTGTTTCTTTGTTTGATTTTACTAATCTTTTATTTTTGGGGTAAAAGCAATTAATTTATTGTAATTGATTAATAACAATTTACATTTACATACAGTTATTATGAAACATGTATAACAAGCAGTAAGAGAAAAAATGGGGGATGGGGAGAGGAAGAGAGAGAGAGAGAGAGTTAGAGAGAGAGAGAGTTTGTTTGGGGGAAATTCATAGCACCGCTCGTTTTTTTTTTTCAATACAAAAAGCTTCAATTTGTTATACTACAGCGTCAGCCTTGACTGCATATTATTCAGTCCAATTAAATTTGTTTGTTAGACAAGTTTACATATTTATATGCAACACAGAAAGGTTTGTTTGTTTATTTGTTTGTTTGTTATAGCTGTACATAAACAACGGTGTAGGTACATGTTCGTTCATTAATATATATGATGCTTGTTTCTCTATTTTATATCTAGCTTTCAAGTAATTTTCAAACCCATTAAAGAAAGAAAAGTTTGTCGGCTTGGCTGGGCTGGGTTAGGCTGTACAACGCCCATACGGTGTAACTAAAAATAGCCGAGGCGTTTCGTTGGTCTCTCCACTATTAACTGCCATCGGCGAAGCCCATTTCCTATCCCATCCCATGCCCATGATTTTGGGAAACAGCGTGATATTATAAATATTAACAAATAGATCTACTGCGCATTCACAGTGTTAGGTTTTTGGTGTTGATGATGATGATGATGATGATGATTATGATGATGATGACGACGACGACGATGATGATGATGATGATGATGATGATGATGATGATGATGATGATGATGATGATGATGATGATGATGACGACGATGATGATGATGATGATGATGACGACGATGATGATGATGATGATGATGATGATAATGATGATGATGATGATGATGATGATGATGATGGTGTCTACTTGTACCGTGCATATATCCATCCAAAACGATTTTTAAAAAATATAGGCCTACTGTGATGACTGTCACTTATCAGTTCATTTCACTTGCTTAAAAGCGCTGTTTATTTGTGTGTGTGTGTTTGCATTTCAGGCGGTACAGGCCCAGGAGAGCAAACGCCGAAAGCGGCGTATTATGAAAATAGCCGTCTACGTTATGTTCGGCGTCATTGCTCTCGGTGTTTTCGCTATCTGGCTGTTCCACAAGGACGCCATTGAGTCCATCAAATTCAAGAACAACTTCATCTTCACAGTCAAGGTACACGGCTATGTAGTTGTATTATTTGGATAGTTAACCTGACGACCGTGATTTGTCAGTGAGTGTGATGATATTCTGGGGAAGATACGTTTATCTTACTAGGGGGTAAGACTTATTGATAGATGGGCGATGTGCTACCACTATCGATCGTTCTTTTACCAGAATTCCGAAAGTTGTGTGAGAGACAGATCACGGCACTTTGGTCACATAAAATTTATATTTGTTCTCGGGAATTTTAGTATCATTTGGCTCACCTTGAGAACCGGTGATGACTAATCAAAAGACTAGATTATTATGTCTCGAGAGAAGAAAACTAATAGCTACACAACAATACAAATAGAATGACACCAGTCGTATGTATGTAATTTCACTTTTTATATATTCAACACAAACTTTAACATTTCTGCATTAACCGGTAAATTAATAATTAATATAGTTCAAGTGCTGGGAAAGTTCTTTAGCAGGTTTCCTTCATCATTTGCTAACTGCGGTTACGATTTTCACTGTTCGTAGTTTTCTAAATGTTCTAGTTGTCTCGAGGGTAGGACTCAGTTCATTTGCGGGTGACTTATCTAATCTGGCGGTGAGTCGGGTCGCCCTTGTAGCTGTGGGGTTCGGACGTGGCCAGGTAGACTCTTGATTGTTCTCCTTTGGTGCCACGGGAGCGACGGTCAGGCGTTCGTCTCCACAAACCTTATGATGATCCCAGGGCCGACCTGTAAAAGTCGGAGCTCTGGCTACAGTATTCTCGTTAGCTATAAGTGTGCGGTCTCCTCTGCAAAGTGTCTATAGCATCAGACACCTGCAGGGTTCCCATATGCACAATTCGATTCGAATCTTAAGGCTAAGATACATCAATCCACATGCATACTGTCTCAGAAGCAATAATCTGTTTCTGTAACTATATATATCAAGAACATATTATCAATACATGGCAATCAATATACAATAAACATACACAAATCAAAACTACTAGTGTTATCTTACTTGTAGACTCTGGGACTCGTGAAATCGTCTTTTACGTCTCTAGCACTCTCTTGATGAGATGGAGATAGACGGACACTGCAGTTTGTTCCTTTGGTCGACCCTCACAGCTGAGCAGTTCGTTTGCGACTGACTAGCTGATTTTTGGTCCCCAAGGGTATGCAAGAGTTCCTCGTAGTCTTCGGACCAATCGTTTAGCTCTCGTTTTCGTCAATCTCGCATATACGGGATTAATCGTTTTATTATGCATATCTTCTCCCCCTTGCTCTCGTCACTGGACACGCATAATAATTATCCTTGAAGTGGAATGTCAGAAGTAGAGTGGGGAATAGATGCTATAACGCTTACGCGGAGTCTAGGCTACTTAGTGTCTAAGTTACTCTGGTCACCGTGGAGTAGGCTAGTTAACGAAGACAAGGTTATGGTGAGTTTGACTTAAGTATGCTATTTAGTCTTGGATCGCTACGTCTGTCAGATGGTATCTTGTGTGACTGTCGGTGTGACTGTCTCAAGGAAGTTAATTTGACATGTGTTGGCTGCTTTTTAGATAACTGTTGTATTAACGTCCAGTTTCATTCGATGGTATCTATTTTGTGCTAAGCTAATTTCCTACATTGTTGTCGTCACTATTTCTGCTGTTACAGTGAGGGAACTCTTAGTTGGGGAGGGATGTGAAAGATATGAAGAATGTGTTAAATTGCATCCGGGGGAGAAAAGAACAGAAATTCTCTCTCTCTCTCTCTCTCTCTCTCTCTCTCTCTCTCTCTCTCTCTCTCCCTCCCTCCCTCCTTCCCTTCCCTTTCCTTTCCACAAGGATACTTTTCAGTCTGTCAAATTCAAGACCAACTTTGTTAATATTCATCGCCTAGTTACAGCTAATCCTTAATGTTTTGCTGAACAGATAACCTTTGTAAATATTCACTGTCAAATTACAGCTAATGCCTAATGTCTTGCTGAACTGGAGAGTAAGAGAGAGAGGGAGAGAGAGAAAAAAAGAGAGAGAGAGTTTGTCTATCTTTCTCCTTGTGTTTTTCCTGTCTGTCTCTTTGTGTGTTGTATTTTAGTCTCTTTGTATGTTGTCTGGCTGCCTCTGTGTGGATTTGGCTGTCTCTTTGTGTTTTGTCTGTCTCTTGGTGCTTTGTCGGTCTGTACCGTCTCTATTGCTTTTCCTAAATATTTGACTATTAAAGTTGTCTTGTCATGAGCTATATATCTGTATCTTACCTAATGATGTACAATGATTATGCTGCAGGTTCAGACGCTGGAGATCAAAACGGATGACCAGGATGGCTTGCTGTATGGGGAACTCGGTTTGCATATTAAGGCCGCACCCTTCTTTAAGTGCAGTGACCCAGTGACTAAGGAATATGAGGAGAGCTGCCTGTACTGGAAAAACAAGGCCTATCTCCGTATCTCCCACGACCACAACGTCACTGATAACTGTTACACAGTGAGCTGGGAAGGCATGGCCCAGGATTTCATGGCTGAGGACTGCTTCTATCTGCAGAAATACAACTGGTTCGGTTATATGATGCCTGATACGGAGTTCTGGCCTATCCGTGGAATTCAGGTTTGTGTTATTTATGTACAGCTCTTTGGAATTTTCAATACTAAAAGTGTAGAAGAAGCTTGCACGAAAGCGCCCTTGACCCAAGTCTGAGTCAGACATTCACCAACACACAGCTTATGCTTAATAGATGACTTTACATTCCGTTAGCGTCAAGGCCGCTTATTTAGTAAAAACTGGCCTATTTCATCAATGTCTTGAGTTCTTCTCATAACTGTGTGCACTGATAGCAAATTAACAAAAAGCATGTGCAGCTTGTTTCTGGCCGTGGCCAAAATTACAGCGAAAACACCCAAAGATTGAGATGCAGTTGGGGATGAGTACAATAGGTGCAGTCTTCGCTGACCTACTTAGCCAGCAGAAAAAGGTTGTAGCTTATGCAGTCAGTGGTATAAATACCATGGACTAGTATGTGGCCTTTGAATGTCCCCTATACGCTTTGTGTCCGGGGACTTTAATCTATTTTCGTGGCCTTTGTCTATTAACAGTGAGCGCCTGTAACTTCCACTTTGACGTTTTGCAAGGGCAGCTAAAATATCTTGTGATGATTATAGCACGCTGCAGTGTTAGTACATTTCACACTTCCTTTAATATCTGTGCAGGCACACAATGTAGCGTACTACAGCCAGTACCCAAATGAACAGGACGTCAATTTGGTGCCAGGATTCTTTGGTTCTCAGGGCATCGCTATCTTTGTGCACAGCTCTTACCCTATCTCCATCTCATGGAACAACACGGAAAAACGCCAGCTGTGTATCCTCTCCCAAATCAATGTGCCCAAAGATTTTACCGAGTTTGAGGTATGTAGTTATAAAAGGTTTTTTTGGGTTGTTGTTGTGTTTTTTTGTTGTTTTTTTTTTTAATGAGGACGTTTAAATTTCAAATATGGAGGTAGGTGTGAGATGTTTGAGATAAGGTGATAGAACAAAATTGTGTATGATGGTTTGGATTTAAAGCATTAGGGCAGGGTGAGGGAGAGGGGGGGGGAGGTGACTGAGTAGTTTGACGTATGAGGTTGAGAAGGGGATGGGGAAGCCTACCGAAATTTTACATGGTATGATGTTACATTTACATGGTGTGTTGTTGATGATCATGATCATGATGCTGATCTTGATGTTGATCATGATTTTGAAATTGATGTTGATTGTGATGTTGATCAATGATCACTATGATCATGGTCATCATCATGATCATGATAACTGCGATGACTATGAAACTGAGGATAACGAAGCAGACAAAAAATGAGTTCAGAGGACCACATTCAAAGAAAGAGAATATAGTGACATGACCACATTGTTTCGTGATTTTCAGCCTGGCATTGACCAGTTTAAATACACGATCTGCCAGGGGAAGGAACTTAAAGATGTATACTACAACGCACAGCAACATCGACACAGCTGGGAGGTGGGTAGTCTACGTTCAAGTTGGGGTTTATCACGTAAAGGAGCTCAAAATCAAGTCATGAAAAATCGTATGACAGTGTTTATCAGCATGTAAACCATACCTATTAGGAGATATGAAGATGCACAGAAACCGTCACAATGAGTGTCATATCAAGAGAGGATACTAAAGACACACTTCATTAGCGGTTGTAAAATACTGATTTGGTTGTGTTGCTTGTGAATTGAACACAGTTACACTGAAGTTTAACGTCTACACCCACCGTTGGCGATATGGCAGACGGGGATAACCATTCCAGGAACGAGGTAGTAGGGACTTAAATCAATATTACTGACCCCCCCCCCCCTCCCCTCCTCATACTGCTAAGATGGACAGTCAAAAATTGCCACTTTATCTCGCAAAGGGATTCGAACCTGGGTCATCCGTGTGCCAGACGAAAAGCTTTACATGTACCACTGAGCTACGGCAGTTGGTATGTTGCTAAAAGAAAGAAATTACTGAGAAATGTGATACTAGAATAAGAGGACCTGTAGACGGATATATCGTGAATATCTCTAATGTTTTTATGTTTTTGTTGCAGGTGGAGCTGAAAAAGATGCAGAACACCATACAACCTTTGCTAGAGCCGCTGCTGACCATCATGTCTGGTGCTGATGCTGGACCCATCATGTCCTTATTGCAGGACAACGTCACAGCGTGCTCCTTCCTGCAGCTGCCCGCAGAGTGGGAACATCGCTTCGGAGACCTACAGTTTGACGACCTGGCACAGGAGATCAGAGGGGTGGTGATGATGGCTAAGAAAAAAGGCTGCGGTGTGGTACTGCCCATCTCTACCTTTTTCACCTTCAACTCCAGGCTGTTTGAGTATGGCATCGACAAAGGGTACTTCTTGCGTGACGAGCTGGACTTGGTGACTAAGATGGTCAGCTGGAAAGGCCGAGAAGGCGCTGTGCTGGACACCACCAACTCAGCAGCCGTCAAATGGTACCTGCATCATCTGGAACTGCTGCTACAGAACTCCTCCTACAACATCAAAGGGCTGAAGCTATTGCACATTGATGTGCCCCCAGATGCCCACTTCTTTGACAGCAACATGACCTTCCTGGATTATTCCCGACTGTTCTACCGTGATGCCTCTCTCTTGCTGAACATCACTTTGATCATTGAACATGCCATGGGCTTTGTCAGTGAACCTGTATTTGTGTCACAACACACAGATGTGAATCAGGTGGAGGATGCTTGGTGTTTTAACGACACTATTCCTTGGGCACTCAATCTTGGCGTCAATGGCTACCCTTTGATCATTGCAGATGCTTCCAAGTTGCTGGGATGGTCTGACCTGAATGTGACCATCCTCAAACGCTGGCTGGAACTGGCCATTTTCTTCCCAGCGTTTGAGATTCCTAACATCCCTCTTCTGAAGGACAGTAGAGTGGCATCTTATCTGAGACTTCTGATGGAGTTCCGCGCCAACACCGTCCTGCCTTACATGGAGCTCAACTGGGCCAAAGACCCTAAGGCCCCCATTTTGCGGCCGCTATGGTGGCATAGCCCTCAAGACCGCTTGGCGCAGCAAGTGTCACATCAGTTCCTTATAGGCGATGGCCTTATGGTCGCTCCCATTTTGTGTGACCAGGCGACCAAACGATCAGTGTATCTGCCAACAGGTTGGTGGAACACTACAAACAAGGAGATCATACAAGGCCCCAAAACTTTATATGTGGATGATGGGAACTGGGACCTTCTGGACAGCCGGCAGACTAGCATCATTTTCTGGGAGGTCCCCAGACCCTAAAAAAGATTAAGAATGACAGCCTCTTTTCCTCTCCCAATTGTTTGAAAAATGAAATATAGATAGTGAGATGTGAAGGTGACAATAGTGTCGTGTCCAAAAGCAGAAACGATAGGTTCCGCACCGTCATTGTCAGGCATGGACAGGAGGGTAATGATGTATAAGAAAGTGTGTGTGGGTAAGAGTGAGTGTGTGCGTGAGAGCGGTTGGGCGTGAGTGCGCGTGTGTGAGTGAGAATGAGATAGGTTGGATGGTGAGAGAGAAGCACACATTGAGGAAGTGTATCAGAGATGTACAGGCAGGGGTAGGTATGACTAGAGACTTCATATGGCTTAGTGAAAAGATATAAATCATTAAATGATGCAGAGATAAAAATGATAAAGTGATACTTTTGGTACAGTATTTCATATGATAGAGTGTTAAATATGATAGTGATAAATATGATGCAGTGATAAGAATAGCACGGTGATACAATATATGATAAAATGATAGATATTCATGATACAGTGTTACATATGATTTATTTGTTTTCTTATATAGTGGGTTCTTTTCCCAGCTGAAGAGGCACAGGCCATTACAGGATCTACTCAAGCTGCCTGAGATGCTCACTTTCTGCCCACATGTATGTATGACACATACATGTATATGTCCAGGTACTCAAGCAACCTCTGAGTGAACCTTGAGCTGCAGCAAAAAGCAATTACTTATTAGTAATTGCAAGAGAGCAACTGTTTTGTACTTTCATACAAAGCTTTTTAAATGTTCAGTTTTTAAATTTAATTTTTATTTATTTATTTTTGATTTGTTAATCAATTGCTTTTGCACTTGTCATGATGAATGCATGGAACTGGAAGTGAGTTAGCATGTGTTCAATATTTTAATCTGTGTGTTGTCAATGTTGATCCAGTAAGTGGGATTGATCGATAGCTGCTAATAGGAGTTTTGACAGCAGCAGTTTTCAAGTCATTCACACGTTTGTTATATACTTTTGTCTCTCTCATACATCCCCATATCTCTCATACCTATACCCTTTTTACAAACCGTTCTTCTGCTACATAGAAGCTTGCCCTGTGTGGGTTTCGTAAATCCCAGAGAGTCGAGCATGTTGGAGTCCAATAGTGTACACCCAAATTGTGCACATTTTGTCCTGTTGATGTTGTGGTCTTGTATAGTGCGATGCTCTACGTTGGTAGGCAGTGCTCATTGCGCATGCAGAGGGGTAAAGGTTTTTAATATATTCGCTCTGAGGTTCATGATAAAGTATTCGTGAAATCAATGTCACAGGATCCTGAAGAAGAAGATTTAAGATGAATAGCCAGTTTGCTTGTTTGTTTTGGCCCCTCACTGTTCTCTGTAGTGTAATGACTTGGAGCAAACAAGGGTTTATTTGTGCAATACATGTTCTTTGAATGCAATATATACTTTTATCATTTAACAGACTTTAAATACATTGATTGAATGGAATTTAGTTTAACTGGTGTGCAAAACGTATTTTCTGATTACAATGAGAGATTGATTTTTAGTGCAGTAGATGAGCACTGAACCATTTCATAATACATTTTACTAATTATAAAAGAATTTTTTTTTCTTTTATGACTGCAATTCTGATTTTAGCGTAATATTTATAGCAATAATACACCTACCGTTTTAAAATAATCTATTTTTCCCTGTGTTATGATTGATGGTATACTGGTATTTTATAAAATGTTTAACGAAAACGTTATTTGTGTGTTTGTGGATTGTTGTTTTTTTCTGTTAATACCCCAACTTTTTTCATTCCAACAAAGTTACATTGTTTTTGTATTTATGCATCTGTTTTCCATATAGTGTTCTGAATTGGTATTTTGAGGTGCATGCTGTGTAGTTTCATTTATTTCCTTTCATTTTTTTACAAATAAGCCTAAATAAAATATAATATGAACAAATAATTTTCCTATTTTTCTTTGATTCTACCTGCAATTAAAAATTATTAACGGACAAATCATAGATTTGACCTTGAATTTAGGGAAGGTCACTTTCAGCGGTCTCTTTATATCACCATAAAAGTATTTCAACTGTGCACAAAAATTCGGCAATCTGTTAATTAGTGTCCAGAACATGTAAATAAGTCACTTGCTCTATTGTAAACTATTGCATACAATACAGAAGACTCAGCACTCTTAAAAACTCTTTTCAATATTTTAAAATAGTTATTTTCAAGTTAATATTAAAATTATGAACCCTACGGGTATTCTCTTCGTATACGGCACATGCTCACTTTTGAAATAAATTTCCTAACCCTCATGAGGGGAAACAACACCGCTAATAGGTTTAGCCCATTTTAGAGATAGAGTAGTTCCCTCCCTTTAATTGTTGTTTTCGATTACTTCTAGTTTCGGGGTTGCTTTTTTGAATCACATGCATACCAGTGTGAGTCTATGTATACTCAGCCCTACTCCTACCCCCCACTCCTCTCCTCCCCACACACAAAAATCTAGATTTTTGCAAATCTGTGTGAGATGAGACTTAAATATTCCAAAAATGACATTAAAAAAAATAAAAATGTCCGTCCGTCCATCTGTCCGCCGTCTGGCTTGCAAAACTTGCAAGCGGAGTAATATCTCACAATGTGTTTCAACCATAACAACCAAACTTGTTAAAATGGTGTATATCCATGAGACCTCATAAATGATCAGTGAATGAATGACTTCACTTTTTTCTAAGTTATTAATATTGAACTTAGATTCTTTAATACATGATAGATATCAATGAGATACACATCCTATGCACATTTGACAACCTCACTCCAAGGTCAGAATAGGTACTTTGAAGTGGCCTTGACCCTGAACTATGAGAGATATAAAGTCCAAACTTGTATTTTAGAGAAGATGGATTGATCTTTCTATGTTCCGTTTTTTGCGATGATCTTCGAAGGTCAAGGTCATTTTAGGCCTTGCAAAAACATACAAAAAATAGGTAATTGTAGAGTGGAATGGCTCTATTTAATGCATAGTATGCAACAACATTGGGTTATTTGATCATAAATGAGCATGAGAGGTCACATGAAAATCAAGGTCATCCCAAGGTTCAGTTCACTGAAGGTCAAGGTAATTCCAAGGTCAGTTTTTTTAAAGCATGATGCAACTTTTGCTGTATTTTTTTAAATATTTTACTTGAGTGTATTTGGAGTCAAGAGGTCAAGGTCATCTCAATGTCAAGGGCATAGAAAGATCAAAGTAGGTATTTCTTTGCATTTTAATGCCACTATTTCTTCTTTTTCTTTTTCCTGGACAGTCGTTTTCATGTTAAATATTGCAAGTCCCTCAAGGAGCATGTGAGTCATATGGGCTTTGCTCTTCAAGTTGGAAATTCTACCCTCTTTTGATTTCAATGTACCCGGTACCCGACTATCTTATTTTCTGGGAATTTAAAGCACTAAATTTCCAGAAAGTACTATTTCCAGATACTATTTATACTGAAACCCCCGGCACCCCAACGGGGGTCCCATTTAAATTTCTCGTAATATTGATTTCCAGAAATTTCACATACATTGTATTGGCATTTTGTCCTTATTTTTAAGTACTTTAAAGTTTTCTCACACTAACGCTAATCCTATTTAAACTATCACAACCACACTTGGGACATCATAAATGATCAGTGAATGAATGACTTCACTTCAAGGTCAAAGGGTCAACAAATGTTAGTAACAAAAATTGTCACTTTTTTCCCCTAAGTTATTAATAGTGAACTTATTATTCTTTGATGCATGATAGATATTAATGAGGCACACATACTAAGAACATCTGGTCAATTTCACTCCAAGGTCAAGGTCACTGGAGCTGTAAAAAGTCAGTATAGGTACTCTGAAGTGACCTTGACCCTCAATCATGAGATATAAAGTTCAAACTTCTTGCATTTAGGGATGAAATAAATATTGATCTTTTCTATATGTTCCGCTTTTGCGTTGATTTTGAAGGTCAAGGTCATTTTAGGCCTTGCAAAAACATAAAAAATAGGTGATCGTACAGTGGAATGGCTCTATTTAACCCCTAGTATGCTACACTGGATTATTTGATCATACATGAGCATGAGAGGTCATGTGAGGGTCAAGGTCACTGAAAATCAAAGCCATACCAAGGTCACTTATTTTTTTGGCATAATATAACTTTTACTGTAGTTTATTTGATATTAGTGTATTTAGAACCGGAGGTCAAGGTAATCTCAAGGTCAAGAGCATACAAAGATCATGGTCAGTATTACTTTGCGTTTTAATGCCACCGTTTCATTTTGTGTTGTTTGTTTCCGTTGGCAGTCATTTTCATGCTAAATGCTGCAAGCCCGTTAGGGAGCATGTGAGTCATACTGGCTTAGTTTACCCTTCTAGTTTACGTAAGAAAGCTCAGAGACAACTCAAGACATGAGGATAAACTCTTTGATATTGTTTCATATATTGACAGGACTTAATTTTGTCGAGTAAAATATCTTGTTTGAACTACAGCCTTAGCTCTGTGGTAGAGCATTTGCCTGGCACACCAATCGCACAGGTTTGATTCCCTCGGGAGACAAAATAAAAGTGGCTGTTGTTTTGCTGTTCATCTTAGCAGTAAGATTGCTCTGGTGGGTCAGTGCTGATTTAGATCCCCACTCTCGCTTACCTGGGATGGTTATCAGCTCTATCGCCATTGGTGGGTTTGGACATTAAACTCTAATGTTCATCCATTCAACTTTTGAAGTATTTGACCAGTTGACCAAGGGTCATTTTCTGTAATGTCAGTGTATAGATAACTATCAAAATCAAAGAATTCTGCTGCCAAATCATGGCCAAGTACATTGGGAAAAAAAATAAAACGTGCTAAAAAATCTTAGATATTTCAATAATTTCATAAGAAGTATGGTCGGCAGATTAGCAAGCCGGAGAAAACACATTTTGCCAAGGGGTTAAATACATTTAAATTAGTTATTTTCTGCTTGCGGGGTGTGCATGCTTTATTTATTTATTTATTTATTAGACCTGTGATTGTGCATAAACCATGAAAGATACATAGAGTAGTTGAAATTATGCAATTCGTTGCTCACATTTTGACAACCATTATTCTTTATCAATTGACTGTTAATAAATCAATTTGAACCGAACACAATTTTGTTCCCATTTGAAGTTTTCAATTTCATAATAAAAATATGGACAAAAACCTTTGTGTTGATTTTTTCATGTATAAACAAAATTATTACTGTCATGTGTCCTGTCTCATACAATTTATTGGTGATAAGGAAAAGATAGAGGATAAAATAAGAATTATATCAGTTACAGCATACACAAAATGTCACAAATAATTTGTAAAATAATCTTGCAACAACTCTTTCTAAAAGAGAGTAAGGATCAGCATTTGCCACACCTAAACATGTGTACAAAAAACTTTCAGAAACGCTCACGTTTTATTTAACGTTAGAAATTGCTTCATTTTGTTAAAACACACTCTTTAATATTGAACAGAGCATAACCAAGACATCTGCACCAAAATCATTCAGTAATGTCACAAATCAAGAACCAATTTTATTTTGCAAATACAACACGATATTTAATACCTTGTAGTTGCTATCACTGTGAGAAGAATGACTCCATTAAAATTACAAAAGTCAGAGGAAAATACACACAATTTTCAGCAAGAAAGAAGCATATTAGCAAATAACCAAACAGAAGTAAAAGTATATAGTTTATTTTAGTGCACACATATATATTATATTCAAGAAGATATACAGGCTGCACTTGAATTAAATTATCATTTTAAACGTACACAATGTACACAAAAGAAATCATTTAAGACGAAAGATGCACACACTCACGCAGAGTAAACGTTCAAAACAAAGCAAACCTTGTGTAAACTTAATGAGCAGGAACAAATTATGTATATAATAAAAACTCAAGGTGTACATGAGAATGAACCAAATCACAACAAAAGAACAAACACAACGATCCAGTGTGCCCGTTTTTAAAGCACTAAGAGTAAAAGAGAGCTTCAAACACTGGGATAATGACCACCGTAACAAGCCTTTTAGTACTACGACTCTACTACCTTGCACAGGGTGTCAACTTAAATTACAATACTTTGAATATCGAGGCTATTTAATGCACTGAATCAGTGAATGCAATCCATTTATTTCATAATCGAACAGAATTTTACATTTCTTACTTTAACTAGAAAGGCAAAGCCCATATGACTCACATGCTCCTTATGAAACTTGCAATGTTTAACATGAAAATTACTGCCCAGAAAAAAAAAAGAAGAAATAGTGGCATTAAAATGCAACTTTGATCTTTCTATGCTCTTGAATTTGAGATGACCTTTCACCTCCAGCTTCAAATACACCAATGTAATATCAAATTAACTACAGCAAAAAGTTGCATTATGCCCGAAAAACTGACCTTGGGATGACCTTGACCTTCAGTGACCTTGATATTGAAATGACTTTGACCTTCATTTGATCTCTTATGCTCATTTATGGGTGTTGCATACTAGGGGTTAAATAGAGCCATTTCACTATACGATCACCGATTTTTTTTGTATGTTTTTGCAAGGCCTAAAATGACCTTGACTCTCAAAGCTAAACAAAAAAAATGGAACAAATATAAAAGATCAATCTATCATCTCTAAATACAAGAAGTTTGAGCTTTATATCGCTCATAGTTCATGGGCAAGGTCACTTTAAAAAGTACATTTACTGACTTTGGACAGCTCCAGTGACCTTGACTTTGGAGTGAGTTTGACCGAATGTGCAGAGGATATGTGTCTCATTGATATCTATCATGCATCAAAGAATCATTAGTTTGATATTAATATATTTTTTTGTAATTGCCATATTTTGACTAACTTTAGTGGATGCTGTGACTTTGACCTTGACCTTGAAGTGAAGTCATTCATTCACTGCTCATTTATGAGGTTTAATGGATATACACCATCTAACCAAGTTTGGTTGTGATAGTTATATAGGCTCTGCGATATTTATCCACTTGCAAGTTTTGCACATCCAGATGGAAGACGGATGGACAGAAATACACGAAAAAAATTGTAATATCATTTTTGGACTATTTATGACTCATCTCGCACAGATTTGCCAATACCGGAGTTTTGGGGGGTTTTCTTTTGGGAGATGAGAGAAGGGTAATGAAGGGGGATATGTGTGTGTGCATGCCATCTGGGGATGGGAAGGTGGGGGGAAGGGGGGGGGGGGGTAATACATAGAAACACATTGCTATGCATGCAAGTCAAAAATAAATATATCTGTGTGTTACATTACATTACATGGTTATTGCTTTAGGTCCAGCGGACTCTTCCGAGCCAAATCAGGACCTGGACCAGAGAAGTGAAAGAGGACTCACCCCTGATCTGCATAAAACATCTGCCGAAACAACCCTAGTGGTAACACTGAAGGCAATCTACCAGCTGGTCACTTTACAATAAAGACATCCCACGCAGGGGACGCCGAGGCTATACTCTAATTTATCGAACCCCCGTTCACAAAAACAAAATAGAATACAAACATCATTACACAATATCAAAAAAACACATGCATATAAAATGCCTACATTGCCAAATAATAACATCATAGGAAGCCCCAGAGACCATTTGGCAGAAAGCATCCAATATTCCCAAGCTGATCCAACAGACCTCACACACAAATGAGGAGTTTTGTCCCGGAAGAGTTTTTAAGAAAAAAGGTAGGTGACTGGTCTAGCGAAGAAGAAGATAGTATTCTAGATAGAACAGAATAGGAATGAGAAAGAACAAAGGAGAAAGACAGTGACAGTTAAAGCACTACATTTCCAGAAAGTGGGGATACTATTTATACTGAAACCCCTGGCACCACCACAGGGAGTATATCTTTGTGTGTGTGTGTGTGTGTGTGTGTGTGTATATATATATATATATATATATATATATATATATATATATATATATATATATATATATATATATATATATATATATATATATATATATATATATATATATAAAACAAACTGACTTTTATATAAAAACAGTGTTCTATGCAGTCTATAAAATGTTCTTTACTAACATGTCAACATATCAGGATATGTACATACTTCTTCCCATCAAATATATTGGCGAGCGTTGTGGTCTAACGCGGACTAATTTGCCTTGTCCACAGGCTAGAAACCAATGGCACCTGACAGGTGTGGGATCGATCCCACCTCTTGGCTTTGTTTCTACGAATATTATTTACTTTCAACTTGGGCAACGTCTTGTGAGTTTTCTCCAGCTACTTCGGTTTGCTCTTCCAGCAAATTTTAAAAAAAACACACAACTAATAGTAGGTAGGTTGGGTTTGGGCTCACCACAGGCTGCGATTACACCTTTCCCAGGGAAAAGGAGGGGAGGGGAGGGGAATGGGGATGGAGGGAGGGAGCGGAGAGAGTGGGTGGAAGGGAGGGGTTGCCAGAATTTCTCAATAAAAAAAGACAATAAAATGTCAAATTTAAAAAGAAAATACAAAATTAATAAAGATTCAAACATTAAACAAAGGTATACACTATAAAAAGGAAAGAAACAATGAAAAAACAAAAATACCATGCTACAAGATTCAGATATTTCTTTACATCATTCATACTGATAATCTGTCAAGATGAAAGACTTGGAAGGTATTTCCCACCACTGTAAACAAGACCCAGGAAAATCATCACTGGATTTTTGAGCACTATTGTTAAGGATTCTCATAAACAGGTGGTAAACAGATGCCATTGTAAGTATTAAGCGATAAAACAGTCTTATGCTGTTAGTGCTGTTACTATTTAGAAATTAAACACTTCTCATTCTTCACGACACTTCCTGTTAATTTTCAAGAAACATTAACTGAATGGTTGTTATATAGCACACTTAAAAAGCTCAAAAGAGGTGCTCAATGAGCTGGCTAAAAAAATAAAATAAAACTTGAGTCTCCACCTTGCAGCATCAAGTGCACTGCCCTAAGCCTTGGACAACTGAGCAGCGTTGAATGATCTACACGTATGTGCATTTATTTGAGTCTGTCGCCTGTTGTTTTGCTTCCCAATCACATTCACCCCCTATCTAAATTCATTCAGACTTGTTCATTTTCGTCCTTTACCTTCTTTCTCATCATAGTTAGTTAGTCATTGTTTATAGGGTCCAGCAGACTGCAAAGAGCCAAATGAGGACCAGAACTTGGTTAAAAGAGGACTTACCCGATCCCTATAGAAGATCTGCTGAAACAACCCTAAAGGTAACACTGAAGCAACTCCACCAGCCAGTCACTTTACAATAAAGGCAACCCATGCCCTGTACTCTAATTTATCTAAGCCCCGTTTACAAAAACAAAATAGAATATAAACATCATTAAAAAAAAAAAATTAACAAAACGCATACATAATTATATATAAAATGGTCGGTGTTGGATAGCGCAGTGGTTGGAGCACTCGCTACTGTGTCGCAAGTTAAGCACCGTCCAGTGCGGTTAGCACTTGGATGGGTGACCGCAAAATGTGAAGTGACAAATAACAACGCCCCCAGTTGACTCAACTGTGACTGAGTACCTACTCTCTTAAGGGTGGGGAAGGTAAAGCAGCGAGGGAGAGAGATGGGCATCACCCTCATATTACGCTGGCCCAAGATAAGTGTGATCTCCAACATCACGCTCCCCTATGGCCACAAGGCTATGGGACTACCTTTACCTTTTTACATTGCTAAATAATAATACCATAGAAATTCCTAGTGACCATTTGGCAGAAAACGTCCAATATCCCCAAGCTGCCCCATACACAAATTACGAGGAGTTTCAATTTTAAAAAACGTAGGTGACTGGTCTAGCGAAGAAGATAGTAGATTGATAGAATAGATTAGGAAAGAGAAAGAACAAACGAGAATGACAGAAAAAGTGGTAATTTAATTAAAGAACTAAATTTCCACAAAGTGGGGATACTATTTATACAAAAACCCCAGCACCTTTTCTCACTATCCCTCACCCTCATGATCATAAAAATCAGTAGAAGTGAGTACAACACCCCAACTAAATTAAATTAAAACATTTGCAATTAAAGTATTGCTTTTTTTAAATTATATTTATTTATTTTGTATACTGATGATCTGGTGACGTGGCCATACCAAACGGAAACTCCGATGGTATGGCCACGACACCAGATCATCAGGTCTTGAAAAGACCATCCTGCAAGGCACAGTGCAAGAAGGTAGAAGAAGAGGGAGACCGAAAAAGAGGTGGGACAACAACATTCCAGAATGGACTGGTTTGACACTGAGCAAAACAATCAGGGTTGCTGCTCGAGGACAGGGAAAGATGGAGTACGCTGGTTAAACAATCATCAGAGTTAGGGGATAGGATAGGATAGGATAGGATTCTGTATTTTATACATGTCTGTACGACTGTAAAAGATAGGCAGGTATACATCCCTTGGCCTTTGGTTGGCAGAACTGTCAAATGATATCAGACAAGTAAGGGCATAAACACGGTGCTGTGGGATGCCATCTGCTCACAGTCTGTGTTCTTAAATGCGTGCAAGTGGTTCAAATACCTTGCTACAGAAAAATATTAGGCAGCTGGAAAGTACTCCTGCATGCATTACATGATGCAGTCTACTTCTTTGGTTGAGCAGGCATTACCAGTATTTAACAGCTTTTCGAATAAACATTGTTTTTGAATTCATACAACATCTAACAAAACAGGTGGACTGTTGCTTGGGACTTAACTTTACACATCACAAAGAAGAAGAAGAAGATCCAAAACCAACACTGTAATATTAATCCAAAATTGTAATTTTGTTTGGTTTATCAGGAAATACTAAAGGCCATTATCAATAAATGACAAGTTCATCCATAGATCAATACATTCTAGAACACACGACTTTCACACAAAAATAATCACCAACAGACAAATTATATACAATTAACAATTGAAATGTACAATTATCCAACAAGCGTACCTACAATCACATACTGTACAAAACAACACGAGGTGAATTTAATTGTTCAAACTTCAATACTCGGTCAAAACCTGCTACAAATCATTGAATCAATGATACAGTTATACAACAACCAAACCTTAAAAGATACAAACTCAATGACAAATTCAAAGAGAGGCATTTAATTCTTCAGAATCGGATGTGCATCTGTAACAGAATTCTCGCAACAAATTACTAAATATCTCAATTACGTTTAAAACAAAAGCACAGAGTTTAAAATCATTTCAAGAAAACATTATTTCAATAATTGTGAAGTTTTTGTTTTAAATGTTAAAATCTTACTTTTTCATATGAACCCTCATTAAAGACGGTAGTAAATACTATTTCCGGTAATCTGGGAATCGTAATCACACACAGCGACAGTGGGAATTTAAAGCACTAAATTTCCAGAAAATGGGGATACTATTTATACTAATGCCCCCAGCATTCCCACGGGGGAAAATTCAAAGTGTACTCGTTAATAAAAGAAACAACTTGTGTATACTGGCACGTTTTTCTCACCAGTTCCGCCAAATAATTTGTAAAACACAAGCTCTATCAATGGAACCTGTGCTAGAACTGTACAGGATGGATGATGTCTATCCTTTTGACATACTAACACAATTCAGAATTCTGTGGGCCATTTTATATGCCTCACGGTATCGTGCTCAATAAAACTGCTCTCCCTCAATGAACATCGGATTATTTGCCAAAAATGATCAATGTGCCTAAAAACTCCCCATTACTCCTTAAACAACTAATATTCACTGAACTCTCAAAGTAAAACATTCCAGATGCTAATATAAATAATAATGCATATATTGCAGTTTAATGTCATAATGCCAGTTGTTATCTTTATTACTATGACACTTGTAACATATGCTATAGTACAGATAATTCCTTCATGTACTTTTGTAGACTCATGATTAGTTGGAAATCATTACATCATTACATGTCAACAACTTAGCCCTTCGAAGGAGTTGTCCTTTCTTGAAGGGATTGGTTTGATTATATTTGACATTTGTAATAGTGTAAAGACTTTTTCTTTACGTTGATCTGTGATTGTCTGATATCTTTACCTTCCAACAACTTAGCCCTTTGAAGGAGTTTATTTAAAGGTTCACTTGATCGAATATATGGACATTTGTTACATGGTACACACTTTTATCTTCATGTTAAATTGCTGATTTGTGATTAGTCAGAAATCTCCTTAACCTGTCCACTAAATCCTTTCTCGGACAGCCAGGTTTGATCAAAGTTCTTTGTGGCTGTTTTAACCTCATCACAAACTTTTAAAGGTTCCATTTTCTTCCTGCAAGTTAAGTTAAAAGCAAATACATTATTAAAACTAACAAACATCCAAATCTCCAAACATTACTTTAAAATTTGTGTTAAACTTATGTGCATAGGCATAGATGGGGCAAAGTTTACTATGTGCAATAATAGCTGAAGTATCTAGAACTTCCACCTCCCCTCCCCCCCCCCCCCCCCCACCCCCCCCAAAAAAAAAAAAGAAAAAAGAAAAAAAAAGATAAATTTGATACACTGTCCATGAACCTAGACTACTTTACACTATCAAGTATCATTAGCCTAGACTACTTTACACTATCAAGTATCATTAGTGATTATATCACATCAAATTTTTATACGTTACAACGTAATGGGACTTCCAATTATTACTAGGAGCATGGCTGAGGACTCATCTAAGGTTATGCAGAGGACCTTCACGAGAACACTTAAATATTCCTTAATTTAAATTTGTATTGAGCAGATTGACCTCAGGGCACTAAATCTGAATCAGATTTTGCCCACAGGAGCTGAGCTGTTTTTTAGTATGAAAGCTAACAGGCAGGAAGCAACGCACGATTATTACATCTTGGCACAAAGAGGAAAGTACACAAAAAAGCACAGTAAATAAATTGATCAAATAAAGCAGTAATCAATTTAAAACAAAACAAAAGTAAAATCATTACGTAAAGGATAAACTCAACAGAAATCATATGAATTTCTCATACAGTAACCATGGATAAAACTAAAAATGATCATCAAGAGAACTTTTTAAAAACTCTCACAAACAATAAATAATCAGAATGAATGAATGCAAAGTTATTAAGGCTAAGCACATAAATATTTCCACAAAAAACCCCAATCACAGTGCTGGAAAAAACACTCACAGTCACACTCAGTTTGAAAACTTAAAACTTTTATAAACCAGATCTCGTCATTTTTTTACATTTAAAAAGTACAAGCTTTAAAAAAAAATGTAAACTTTAGTTTTAGGATTTAAAATCTATGAATCGGACACAAAATCAGGTAAGAAATTATGTTTCCAATATTCATCGACTAGAACTTACGAGATAAAAAATAGTTTTCATGTAACTAGTAATTGAAATTGTATTGTTATGCTTATTCATATATATGATTTGAAACATCATTTAGAATTTACTTATGAATGGTCAGCACTACATATAAGAGCAAGACACAGAACAAATCAAAACAAACAAAAATTTAAAAGGATAATGAAATATCTTTATAAAAGCCTAAAAATGATCACAGTGAACACAGTACGCTTTGCAAGTCCTAGGCATAGGATAATAGTAACAAGTTTTCAGAAGGACAAGCTGATTTTATTTAGGTTTAGCTTCATTTTTAGTGTCACAAGATCAACACCACTCCATAAATGCAAGGAAACGTGAAAGATTATAAGAAATGTTTAATTTCCTTATTCCCTGATGACTAAAATTAAAATAATTCCAGCTTAAGTTAAGATTGAAAAGCTCTTCCATAACACGTATCCAGTTTTCTTAAAACACGGTGATCTTGTAACATGGATAGAAAATCTATCAAAAGATATGTAGTTTGTTTTTCAAAAATCTCTGCCTCTCACACAATCTTAGACTGGTCAACAACAATGAGTACCGCAATGAAAATTCATTCAAACAGACCATCACACCGTTTTCTTGCACTACATAAATCTCAGTTCATTTGGTGATACGCACATTTATAAATTCTTTAAATTGTAGAAGAAAATAAAATAACTGACACATCTGCGGTTTCCTACAAATAGTAGCTCTTCTCTTTTTTTTGTTCTTTTTGCTTGCTTGCTTACTTCTTATGTTTGCATTTTACATCAGTTACATTTGGGTGTGGTTCAAATTATTATTTAGTTCACATAATTTACCATTTCAATGATTTTAAAGCTAAAAAATATATATATTTTTTTTAATGTTAACAATTTGGATGGTGAGGTGGGGGGGGGGGGGGGGATTGTGAGGGGACAAGAAGCTGACCAACAGTAAGTTGAATATAATATTACCACACGTCCTTGTACAAACATTTCCCTTTGTTTGCCTGAGAATGGTGCTGGCCTTAGTGCAGTTCCACAAACTTCTGTAGAACAGGGTCCACCAGACCCACGTACAGGATTTTCTCGTGAACAATAGTGCGTGCAGCCAGACACTTCAGCGTGGTATGCTTAGCCAAGTTTATCACTTGACACGCAGCCTTACCCAACGGGTTCAAGCTGTCAAGGGGGCTCAAATGATTGTTATTGCAGATATCAACATGAGCATCATGTTCAAGGAGCAAATTAATGATTTTCTGCTGAGCGGCAGGGACTGGAGAGCCATACTTGGCCAGACGGGTCATGTAATGCAAAGGGGTGTTGCCGACCAAGTCCCTAGAATTAGGGTCAGCCCCAACCATCAACAGAAGCTTGACTACGTCGATGGCTGGGAAAGCGCAGATGGGATAGCGACCTATGTGAGTGGTCTCATCGGAGCAAGCTAGGTGCAGAAGGCTGGCTCCCTGGTTGTTCCGAGCATCCAGCTTGACCATGGCATATGCCAAAGAGCGAAAATGTAGGAGAAGCTGCAGTTCATCCCCTTGACCAATCTCCTCCCAGGACCTGTTGATGCTGCAGCTGTCAATGGAATTCATCAGGCACATCAAGTGAAGCATGATGCTCAGCATCCTGGGCAGCAACTCTTCTTTGGCCGTCTTCTCTTTCTCCTTCTCCTTCCAGCCATTTTTGCGTTCACTGGGCGGTGTGCTCTTGAAGCGCTTGATCTCACTTAGACCATGTTGCATAACGCTCAAGATGTCTTTGGCGAAATCGTTCATGTCCAGATGGTTGCCAGCAGCACTGTGGTCTTGCAGCATAAAGGCAAAAAGTTCAGCGAAGGACAAGAAGCTACTCATTGTCATCGCTGACAAGGGGTCCAGTGCAGACATTTGCATTTCCAATGCATACAGCCATAACGTGATGCAGCGATCAAAATTGCCGAGGTCTGCATACAATGCCCCCCTGTAGCGCATGTAGTAAGTAGTGTCTGGATGTTTGGGGCCAAGGATACGCTCACGGATCAGGAGCGCTTGCATTCGCATCTCATCTGGGTCAGAGACTATGTCATCCAATTCATCTAGATCCTGAACTTCCACAGAATCATTGTAGGCTGGGTTGCGTTTCTCTGGCAACACTTTCCTCAGCACAGGCTTGCGTTGCCTTTCCTCAAGCGCACATCGCCATACCTAAAACCACAAAGGCAAACTATGAATATTCATGAATTACAAATGATTTTGCATAAAAGGTTCCCCAGTTATTAAACCCTCTAGTGCATAACCTGCATGCCATTATACCTAAAGGGTTATTTCAAAATGGCATGTAAGGGAGACAACCAAGTAAATCAACTTCCTATTAGTATTACTAGCATTAGAAGAAAGACACAAAATGATCCCACTTCATCGTTGTTAGTAAATGTTACCTTCTTATATTTCTGTTTATTAATTCTAACCTTGAAGTTGAATTACTAAGGGTGAAAAATTGCGGGTTTCATGGACCACATCAGTCATCAGAAAAAATTCGTCAAATCAGACTTTTCAAGTTTGTAAGTGTTTTTTTTTTTTCCACCTTGTATTTCCAGTCTGGAAATATTTTGAAATATTTGGGGGAATCAGAACAAGCCAAAAGTCAGTCCATCTGTCTGTCCATCGGTCCGTTGCAAGCCAAATCTCAAGAACCACTGAACGAATTTTGACCAAACTTCATAGGTACATTTCTTAGGTCAGTGGCCTGCCTCCCACACCATCACATTAAATCTACCGCAAAGGTCAAGGTCACTAGAGTTATTTTGTTGCTGAACACGTTTTGCTCAATATATAAAAAATGGCTAAAGTGATTTTGTTGAGTTTGGGTATACAGATACTTCAAATCATGGAAGTCTGGTGTTTGGTCAGTTGGTCCATCATTCCAAATTTTCCTTTTTTGTTCAAAACACAATTTTGGCCATATCTTATGAACAACTGCACCAAAATTCATCATTTTTACTTTGCGGACAACCTATTTACTGCCAAGATGTTAGGTTATTTCGTGCTTTTTTTTCTTCTCAAAGGTCAAGGTCATTGTGCTTCACGATATTATAAATATGTTCTACGCTTCTCTAAATCTTGGCTGATCCGTTTTTCATAATGTTTTGCTTACAGATATTTCAGATATTGGCCTACTATTCAATGTTTTCCTTTGTCAAGTCACAACAAAGTCAAGAACATAACACTTTTTAAAATCCTTATTTTTTTGGCTATGTGTGGGAATGTTTGAAAACACATTTGAATGGCTTGCCAGCTTGTTCTTTATAACAATTTACATTAATATTTTTATGACATCCAAAATTATTTCATTTGTTTTTTAAGGATCTTATTATGAAAATATTTTAGTAGGTAGTCAAAGCCCTTCATTGGCTCTTGTCTGCTCGCCAGTTTTGACCCAGTTTTGACTTCACTTTCAACAATTATTATTAATGTAAAACTGCATTAAAACGAACAGTGGCTGCATTCAAATAAAAATTGAAAGCTTTATCTTTACATCTGTGTTGTTTTTAATGCATGTTTATGCGAAAGATTCCGAGAAAACAGCTTTTGAATACGCCCCTATCCGAGCGCTGAATGGCGGTGCGAAAAAGTTGTCAGCGTCGTTTGCTGAGAGGTGTCTCGTTTCAAACGCTAAGCGCTATGAGATAGTTCATTGGATGGCCTAAAAATAAGAACCAATGAGAAGTTCGGATACTTAGCTTCATTTACATATAAATATGGTGGGCTCTCATGTGTAAAACTTTTGTTACGAGCCGAACAAAGTGGATAAAGCGGTTTTGATGTAAGTTTGATTTTAACTAGAAGTTTAAAAATTAGCAAGAAATAAAGAGCAGACTTTCCTTTATAAAACTAGGGTATTTATTAATTTGTGCATTACTCTATCGCGGAGCGCTTTGTTGTAGAAAAATGTACCCAAACGGTGTTCGGGAATTCTTGCGGCCATGGCCAACTCGTAGGCCTATTCCGCGACACGAGTGCTGAGCGTAGTAGCACACTAGTAGGCCTATAATTTGCCGGCACGCACTGCGAATTTGATGATTTCCCAACTTTGAAGCACCAAAACGGCTGAACATTACATGGGATAGGCCTGAAGAAAATTGGGTTTGGAGTATAACATATGAAGGGGTTATCTGTCAAAAATCAGCTTTCTGGTATCAATATTGGCTTCACTTTGAGACTCCAAAGTTGTCAATTTCTTCAATTCCAAAACGTTGCCAAAAAAACACCAACATTCGGCATTTTCAAACATTAATAACTTTTTACCTATTTGTCCTATGGGGGAAAACAATATACCACTGTGTTCAGAATGAAAAGCTCTTTAAATCTATGTCAGTTTTGTGATGAGGAAATCATTTTTTAAAAATGGCTTTTGACTACCTAATTTTAGATGTGAAAATGGAAACTATAGACTCATTTGGAGACTAAGAACATATTTTGAATCACAGCAGTGGAACTGGAAGTGTATCAAAACTCCTGTGACATGACCTGCTTCCATTGATCAACAATGATCTGATCACCAGAAAACTGCTTAGGATGTTAAAGGTGCAGTTGTCAAAATCAGCTTTAGAATTAGGCACACGCCCGAGGAGCCTTAATTTCTGTTTGGGCGCCCAGATTTTAGTTGAAAGTGCACCCAACGGGCGCGTTTAAAATCCTAAAATAAAGTTAACTCATTGAAGCTCCCTTTGAATAATCAACCATTGTAATTAAAGATCGGAGGAAAATTTCAGAGTGACAACAACATAAATATTTCATTGTAAATCGCATTCTTATTATCTCCAATGGCTTTATGTATGAAAGACAAGCTTTCAGATTGGCCAGAAATTTATTCAATGACCAATCATGGAGTCAGTTGTTATCTCGTGTGTGCAAAACAAAATATGAAGTTACTCTGAAAAAGCATGTTGAGTAAAATGTTTGACATCTCCAAAAATGGTTCTTTCAACCAAAAATTTGAGTTCTCAGATATTGAGCATTGAACCTTTGTTATTGTTTGCTTGGTTAATCTGAAATTTTTAAACACTTTTTTCTGTTTCAATAATAGGTTCTTTTTACTTTTAATTAAATTTTTTTACAAGCGAGTACTTTGGTGCTTTACTTCAAACTTTTGAGTGCCCCAAACATTGTCTGAGTACCCAAAGACAAATAACTGAGTGATTCTCCACTGTTGGTGACTAAAACCAGGAAAATGGTATAAATTTTCAAAATCCACGAAAACTTGTTTTAATGTGCTTGTTAGAAGCTGGAATACTGTAGTGTATGGAAATGAATTCAAAATACCAGTGGCAAGCGTACTTTAAAAGAAAATCAAGACCAAAGTATCATTGATGTGAATGTGTGACTGCATGACAGTGTGACACCAGGGTGCTATTACATCATTATTTTGAATGACCACATGAATCTAACATGTCTGTGGTGAAAGGTCTTAGGAAGCATGAATCATGTGATAGACAAAAGAATTTAAAAATTTTAATCAGTCTTGCACAATCAGAGCAAAAAGCTGTGACACCGTAATGCTGTTACGCCAGACAGGATATTTTATCTTAAACAGGCAATTCTGGACCTAGAAGTAAAGTAATGCCTAAGAATGGTTATTATACAAATAAAGACACTGTTATAATGTTTGGGACAGATTGTACCTAAAGGGGTGTGTGCATAGTTATTTTTAGTTTTGAGCGTAACAACATTACATGTGACCCCAAAATCTCAACTAACACAAAAGAGACAAACTACCTTTCATGTTTTTAAAACCATTTAATGGAGAGAAACAATATTTTGGTTTCAATTTAGCGTGAAACTCACAAGAAAATTATTTTTAATAAAATAGTGGAGTCTTAATTCGACAGAAGGGATCTCGAGCGCGTCATGTGACACCGTAATGCTGTTACACCAGACAGGATATTTTATCTTAAACAGGCAATTCTGGACCTAGAAGTAAAGTAATGCATAAGAATGGTTATTATACAACTAATGACACTGTTATAATGTTTGGGACAGATTGTACCTAAAGGGGTGTGTGCATAGTTGTTTTTATTTTCAGCGTAACAACATTACATGTGACCCCAAAATCTCAACTAACACAAAAGAGACAAACTACCTTTCATGTTTTTAAAACCATTTAATGGAGAGAAACAATATTTTGGTTTCAATTTAGCGTGAAACTCACAAAAAATTTATTTTTAATAAGATAGTGGAGGCTTAATAAACTTAATTTGACAGAAGGAACTCGAGCACATCATGTGACACAGTAATGCTGTTACGCCAGACAGGATATTTTATTTTAAACAGGCAATTCTGGACCTAGACGTAAAGTAATGCCTAAGAATGGTTATTATACAACTAAAGACACTGTTATAATGTTTGGGACAGATTGTACCTAAAGGGGTGTGTGCATAGTTATTTTTAGTTTCAGCGTAACAACATTACATGTGACCCCAAAATCTCAACTAACGCAAAAGAGACAAACTACCTGTCATGTTTTTAAAACCATTTAATGGAGAGAAACAATATTTTGGTTTCAATTTAGCGTGAAACTCACAAGAAATTAATTTTTAATAAGATAGTGGAGTCTTAATTCGACAGGAGGGATCTCGAGCGCATCATGTGACGCTACGTGAAATTGGTTGTAAAGTGTAAGCTTTTCAACACATTCCAAAAATAAAATTAAAATCTGAATTTTATACTAAATTTAATCACACCCAAAGATATCTATAGTTAATGATAAAGTTATAAATTGTATTTGTGCTCCCCAGAATCAATCGGAAACCTCTCAAATGATGACAAACACTACATTTGAAACACGTGTCGTATCGTGCGCATCCGGTTTGAATACTGGCAAAAAGTGTGACACTTCCACAAGTTTTGTGTTCTACGTCAAAGCCTGCTTATTATTCAACATAAAACGTCACTAAATCTCGTGTAGTTAATAAAACCGGAACCGGAAACAGTCGCAATCAATCGATAAAGTGTTTGTTTTTATTTTATTTTTGGATTTGAATTTTCCACATAACGTAGCGCATCATCGTGACCCCAACATATAAATCAGTCCCACAAAATTATTGAGAGGTGATAAATATAAAAATTTTGCACCAATTTACTTGTTGATACAAATTGCTTTGTCTGTACTGTTAACATTTTATTTTTTTTCGTCTGCTTGAAGACACACACTAGAAAAAAGTTTTACGTCAGCCGTGACACCGCTTGTCGCGCACGTTATGGTACCTTTGCGTTCGTTTTTTACAAATTGCAGTGTTATTTACACTTGGCAGATCACATTGGGCAATAAAATAAAGCATTTATGTTTGTTTTAAAAGCAAAATATTAAATCAACATGCCTGTTTCTTGCAACAGTTCAAGGTTTTAGTGAGGTGGTGTTGCCGTTCCGTATTTTTGCCGCCATTTTGACTCGATTTTACTTGCATTTTTATTTATTTATAAATACATATACCCAAATAAAAAACTTCTTTCTGCTAACAGTGTTTCTTTAACATATACTGAATACAGTAAATGATATTTAGTACCAAGAAGATTGTTTATTTAATTGTTATTGAGCGTGAATGTGAGCTACCCCACTTAGTAACCAACAGTGGAGAATCACTCAACTTCAAATACACGAGTGACCTTCTAGTAGATTCCTTCCAGTTCACGCTAGCCAAACAGTTACGAATTGACAAAAATAAAAAACCAAACCAATATTAATGTGTTTTTGATGTACTAAAATTTTCACAATTTTTTACAATTTTTTGTACAAAAACACATTCATATTGGTTTGGTTTTTTATTTTTGTCAATTCGTAACTGTTTGGCTAGCGTGAACTGGAAGGAATCTACTAGAAGGTCACTCGTGTATTTGAAGTTATTTGTCTTTGGGTACTCAGATATTGTTTGGGGCACTCAAAAGTTTCAAGTAAGGCACCCAAAGTACTCGTTTGTAAAAAAATTCAATTTCTATTCTAACCCTGCAATATTAAAACCATGCGCTTTTGCAAGACCACTAGTATTGGATCACTGTAGGCCACAATGCACCTTTACAGCACAATCAAAATCAAGAAGACTAAAGTGATAACAAATCAGATCCAGTCATTAAATTTCTCTTGAGAAAGGTTTTAATATTGAAAAAATTTGAATTTTCTCTTTAAAACAAACTTCTTGTTTGAGTGTTTGACTATTTATTATTATCTTCTCATTTTCTTATCTTGACTATAGTATAAAAATAAGATACCTTGACTGCTTCTATTGCATCACGCTTCTTGTCAACATAGGTTGCACCAAGAAGTTCCAGTGCTTCTACATGTTCTTCACGGGATACATAGCGCCTGGATACCAGATAATCGATGATGTTGCGATAGCCAGCCACAGCTGCTGCAGTCAAGGGCGAAATGCCGTACGAGTCTTTTGTCAGCACAGCTCCAGAGTGCAGCAACAATTTCATGATCTCCAAGCTGCCTGACTCTGCACTGTCATGTAGAGCGGTGTTACCTGCAACCAGTCAGACAAGCCGATGTAATAAATCTATTGCTGGTTTGGCAAACGAATAGAATGCAAAGCAAACCAGATTAAATGATCAGCAAATCTATACTATTGTCTTCATACTGCTGCAAGAAAGGTACAGTGGAGTCCGGGTATAACGAATCTCAAGGGGGGGAATTTCGGGTTCGTTACAAGCGGGATTCGCTGTAGAGATTTGTACTGTAAACGGAAGTACACACCGGTGATGAGTACACATCACAACATGCAGTACGTAGATCGATCTAGGCCTATGAAGTTTATGAACAATGACTTCATTCAAGGCTATTTATAGCAGCCAATGACAGTTATGACTTCAAGGCCTGGTTGACCTATGTACGAACTGGAATGCTTCTGCTGCTGTTCGCTATTGGCGATGAGCCAATTGAGGCAAAGTAGGCCAAGGGAATACACACAGGGTTCGTTACAAGCGGAGATTCGTTATTTGCCTAGCTGGATTTGTTCGTTATAGGAAGGGATTAAATAGTAAGACAAAGAAGGGAGTGTGTCGGGAAATGGATGGTAGTACGCTAATCGCGGGTGTTCGTTATATTCCAAGGTTCGTTATAGGTGGACTCCACTGTATAACTATAAGAAGACTCGCAAGTTATAGCGATTAAAAAATGTCACTAATAATCATTAATTCTTTTATAATATATTGCATTACATACAACTTTATTGTGTATTTCATATAGATCTATACATGATCATAATTACATAGTTGCCCTTATAACATCATTCTCAATTACCAAAATGACTCATTTACAATATATGTCACTTGGTGAAATAAAGTTAGTTATCTGTTATGCCTTATGGGACCAGTACAGCTGAACTTAAATGTATTATTGATTCATTGGCTTTGCACTTGTGTCGTTGTGAACTCAGTGAAGTATAACATTTTAGTACATAGCTCCATAAAGTTTACATGGCAAATTCATACAATGAAGTTACGATCATTGTAAATTGTAAACTAAACTAGTATAATGTCGATTGCTACCTTTTATGCTTTTTCTGTTGACTTGAGCTTTCATGCTCAGAAGATACTTTACAATTGGTAAGTGGCTTTTAAAACAAGCTATCATGAGGCAGGTGTGCCCATGGCGGTTTGCAATCTCAATATCAGCATTTGTTTGCACAAGATACTTCACAATCTGAAGATGGCCATCAAAACATGCTGCCCTCAATGGTGTGGAGTTTGTGAACGTTGTTTGGTTGACATCGGCACCTTTTGTGACTAAAAACTTTACTACTTCGAGGTAACCAGCAGCAGCTGCACACCATAATGGTGGAGCACCATCTATAGTCTCTCCATCAAACGATACACAACCAGTCTGTGTGAAGTCTGCTTTACACTCTTCAATTAAAAACTTTACCACTCCTATGTGACCATTCCTACAGGCCACAACCAGAGGAGTTGCTCCACGCACAATACGATGAACTAAAATTTGTCTATGTGTTCGACTTAACGGGATAAGCACAGATTTTAAATATTCCGTCAGTCCCTCACTGCAAGCATCGAAAATTTGAGTGGAATTAGGTATAGGTGGTGGATCATCCGAATGCAATGATGCTTCGCAAAATCCTTCGTTCATTTCCATGGTTTTTGAACACAGCCTCAATGAATCACTGCACAGGCCTACTCCAGACGGCTGGCAAACACTGGTTAGGGTAAGTGTACGGAATTATTCACACATCGTGAGGTCTTTAGTTGTTTGTTTTGTTTGTTGTGGCCAGCAGGTTACATTGCAATGGCCAGTGTGCAGGAAGTGTTCTTGATGTCAGAAAAAAACTTTCCAAGTTGACTCGACGGTATTAGGGTTTAGATGGCGCTGTCTGCTTGATTCAAGGGAAACAACAAATGTTGGCCTAAAAGCGGACGTGGCTACATGACGTCACTTTCCCTGACGATTTTTCGATTGTTTTGGTCAAGTTGGCAGATTGCGTTTTCAAGGTTTGTGCTTTATTTTTATTGCTATTATTTTTTTTGTTCTCTGCTTTGAACAAAATGATCAGTTCTCACACAGCATTACACCTCTTTGAATTTTTAGCAGATAGCGATGCACAGTTCAACTGCTAAATCCTGAAAAGTATAGCCTATTTAAATATAATTATTTTATTTCATGATTAGACATTACTACTGTGAAGTTGAATACAGTAGTAGTAAATAAACTGCTATAAGTTAGATATAACTTGAATTTCAGCCTTCCAGATATAAACTTTGCACTCCATAATTTATTACACTAGTAAACATGTATTAATATGTTTTATTGCTATGATGAATGAAATGTCAAATGATAAGGAAAATTACATGCTCAACACTACAAGTACAACAGACCCACTGAGTTATTGCCAAGTTGGTGAAGGGGCATTTAGAAAGGTTTCACAGCCTGTTTTGCCTCCACACTACAGCTACTAAAACTACTACATGTACTACTACTACTACTACTACTACTACTACTACTACTACTAGGCAAATTACAATTTACAATTACAGGTAGGCCTATTGTAAGTACTAAGTTGTATTCTGAGAACTGTGAACGAGTAATGTCAACAAGTTCATTAACTTGATTAAGTTCATGTTAAACAATCCCAGCATCAGTACTATAAGCCCAGTTTGCACTCTCAGGCAAGATGTTCAACTAGCGAACACCTGTGAAAATAAGCCAAATCACAAACAAGGTGGTCCAATAAGTACTTAGCCTAAAAAAGAAAAATGAAAATTTTGAAAAAGTGGCGATTTATTTTTCAATATCGTCTTTTTTTAGTTCGATACACTTGACCCAGCGATGCTCCAACTTCTTTAACCCGTCTGAAAAATACTTTTTCTCGAGGTCTGCAATGTAGACCTCTGTGGCGGCGATGACCTCATTCGACTCAAATTTCTGCCGGCGAGTGACTTTGTCAAGTTTGGAAGCAAAAAGAAGTTGCACGGGGCCAAATCTGGATAATACTGTGGATGGGGCAGCAGTTCGTAGCCCAGTTCGACCAATTTGGCCTTGGCGAGGGCGGAGGTGTGAGCCGGTGCGTTATCATGGTGGAAGAGCACTTTTTTCTAAAATCCGCGAACATGCCTGCTTCCACACACGGTCAAAATAAAACTACGAGTCTGATCCGGCTGAAATTTCGACAGTAGCCGTCTACGAGAATGTACTACATGATAGTAAATTAATTGCTCTTGTGATACTGGCGCCATCGTGTGGTGAGGCTAAGTAGTAAGTACTTATCGGACTGCCCTGGTATGTATTCCTGCATCTGTAATCTTTATCTGTAACAGAGTAAGCATTTGTAATGGCCAGAATAAAAATCTGTAAGATTAATATAATAATAGATAGGACATCCCCAAGGGTACTTTACCAGCTCTGCAAAACTATCAGCAATGAATATCGTCATCGATAGAGATCTTTGGTTAGTGACTGGGCTAGTACTAGTACAGTATTAGTAAAATTGTTTTTAGCAGCTCAGCAATTTCTCTTCAGGCCATACCATTACTATGGCAGTCATTCTGCCTTCACTAGTATAATAATTTATGTGTGGTGTGTGTATGTTGTTGTTTTTGTTGTTGCAGAAAACTATTTGAAGATGATGGAAGAAGCTAATGATGATCAGCCAGAGATTGTCACACATGAAGAGGTGGCTTTAGCAGAGAAAGAAGCAGCTCTTAATCAAATGACAACAGGTCTCCTTCTTTATTACATCTAAATATAGTTAACATGAGACTGTAAGTTGTATTCAATCCTTGATTTGTGTCAAGTTCAATAAAATACAAATATATATATATATATATATATATATATATATATATATATATATATATATATATATATATATATATATATATATATATATATATATATATTAAAAATATATAATAATATTGTTTTGTTTACAAACGCAGCAGTTATATAATTATTTTATACAGTAAAACCTCCGTTTTGAGACCCTCTCTTAAACGACTTCCTCCAGCATACGACCGGATAAAAATTCACCGATGGTTTGTACTATATAAACGACCTCTCTTAAAGGACTACCTCTAAAACGCGACTTGTGACCTTCATATAATTAAATTTTACGACCTAGCATCTGAAAAATTCAGATTCCAAAGCAATACTATATTTGTGCACTTGAAGAAAACAGTTTCGTTTACAACTTTTAACTGCAGACGATGCCTTAAAACAGCTTGAAATACTCTAAGGAGCTGACCAGATTTGCCCTGAGCAGCAGGGCCTGTCAGATCTTGCCGACACCATGTCTGGTGTTCAAAGTGACATACTAAAAGAACATGCACGGGTCATGCAAACAAACAGAAATAACCACTTTCTTTTTTAAAAAAAAAACAAACTATTCAATGATTGAATACAAATAATTACAACAATATTAATGGGGTTATCTTATAAATAGTTATAACTCCAAACATGCACTTAGCACTTACATACACTTTTAAACAACTATCATACCAACATTGATTTTTTATTTTGTAAATAATGAGGAACAGGAAGATATTGACTGTATTGGTTGTGAGACAGAGTTTAATCTATATTTCTGAAAGATGGTAGATGTTCCCTATACTTTTTGTACATGTATTTATTTTACTTAATTAATTTTCTAAATGTCTTTTTCGAAATGTCCTACCTTCTTTTTAAGACCCCTCCAATTTAAGACCTCGTTTTAATGGCAATTTAAAGGGTCGTAAAACGGAGGTTTTACTGTATTTTGAGTTTGAAAATAAAAGAGGGGATAGAGGAAGTGTGTACAGTTCTTTCTGAGAATCAATTTAAAGTAGTTCCTCCACACCTGACCTCTTCCATCTCAAAGATTGCATCTGAACCATTATCGCTAGTTACATGAAACAATGGGCCCAGGGCACTCAAGAATAATGACAGTAAAATCAAGGGAGGTAAAAATTGCAGATTATTTTGTTGTCTTGTTTAGGTGCTGGGGCATCAGTTTTCGGCGTTCCAGCACCGTCACCTCTACCGGCTTTCTTGACATCGTCTTCTGTACCAGTATCACCAGTGAGTACAGTTTCCACTTTCCTTGTTGCTTTTCTTAACTATTGACCTTAGCCCCTTTAACAGGGATTCTATCATTCCTATTTACACAGTCATAGTTCTGCCCACAACCTTATTAAAAGGTTGGGATCTATTTAAACACCAGTTGTTCTCATTTCACACTTTTATTTGTAAACAAATTTGGATTCTATAATTCAGGTATACATTTACATTCTAAAATTAGGTTTAGGCATTAATGTATAGTCTATGATTGTGCGCACTCTGAATGAGTTATTCTTCTTAGGATTCTGATTGTAATTAATGTTGCGTGTTTATTTCAGATAAGTCAAACTACTACACCAGTCATTTCCCCAGCAAGCAGGTAAAGGCACGGTTTTCTTGAAGCAATAATTGTTTTGCAATACAATACAACTTTATTATCTGATAAAAACAAAACAAAAAAAAAACAATAGAAATTCTTGGATGTTTAGATGATTGAAAAAAACATAAATTAATAGGAAAATATCCTTCAACACCAATTATTTTAAAATGTTTTGGATAATAATACAGGGTGGAGAACAACTGAATCAAGAAATCTCTGAAATCCGGCCGGGGCCCAGGGGCCAAGCCCCGGTATTCGCCCCCTGGAAGAAAATGAATTTATGCAATTTTGAAAGTAATTTAGGGCCTCTCCTGAAAGCAAAAAGCACAAAGTAAACATGAATAGAAACAACAACAACAACAACAACAAAAGAATGTTTTATGCACATGTCTTTCAAAAAAGTTAAGAATCTTGATTTGTAGGCCTAACAAAGTTTGAGGTCCACCACTGTTACACACAAACTCCACATTTCCAATTTTACTGGGCACACGTTTGTCTATTTTTTAGCTGTAAACAGGCAATAATTTTTATAATTTTAGAGATATTTAGGGGTACGTTAGTAAAAACACCACATCTTAGGTATTAGTGACTAGTGTATAGATTTAAATGAAATAAAATGCAAAATGAACAGAAATAAATTCTCTTTTGATTATCTACCTTTTTATACTTCTCTTGTCATGTCTTGCTTTTTTATTACTCCATGTGTATACCAAAAAAAAGTTTTAAAAAGTCCAAACCAGCCCCCTCCTCTTCTTCACTTTCATGCAAGTCTGAAAGATCGTATGCATGCACACTACTGACACTAATTGTCTAATGTCAGTACCGATCTCTTCCTCCGACTCCAAGTCCATTTCTCTCACTTTAATTTCTGATAAATGGAATTGGAAGCCTGTAAACTCCCCTTCATCAGTCGAAGAATCCAAACCATACATTTTTTAGACACACACACAAGAAAATTTGAAAACAAAATCGAAAAAACGAACGCATCACAGAGAAAACTTGTGGAAATGCAGTGGAATGTTTTCACAACAGAATAAACCGGAAGTCAATTGCCGGAAGTCTAGCAATCTTTCAAACAACGCGAGAATATAACCACATGGTTGATACGGACGCTTTTGGACGTTTTGCCTGTTTAGACCTTCGGCCGCTTTTGGCCGCTATGCCCAGTAAAGGGTAGCTTCTCAGCTTCTCACACTCGGAACTCAATATTTTTTTCTCGGAAATGCAAATGCCTTCCGCGGAAATCCGCGGATTCGCGGAAAATTCTCCACCCTGAATAATAATATGTGATTGAACACTTTGTTTGTTTGTGAATCAGACAGAGTCCATCACCTGTAAAAACTGAATCTTCCTTCACTCCTCAGTCCAGATCCAAGCCAGCCAGCAGTGAAGCTCCAGGTAAACCGAAGAGTTTGACATTTAAGCTGCCTAAAGTGCGTCTGAGGTGGAGATCAAATTTGGTGGAGATGGAGAGGGAATGTTTAATTTGTGCTAAGAGATGACTATGTATATTCATACATTTTTTGGTGTCCGACATTTGCAAACTTAGGATGTAAACGTCATGTCTCAGTGTTAAAAAGGTTGTCTGCTATAGCAGTAAATGGCTTATCTCCCTTAGAGTAGCCCACAGAAAAAGAAAACCAGCTGAACGTATAACTAACATATTCCAAGGCATTGTAGTGAATTCACTTGGATTATCTGTTGATAAGGAAGGACCCCTTATGGTAGAGCTTTGGCTTGCAGATCTGAAGGTTCCGGGTTCGAGCCCAGGCCGGGGCATTGTGTTGTGTCCTTGGGAAAGACACTACTCCCATTTCCTACTCCTTCGGATGAGAGTATAAACCGAGGTCTAGTCTGTGTCGCATACATTCCATCATAATGGACTTTAAAGATCCTGACGCTCATGTCCTAGACGGGTGAGTGCCGGTGACAAGAACACATCCAGCATGCACCTAGGTCCTTCTCCCCCATCCCTGGCTGTCCAGGATTGTGCTCAGTTGTCTGGAGCGTTATTATGATGCGCCCAAAGGCTGAAAGTTGGCACCTCAGGCAGCTTGAGTTAGATTTTACTGCAATAATTAGGATTATTTAGTCCCTTCTATAATTATATTATCTAGTTTAAAGGGACCCACTTTGACCATGCCTCCTTGACGGATCCTTTTAGCATTCACATTGAGTGTGGCCCCACTGAAAAAAATAAGCTCGCAACAAAATATAACTCTTTGGAAAGTATAGTTATTTTTTTAATAAATAAATTCCTTAGATTTTTGCCTATTAATAGCAACAGCTAGCCAACAATCTTCAGCTAAAAATAGCATCTACCAAAGCCGGTAAGAGGCAAAATCCTTTAACAAAAATTGCTTGTAAGGTTTTTGGTTTTAGGTCCATAAAATAGACACTACCCTACCCCAGACACCAAAGACGCACACTTGAAGCCGCATGGTTCACTCAAAAGTCACATGTCTATGGTGATGATGTACCGTTAAAACAGGAGAAATCACTCTCGGTCAGAACCGCAATGGACAATTCAAACTTTTAGCGCTTGCTTTGAGCAACTCAAGACCACTTTATGATTGTTTAATGTAATCAAAAGAGTTACTTTTTTTTTAAAGCTGTTAAGAAATGAATAGACTTTCTTTCTTTTTTTTTAAAAATTCCATATTGTAAATATATCAGATTCAACAATTTTAATGGCTTTGCGCTCTTTTTGGTTTAGGCCCAATGCAGACTCCTTTTGAGGCAAGTTCTGCCATCCCTGTGACTGCCACAGGTGCGTCAGAACAGAAAATAGCTACACCATCGTCTTCACAAAGACTTTTTGAATGGTTTTCTAGCAACAGTCTGGTTAACAGGATGGTTGAGAAAACCAAGGTGAGAAGTGAACTACTGTGAAATAAAGAGAAAATATGCATTGATTTTTTTTTTTAAATCATGGTGGTGTTCACATTTATTTCCATTTTTATGTATTCTCTGATCCTTCCTATACAAGGAAAAAATGCTTCACAATTGTAAGAAGCACAAGTCTGGTTACAAAACATCACTGTAATTCTTTCTCTATTTTTTAAAATTTTTTATTATTTATTTATTTATTCATTTTTTGGGGGGTAACTTTCAAAACCAAGTGAAAACAGGATCTGCTTTGCTCTTCTGCAACATTTTCTTCTTCTTTAAAGAACAAGACAATGGTGACATTTACTTTGATCTACCCATTTTTGTTACTGGTATTGCTAAGAGTATTTTATTGTTGTTTGAGTTTTGCAGATAGAAGTATTGGATGATTTTTTTTATGTTTTAGAGTTCCATGGAGTCTGTAATAACAACGTTGGATCCAGGAATGAAAGAAGTCATCAGTAAGTGTATTTGGTGTTGCATGTTGTAGCAAAATAATAATGATAGGAAATAATAAATTAAACAAGACACTCACGTGTAGAGGAAATATACACATTTTCAAAAGTGTTAATTTTCCTGGCAGTGTTGAAACTCAGCTTTTTTTTTCCTTATGAAGCAAAATGAAAGCATGGAATAGTAGGTTACTGTCTGAACTATCTGCAAGCAAAAAATAATGGAAATTGGTTCAGCCAACTTTGAGGTAGAGTGCAAAACATGTTTAGAAAATGATGAAGCAAGTGAAATTTACCTTTTAAAAAGTGCAAATATGAAAACAATATCTTCATAGTAAAAAGAATCACATTTGGTTCAGTTATTCTGGCAAAAAAAAAGTGTTTTGAACCAAAACTAGAATTAAGGAGGGTGACTGACTGACCGACAACCAGACTGCTACTGAGTGATGGGCCGTGCATTGAAATACCTGTATATCAAAAATGAAGAAAATCTGTTAGCCGTTTTTTGAGATATAGAACAATACGTGATTAGCAACAAAGTAATCCCAGCGACTTTGACCTTTGTGGTAGAGCAAATTTGAAGGCAAGAGAAACTGGCCACAAACACAGGTAATGTTCCTATGAAGTTTGGTCAAGATCTATTCTGCCATCTTTGAGATATGACATGCAATTGACTGACAGACAGACTGGCATTTGGCTTGTTCTGATTCCCAACTATTTCCAACTATTACCTAATCTAAAAGTACAAAACTCACTAAATTATCAATGCAAGAATAAATAAATAAGTAAATAAAAAACAAATGTTTACTGTAGCCAATAAATTAATGAAAATAAATAAATTAAGGTCTAATGTAACCACTGTATCTATACTATATGCTTGTTTTAGTAGTGCTGTTGATTGCAGAATGTTATTTATCTGTGTGTAGGGTCAGGTGGTGAAATCGAGATTGTAGTGACTTCCACCAAAGACAACAAACTTCTTGCAGTGAGAGAAGCTTTCCAGCAAACATTTGGCAAAGCTACCGTCACTGGAAAGGTGAGTTATTGGAAATATTTATTTATTTATTTATGCTGTACCTGCTTCTTTGTTGTGTTGTAATGGAGTTCTACACAGCCCAGGACTTGTTTTGCTGTAAGAAAAACAAAACAATTCCATAAAGCGAATGTAGTATACCAAAAAATCATTTCCATTGATTGAAAAGTGCTTGTGTCCCTGCTTGCCTGGCATGCAGTATAAGCCTTTAATTCAGGTTAATGGCTCATTATGATGGCTTGGTATTGCTGTGAGGTAAAAATAATTATGATGTCAAAAGAATGTTTAGAAATCAGCATGATGAATTCTGTAAAATTCACCGGTTGGTTTGTTCAGATTCAGTGTGTAGAGAGGTTGGTAAATATGTTAACATTAAAAGTTCATAAAATCAGCATGATGATCATTCTAAAATCCGCTCTTTACTTGTGCATAGGAGGGTCAGGCCACGACTGCAGCCCAGCCTGTGGGTTTCACGGCAGGTCTGAAGGCAGCAGAAGATCGTATCAACTCTGTTCAGCGATCAGGGGAGATGACTGAGGGCACACCCATTGTCTCCATCGAAGGTTTTATTGTGGAATTGTTTCCAGACAAGTAAGTGATGATTTGTGTCTGTGTCTGTGTTTGTATGTGTGTGGATTATATTTTAGCTCTGGAATATCACTTGCATTTCTTCTCTCCAGTTATGCATGGATAACCTTTTAGTTTTGGTATTGTCCCTTGTCTCTTGTCTTCAGACAATGGAGTGATGATGTATTATTGATTTAGCTTTAATATACCCATTATATTTATTTTCTCCTACCTTGTTATGATGTTAGTATATTTCAGTGTTTAATTTTCTGTTTTGATGTATACTGTTTACATTGTTTTGTATGTTCATGGTCAGGGGGATGGGAATGAGAGGGGAGCAGGGATGGTTCTTGTTGTAAAGAAACACTAATGCATAGCAGGCACACAGTATATTTGCTCATTACGTTTCACAGCATAAGTGAAATATGTGTACCCTATTCTATAAATCTTTATATTGTGACAGCCAAGTGGTATCTTCTTGCAGATGGTACGAGATGAGCTGCCTGATCCTCCGTGACCCCGCTCACAAGATTGAGCTGCAAACGTGCTCCCAGCCCACGTTCATCCCCAACAAGTACATCATGGCTACACAGGACCAGACACCTGCAGATTACCCCCTGCGCTGGTCAGGTCTGGCAGTTACAGTCGGGCAGGTCAGTTAAATGAATATTTCTTGTTTAAACCAAATGCCACTCGGGCCAATTTTGAGCTTCCACTTATTTAGTTCTCAATGCAAGGGAAGCAACTCCGCAAAATGTTCACACGACACTCGGAACAAAAAAGCAATTACAAAGAAATATATGAGGATTTATATCTGTTTTAGTGTGATAAAAAATACCACCATATGTTGAATTTTCACACTTTGTGTTTAAAAGCTGTAAGGTTGGTACAAAAATGCCATCAGATGTTGAATTTTCAAACTTCGTGTTTAAAAGCTGTAAAGTCGGCACAGAAAATGCACAAAAAAATACAAAGGCAACAGTTTTATGTTTTTATGTGTATCCAGATCAGGGCTATTGTTCAACACAGAGTTCACAGAACATGTTGTTAATAAAAGCACAAGGTGTGCTGATCTTTAAGGAAATAAATTAACCAAAACGGAATAAAAATAATGAGGAAGAAAAAGTGTAATAAAATGCAACTTAAGAAACTAGGTCAACATCCGAATGGGTAAAGAAGATGATGCTAACACTGTTTGTTTCTACTTTCTTTTTCTTTTGACTATCAGTAACTATGCCTAACTGCCTCCTTCGTTTGACTTCACTTCTTTCTTTTGCTGGGACCAGCAACAATTGGCAACTTCTTATCTGAATCACTCTCTACTGAACTAACAGGACTGACAGACAGATCATCTCTCAGTCAGTTCTGTGAGTTCTGCCTCTCATCAAAATTGTCAAAATCGAGGCGATTTGGGGTTACTTCAAATCCAAGTCAACATCAGAAGCCTCTCCTTTCGCTATTTCTTCCAGTGTAAAGTACGTAAAGTCTTTTTCATCGTCTCTTTTACCGATATTCAAACACCATAATTATCTTCCTCTTCCATCTTTGTGACACCAAAAATTGGACCAAACACTTTCTGATTTTAAAACATCACCATGAAAAAACTATCACCTAAACCACTGTGGCGATTTCTCGAACATGTAAACCGGAAACTGAAGTTTTTCTGATATAAATTTTTAAGTGATGCATTGCGGTTCAGCATTGCTAGATAGTTGCAACTCAGTAGACTAGTTCTCAGGACTGAACTGGCCTTGCAAGAAAACAAATGCACTGAGCTCGCCGGACGACGGAATGATCCTTGTGAGTGGCAAATGGTCAAAATGCCCAAAGATCAAATGTTTTTACATCACAGAGCCATTTCAAATTCACAGTGAGTTGCCCCACCAGAAACACAAATAAAATTAATAAAAAATATAACCTCTTTCCCCAGTACGGTTTTGACATAAATCGATACATTAATTTGCTTGGTACCAGTTAATAGTATCAAGGTTGATTTTAAAAATAACAGTGCAACGAAATGTTTATAGTAGGCACAGTTGTTTATTTACACAAGGAAGTGAGGCCTAAAGTTCAAAGCTTAGCAGTCGGTTTGAGCAATAGTTACTCATATCTTATTTTAATGTGACAATAATAATAATAATGCATGTTATAGCTGTCTTATTCCTAAATCGGACAGACCCAAAGCGCTGCAGTCTGTAACCAACACAAATGTTACTGGCACTCCTACATACACAACACACATATATGCATCGCTGAAACATGTGGTGTAAAGACTAGTCGCTTTTAGAAGAGGGAAATTGAAATCTAATGTTATTTTTTTAACATATTAGATAGACTGCATCCAGTACCATTTGTGAAGGAAGGGGAAAAACTGTAGTACCTGCAGAAAACCCTTGGTGTCCTGAAAAGCCTTATGCCTAAGGCACGTACGTTTGTCCCATGCGAGGTTGGAACCCGCGACCTTTGGCATCTCAAACCAGCACTCTATCAACTGTGCTCCCAAGGCCACCCATCAATGCAATTTCCAAAAACTAAACTAACATCACTGATTCACTGCCCCTTGAATTGGACAGTGTTGTTACTGAAATGTCGTTACTGAAATATTATTATTGACTGAAGATAAGATATTTCCAGTCAACTAATAATTGTTGTTGTACTGAATACTTCTTGTCTTGTCAGTTTTTTTAATTTCTTTTTCTAGTGTAGAATATTGATAACACTAGCGTTACACAATTTATGGTATATGTTTGATTTTTTAAAATAGTTTTATACCTTTTTCCAAGGTGTCGTAGCAGCAACAATGCTTAAGACTCAAGGTATTTAGAAAAGCCCAGAAATGCAGAATGCACAACTTTATCAGCTGGTCGAAAATGTTTTGAGTAAAATTTGGAGTATATATTTATTGTCTCCAGAAGCTTGTTATCTGAGTTTTTATGTTGCAGGTCATTGAAAAAGATCAGCCCCACATTGGACGAGCGGACTGGCAGAAATTTCTGTCCGGTGTTTCTCGTCGTGACTCCCTCTACATGGCTGCTCTCTCACTGGCACACATGTACAAAGAGCTGCTACCCACGTCTTTCATTTCTTGATGACCACACTGGCAATATCAGATTCGGTAATCATGGTGATGATCATCGCGCATTAGTGTCGGTATAACAGAACACGCTCTTCCTTCCAATTCCACATCTTCAAGTTTCACTTCAGCAGGCAGGGGTGGGAAGGGAAGTGGGGGTCTAAAAGCCAGAAAAGTTTTAATTTGCCCACCTGACTACATCATTAATTCCCCAAACTTATGCTCACTGTACTTGTCTTTAAAAACATTCACAAACAATGAAATTGCATGGAAAATTGTTTCCAATAAAATCAGATCGTGCAACCTAAAGATGACAGACATGTAGTGCCACCATGTCATTGAGCAAGCCATAGTGGGTTATTACTTAAGTTTCTTGACTGTTCGTAGTACCAGAATGTGCCTGCCAATGACGAGAGATTGTGCATGATTGATACTGGAACTACAACAGTATCATCAGATATAATAAAGGGGGGAGGCATAAGTTTGAAAAAGGTCAGGTGAGTGGGCTGCAAACTCACCTTTGATGAACAGGCTAGAACTTTCAGCACTGCTGAGCATAGTCCAATGATGCTGTCATATAGTAATACAGTTGTAGTGTGTTGTATTGTATTGTCATAGTATATTTTAAAAAAAATATTGACCAAGTTGCAATAAATATAAAATTGAACTGAGGATTTTAATAAATATTTCTAGTTCAAATGTCTTCAAATGAAAATTTGTTAGTTTTTTTTATTTGTAGTTTTGATGCATATTTCTTGGCCAAATGTATTATTAGTAATGAATTATCAAATTCACCCATGGGGTGTGAAATATGTATGTGATGGCTGTGACTTTGAATGTTTTAGACAGTATATTACTTGTTGGATATTGAGGGATGATTGTAAGAAACACAATTTCTTTGTAATTATCATGGAGAAGGAAAAGATTGATAACAACATTATAAGTATAGCCCATAACTTAAGCCAGTATTGTACACAACTTAGCAATAAGAAAATTTAGCAAACTCCAAAGAAACAGTTTAACACAAACGTTTGAAGTTGAATTTTAGTTAACTTCGATGTGAGAGAGATTGTGCATGTATTGTGTATGTGTGTGTTGGACAGGTTGTGCGAATGTTGCATGCCATAAAGTGCTTACGTTGTGCGCTATTTACACTTGTATGAAGTGGTACATATTACACTTGTATGAAGTGGTACATATTTAATCAACATTGATGAACATGTTTGCAACATGGCTGCTTTTTTTTTAAATTTTTTGTTTTCTTCTTTTCAATGCTTAATGTGATTTAGGGAAAAATGTGATATTGTAAATAACATTTTGTTTTGTGAAGATCTGCTCTCGCTTTCACCTATTCCACCCCTCCTTTTCACCTTCCATTCCCATCATTCCCCATTCTCCCTTCCCCCTGCTCCCATATCCCAATACATGGCAGATATTTTGTTACACAATGTAATATGGTTGTTATTTACTATTGTGGAAATTACTTGCCTTGCTTATATCTGTGGTCATTTGATGTGCCATTCATTCTTGGCAGATTCATTTGTCATGCACACTAAGTAAAAAAAAAAATTTTGGGTTAGTGTTGTACTATTGTCTTGTTGAACAATCTATAAAGGCATATATTGTAAGGGTAGGCACTTCTGTGGTACACTAAAAATTGTCTCACTTCTTGCAGTTGTACATTGTTTATTCCACCTAGTTTTATTTTACTGGGTGATAGCTTCAATGTATTTATTTATTTTCTGAGTTTGTTGTTCTGTGTTGTCTTACCTGACAATACTTATAATCTGTTTTATCATTTCACACTATGGATAGCAATCACCCAAAAGGGGTCTCAGTAAAGTAGTTTATTACTCAGCTTTTTGTTGTTTGTTGGTTGTTGTTTAATATACTTTTTGAATTTTTTTAATGTAGAGTGAAAAAAAGAACAATATTTTTGCGTTAGGAGCGAATGTCAGTCATTGGTTTAAAAAAAGTTGATTTTGTTGATTTTTTGTAGATTTTTTGTTGTTGACTCTATGTACTCACCTCCCTCCACACCTCTCTCCCCTAAAAAAATTTCAAGATTTTTGGAAATCTGTGCAAGATGAATCCTAAATAGTCCAAAAATAACATCTAAAAAAATGTCTGTCCATCCGTCTTTCTACCGCCATATGCTGTCCGCCGTCTGTCTGTGCAAAACTCGCAAGTGGCTAAGTACTCAGAACCTATTTGTAAAGTGACCGGCTGGTGGAGTGCCTTCAGTGTTACCATTAGGGTTGTTTCAGCAGATCTTTTATACGGATCAGGGGTGAGCCCTCATTCAACCAAGTTTGTGGCCCTGATGCGGCTCTGCAATCCACTGGACCCTATAAACAAATGACTAACTAACTAACTGAAATTATTATTTGTTGCCTTCTTGTTTGAGCAAGAAAAGCAGCCCAGCAATGTCTCTGTAAATGAAACCCCTTTTCTATGATTTTAGTATAAAGTTACAAATCGGGGTCAATAATTGTCATTGTTTAAAGGCTTGGCCATCTTTTTAAATGTTATCTCGTGTGTGCATGATAAGGAGTAGAGTGTGTGTCTGTGTGTGTGTGTTTTGCAGATGGTGGTTATCAGTGAAAAAGTTATTTTCTTTTCTTGTTTTGTATGTTGATTCATTATATATTTTTGACTTTGTAAACGCCCAGGGCTTTGTTTAGATTAGGCGTCTATAGCCATAATAATAATAATAATAATAATAATAATAATAATAATTGGTGTAGAAATTTGTTAATATTTCTTTCATTAATTCTCTCTGTTTTAAACTTAAAGCTAACTTCAAATAACATATTAAACATTTTTTGTGGTTTTATTTGTGGGGGTGCCAGGGGCTTCAGTATAAATAATGTCCCCAATTTCTGGAAATTTAGTGCTTTAAATTCCCATTGTCGCTGTCTTTCCTTTGTTCTTTCTCATTCCTACTCTGTTCTATCAATCTATTGTACTATCATCTTCTTCACTAGACTAGTCACCTACCTTTTTTCTTGAGAACTCTTCTGGGGCAAAACTCCTCATTTGTGTGTGAGGTCTGTTGAATCAGCTTGGAAATATTGGACGCTTTCTGCCAGGTGGTCACTGGGGCTTCCTATGATGTTATTATTTAGCAATGTAGGCATTTTATATGTATGTGTTTTGTTGATATTTTATAATGATGTTTATATTCTATTTTGTTTTTGTAAACGGGGTTTCGATAAATTAGAGTATAGCCTCAGCGTCCCCTGCGTGGGATGTCTTTATTGTAAAGTGACCGGCTGGTGGAATGCCTTCAGTGTTACCACTAGGGTTGTTTCGGCAGATCTTGTATGCTGATCGGGGGCGAGTCCTCTTTCAGCGAAGTTGGGGGTCTTGATTTTGTGGTTCTGATTCAGCTATACTGGTCCTGATTTGGCCGGAAGAGTCCGCTGGACCTAAAGCAATAATCATGTAATGTAATGTAATGTGGTTTTATTTATTTTCTTTGTGCATGTGTTTGCTATTCTGGAAATAGAAATAATTTAGTAATTTGTTATGTAGTTGTTTAAGCTTCATTAATTGTTAATTTTAAAATAATGTTCTCTGTAGAGCCAGTCATTGCATTTTGTGACCATTCTTCCAAGTGAGGGTTTAATGTCAATTTTTGCTTCGCCCAAATGCATTGCGCATTGATTTTTTTTTTTTTAATTCTTAAAAATAAACAAACTAAATGTAAGCTATTTATGTACTGAGACTTTTCATTTGTATTTGGCGAATGGCACACTAACACTTTGGATTTTGATGGAATAAATGGGTTTGAGAAACAGAATGGATGCTTTTATGTGTCTCAGACAAGTTTTGTTTGAATTCTTCACAGAATCATAAAAATAAAACCTTTGCTTTCTTTTTGTCTTGTTTGAATTCTTTTGCTTAATATTTCTCTTTATTTCATTTCTCCCCCGTTGGGGTGCTGGGGGTTTCAGTATAAATAGTATCCCCACTTTCTGGAAATTTAGTGCTTTAAATTCCCACTGTCGCTGTCTTTCTCATTTGCTCTTTCTCATTCCTGCTATGTTCTATCAATCTGCTATACTATCTTCTTTGCTAGACCAGTCACCTACCCTTTTTCTTGAAAACTCTTCCGGGACAAGACTAATTATTTGTGTATGAGGTCTGTTTGATCAGCTTGGGAATATTGGACGCTTTCTGCCAGGTGGTCACTAAGGCTTCCTATGATGTTATTATTTAGCAATGTAGGCATTTTATATGTATGTGTTTTGTTGATAATTTATAATGATGTTTGTATTCTATTTTGTTTTTGTAAACAGGGATTCGATAAATTAGAGTACAGCCTCAGCGTCCCCTGCGTGGGGATGTCTTTATTGTAAAGTGAATGGCTAGTGGAGAGCTTTCGGTTTTACCACTAGGGTTGTTTCAGCAGATCTTTTATGCGGATCAGGGGTTGTCCGGTCCTGATTTGGCTCGGAAGACTCCGCTGGACTTAAAGCAATAATAATATAATGTAATGTAATGTAATTTCTGTTATGGTATAAAACACAGTTGTGGACAGTACGTCTGAAGCAAGCGAGTTGCGTGCTGACTGCTGGAATTTTCACACTTCTTAATCAGTCAACTCCCTAATCTTAGATAATTGTTTCTCTTCCTTTCCCTTCCTACTTCTGTCCCTGGGGAAGCTTCGCCCTGTCAAGGGATGCCATTCGTCACGGACTCTGTTAAGTGTTGGGGAGATGAGGAGTGGGCTGAACTCATTAAAATAATGATACTCCACCTTCAGGCTTCTGTCCCTAATTTTGCCATCCAACATTTCGAAACCACATCGCCCATGCCAACAAGGAATTAAGTCCTATGTTAGTTATAATGGACTCTGACTTAGTTGATTACTTGAAAGTTTGTTGAATATTTATTTAGTCAGTTATTTATTCCTCGGTTGTTTTTTGTTTGTTTGTTTTTTTTAAATTCGAAATTAAATTGCTTTTAGCTTCCCGGTGGCGTTTGCTACTTTCAAAGTGGTTAAATTGCTTTAGTTTGTTTCATCCTTTAATTTCTCGCTGTTCACTTATGCCCTCAGGCATTTTGTATTTTCTAAATGGATTGTTTGCTGGCTCGCGCGTGGGCGTTTGTGCAGGTGTATATATATATATATATATATATATATATATATATATATATATATATATATATATATATATATATATATATATATATATATATATATATATATATATATATATATATATATATATATATATATATATATATATATATATACATGTGTGTGTATGGCTCTATGTGTGACTGCATGCGTGTGTTTAATTTCAATTAACCTGCTTTCTTCTTCATTAGAGTTCACTATGCTTTCTAAACAAAATGTAACATTTTGTCAGTGTTTTTACTCGCATGCATAGCAGTGTGAGTGTATGCACTCGGTGATGTACTCAAGTTAAAAAAATCTGGATATTTGGGCGAGATGAGTCCTAAATAGTCTAAAAATTAGATAACAAAAAAAATATCCAGCCCTCCGTCTGTCTGTATGCCGTCCGGCGTCTGTGGATTGCAAAAATTTTACAGTGGCTAAGTACTCAGAGCCTATTTCTACTATCACAACCAAACTTGGTAAGATGGTATATACCCACGAGTCCTCGAAAATGATCAGTGAATGAATGACTTCACTTCAAGGTCAAGGTCACAGGGTCATCAAATGTTAGTCAAAAAATAACAATTTTTCACAAAACTTCACTTTTTTTGGGGGGGAAGAGGGGGGGGGGGTATTAATATTGAACCTTTGATTCTTTGATGCATGATAGATATCAATGAGACTCTGTGCAAATTTGGTCTTGGAGTCAGGTTGACCTAATTTGCACAGTAAGTATATAAAAACAACATCAGGTTTCAAATTAATGCGATCACACTAGAGCTGTCAAAAGTCGGTTTGTATAGGTACTTTGAAGAGACCTTGACCATAGATTATGAGAGATATAAAGTCCAAACTTGTTACATTTAGAGATGATAGATTGATCTTTGATATCTGTTCCGTTTTTTGCGTTGATCTTGAAGGTCAAAGTCATTTTTGACCTTGCAAAAACATACAAATGTAGGTCATCGTACAGTAGAATGGCTGTACACTTAACCCATATAGTATACAATACAATACAACACAATATAACTTTATTGATCTCAAACTGAGAAATTCGATACATGGTCTGCAATCCGACATAAAAATTGAGAGTCTACATGAACAAGAACTAAGAAACGTATTAGCACATTATGCATACATAATTATATAACACAACATATTCACGTTTCATTACTACTTGTAAGGCACATAGCAACAACATTGGGTTATTTGATCGATTCAGACATGCATGAGAGATCGCATGAGGGTCAAGATCATCCCAAGGTCAATGTCACTGAAGGTCCAGTTCATTCCAAGATCACCTTTTTCTTTCTTTTTTTTTTTTTTTTTTTTTGGGGGGGGGGGGGGGGGGCATAATACATCTTTTTCTGTACTTTATTTGATAGTACATGAGTGTATTTGGAGCTAGTGTCATTGTCATCTCAAGGTCAAGAGCATAGAAAGATCAAAGCCGGTATTACTCAATTTGCATTTTAATATCACTGTTTCACTTTGTTTTTCCTGGGCACTCATTTTCATGTTAAATATTAATTTCCATGAGGAGCATGTGAGTCATATGGGATTTGCCCTTCTAGTTGTTTTTTTTTTTTAAACTCACGCCCTATTATCTGCTGCAACTGCCTTGACCCAGAGATTTTATTAGGGATCACCTTTATAAAATCTCTGCAGCTCATCGCTTCCCCAAGAACCACTGCGATCGCTGTTTTCAAAACTAAGGTTAGTTTTAATAAATTATACTTTTTTTTTTTCAATGTGAATTTTTGCACGAAACGGAAGTTCTCAAATTTGTTTTTGCCAACCAAAATGGCGTCATCTACTTCGACCAAAAATAAGGGTCATTTATACACGCATACATCCTCCCCATCACCCCCCCACTCTTCCTCCTACCGCCCCCCCCCCCTACCTACCCTTTTCCTCCCCCACCATAATCCCATCTAAATCAGGTATGTTCCACTTGAAACATTCAAACTTTACACTAATGTTTCAGTATTCAACAAAAACTCCTGAAATTTTTATGTTCCTTTGTGGAGTACTTTTTTTTAAAATGATTTTTTTTAATCTAATAATTTGTACAAATGGCCAGTAAATAAAGAAAAGCGTAGATCGCTTACATGTCCTTTCCATCCTCCATTCAGGTGCTCTTTACACTTCATACACCAATATTTTCGCGAATTCCAGAACACAGTACTGTACTGATGGATTTAAATTGCCCATTTGCTACGTTGGTAGGCAGCGTTGGCGTGAAGTGTTACAGCATGGATCATTTCCGTGGTTCCAGCTCGAGCAACCACGGCATGAATACCCGCACCGGACACACGTGGGCTGCGGGTGTCTTCCATAAAAGGAAGCTGCTGGAGGCTGAGATGGCAGAGTTTAAAGAACGAGATCGAGAGAGAAGCAGCGTTAGGTGGGAGGAAAAAATCAACAACTTAAAACAGCTGAAGGAAAACTCGAAAAGAAAAAACAAACTACTTGGCAAGAAAGGCGTATAGGAAAAAAAACCTGAAATAACAAAATTCATGAACCAGACCCAAAAGCGGTATTGTGTTTTTAAAATAGCCTATCTGTGTTAGGTTTGAGAAACTTTCGAGTGTGACATTTAAAGCTTTTCTCTGCTGCCACACAGTGTCCGTCAGTTTATGTACAGTTTCCTGCCTATAAAGATTTGTCAATCATCATAGTTATTCTGACAGCAAATCCGCTTCTGCGAAAGTTCTCGAACTAGGCAGACGACTTGAGAGGTGCTAAAACATTCTGCTCTCACAAAAGATAAGCCACTTCTTAAGAAAGAACAAAACTGCTTCCAAATCCATTGATCTTTCATCCACACTCTAGAAAAATGTGCTCATACATTTCAAGGTAAGTTCATGTTTTTATTTTTAAATGATAAAAGTAACTAAATAAATTATAAATAAATAATTTAGTATAGTATTCACGCCAATTGGATTGCAACTTCTTAACGAAAATGAATCAATGCATAGAGGTTTTTTTTTAAATTCTGGTGTCTTTCATCTTCTTTAGCCTTTAATCTCGTTTGATGCATGTTTGATAAATGTACTCTGTATAGATTCCTGTTTACTTTATTGGTAAAATACGACCGCAGATGTGTTGTAATTTGAAGAAAAGATTGGGAGGAGAGGGGGATAATGAGAGAGAGAGAGAGAGATGTAAGGGTGGATGAAGGGGGGGGGGAGAATGGGTGGGGATTCTACACATACACAATTAAAAGGTGAAGTTTACAACATTCATTCTCTTCCTGAACACTTGTCAGCATGTCACGATTAATTTAACCTTGTCGTTGTCGCGGGAAAAAAAGTTAATTAAAAAAAATAATAATAATAAATTAATTAAATAAAATAATAGTATGATCAACTGAAATTGAAGAAAGTCAGTAGGTGAAAGGTGTATATGTTGAAACGGGGTGTAACCGGGGGCAATAACTCTCAAATTTGGAACTGTACAGCACTTCTTTTTATGTGAGAATGTTCATCGGGTATCATTTATTTTCGGGTGCCAATATTTCTTATTAATTTCTTGTACACTTTCATTTTTTCTTCAATATTGGAACAGTAGCTTTTTAATTGGAATTATTATTAGTATGCCAATGTGGAGCACAGTAGTAAGCTTATTTACTGGAAACTATGAATTCTTAGAATGCCAATATGGAACGATGGCGTTTAAACTAAACTATACAGAATGAGTGGAACTATATAGGCTATTTTCTATGCGAAACGATAGAAGAAGTTTGTAGATATGAGTAGGCAAATATGAAAACATATAATTATCTTAGTGATCTACATGCCTACAAAGAATATCCTCATAATTTATATTTATGAAGCGTACTGAACAAACGAGAGCTATGAACGTGTGCGAAGATATTTACTTGAAAGGTGATATTTTAACATTAATTGAGGTGGTCTGTAGCGCAGTGAGTTAAGGCGCTAGTTCCCTATGTCGAATGATGTGGCCCGCCGGGGATGAGCCTTTTTCCTTTGGCATGTGAGCCCCCACGGGCTCGGCTCCGCGTGCCGGGGGTGGACCCCAAGCCTCTCTCTGGCTGGGTGACCAAGTTGCCTACCCCTTTTTCTTCTCTTTTATCTTGTTTCTGTCTTATTGGTCCTTTCACCTATATTCTCTTCACCCGTAAATTCTCCCTGTATACTGTGCAGTTTTGACTCCCTCTCTTCTGCCTTACCGGACTTTCCCTGTCTTCCTTTTCCCCATCATTCCTTCTTTGTCTACCCTTCCTTTTCTCTGTGGCCTTCTCTTGGCCCCCTGCGTTTGCCGTGCAGGGCAACCTGTGTCGGGGGAGAAGGGGATCCTGGAGGTTGAGGTCACTGAGGGACTGCGGTCCCTCACACTAACACACCTCTTTGGCCCGGACTTCTCCTTGACGGGAGGCTGGCGTGGCCCGCGTCAGTCAAGCGGCTGGTCGTGTATTGCCCTAGCTCTGCTAGAAGGCTGCGGCTCATGGGTCAAACTTGAACAATACCGTAGTGGCAGTGCGGGACTGTCTGGGTGTATATCCCCCCTGTAACCCTGGTGCGTTCCCTTGCTGGATTTTCCGCTTGGACGCATCCCCTTGTTGGACTCCGTGGTGGGTGGGGGGCAGGGGGGATGAATAAACAATCTTAAAACATGGCATCCACCAAAAAACAAAAACGTACTTATGACGGACTGGACAAGGATACTGGACATGATTCTGACAGCGACACTGAAACTCGACGCACAGCCAAGGAATCTGGCCTTTTCAAAACATGGCCACGCTTTTTGACCGTTAAGTTGACAAATGAAAGCCAAAAGATTTCCCCTTTTGTCGTTGAAAAGTGGTTTGAAGGGATATCTCGCCAGATCAAAGATATCAAAAGACAACGGGATGGTAGTTTTTTAGTGGACTGCCCCACAGAAAAGACTTCGGACCAATTGATATCTAGAGATGGCACCAAGCTGGAACTCGGTAGCAGAGTGTTTGACGTGAGTGTGACTTGTCACCGCACACTCAACTCCTCCAAAGGAGTTGTGCGGTCATCCCAGTTTGATGGTCTGTCTGAGACGGAAATTAAAGATGGCTTGGCTAAGCAGGGAGTGACTGAGGCTCATAGGGTCATGCGAAAAGACAAGGACGGAAACAGAGTACCCACTAATACTCTGTTTCTGACCTTTTGCACACCTGAAGCACCAAAAAGAGTTATTGTGTGTTATGAAAGTATTCCTGTTTCCGTGTTTGTACCTTCACCACTGCGTTGTTTTAAATGCCAGAGGTATGGACACGGTAGCACGGCATGCAAAAACACGCCGACCTGTTTCAAGTGCGGGGGGGATTTTCATGGTGAACAGTGCGGTAATGCTCCAAAGTGCTATAATTGCAAGGGAGACCATCCTGCGTCTTCAAAGTCTTGCCCTGCTTGGATCAGGGAGGCTGAGATCCAAAAAATCAGATCACGAGACAAATGCTCCTTTCCAGAGGCGAGAAAACGGTATGAGCTTCTCAACCCGTGTGATACAAACAAACCGAGTTTTGCTAAAGTGGCCTCAACACACACTTTGCCAGACATGCTCAAATCCATCTCATCCATGATCTCTGTTGCTAACAATTCTGATTTAGGATCGCTCCTGAGCTCTCTGAAAACCTTAACACAATCGCTAGAGAAACGCCTGTTGGAGAATGAGAATAAGGAGAGAGTTAAAGTTACCCCTAGTAACCAGCAGCGGTCGACCACAAGCAGGCCGACTCCCACTGCGACAGTGCCACCTCCGGCGGCAGTGTCGAAAGCCGTTGCCACACCTCTGCACCCTGTTCCGCCTTCGGGGCAGGGGCGGACGTCTGGTTCGCGACCTCCCTCCACATCACCCCATCGGGGTCGAACCCATTCGGCTGGGGTCGCACAGCGTTCGTCGAGCTCAAAGTCCTCTTCAAGGACTGACAATAAGTCAAGACCATTGTTTTCCAAAAAAGACGCTCATTCGAATCGGTTCGCCTCCCTGGAGGTAGAATCAGTTGACATGGAGGAGTCGCCTTCACAGGAGTCAGCACCTCCATCTACAGCTAAAAAATAATCTATTATAATTAAGGAGAAACTTATAACTTTGATTGAAATGAAACATACTCCTTTTATTTATTTCTACTATGACCTTTTTAATACAGTGGAACATTAGGGGGCTTAAAGCCAACTACGAACAGTTGCTCCTACTTTCTAAAACCCGACCAAGCTTAATATGTCTACAGGAAACTCTTCTGAGCCCTGATAAAATACTCCAGTTATCTGGATACTCTTGCTTGCAGTACAATGTTTCTCGTGGGAACGCTTTATGTGTTCGTTCAGACATTTTATTTAGCCCAGTTACATTGACCACACCCCTGGAGGCGATTGCTGCTCGAGTATCTTTCCAAAAAACTGTAACAGTCTGCTCCTTATATTTGTCCCCTTCCAAAACCATTTGCAAAGCTGATTTACTAAACTTGATAGACCAACTCCCAACTCCCTTCCTGATTGTTGGGGATCTGAATGGCCACTCCCCCAGATGGGGAAGTGACCATCAGAATCCCCAAGGCAAAATTTTGGAGAATGTTGTAGATGACCTCAACCTTTGTATTTTGAATTCAGGTTCCCCTACGTATTGTAACCATTTAGGAAAATTTTCTAATTTAGACCTGGCCATCTGTGACCCCTCTCTTTTTTTGGACCTGGATTGGAAACCTCATACGGATCTCTGTGGGAGTGATCATTTTCCAATTTTTCTAACGTTTCTAGAAGATCAATCTGAGGAGCCCCAAAAGCGCTGGAATTTCAAAAAAGCAAATTGGGTCCAATTTGGACACTCCGCAGCTTGTCGAATTACCACTGACATTCTCAATTCCGAAGATCCAGCTTTGGCTTTTTCTAATATCCTAATAGAATGTGCTTCCGAAAATATACCCAAAACATCTATTAAAAGCAGTGCCCCGAAGACCCCTTGGTTTGATGAAGAATGCAAGACTCTTCATCATCAAAGGAAGCAAGCCCAACGGAGTTTCTTTCGAAATCCTACAGCTGAAAATAAACTTATTCATCAGAAACTACGAGCTAAAACTAGATATATCTTTAAACAAAAAAGGCGTCTATCATGGAAAACCTTCTGTTCCAAACTTCATACCAAAACCTCTCCCAAAACAGTCTGGAAAATTATAAAAAGAATTAAAGGAAAAAACTCCAAAGCCGTGATCCAAGGTCTGAAACAACGTGGTCAGATTATCACTGACAGAAAGCAGGTGGCTGACTTGTTAGCCTCTACCATCCATCACAATTCTTCATCTGCTCATTATTCCCCCAAATTCCAAAACATCAAAGATAAAAAAGAAAGAGAATCCTGTTTTTTTGACACCGATAATTGTGAAACCATATAACCTCCCATTTTCTATGGAAGAATTGACAGATTCCATCTTGAAATCCAATAACTCTGCTTCTGGCCCTGATGATATTCATTATCAGTTAATTTCGCACCTGCCTAAAGATTCCCTTAGAATTCTCTTGGCTGTGTTTAACCATATCTGGTCTTCTGGTTCCTTTCCCCCATCTTGGCGAGAAGCCGTAATTGTTCCAATACCTAAACCTGGAAAGGATCACTCTGACCCAAACAACTACAGGCCTATTGCCCTTACAAGTTGTTTGTGCAAAACTATGGAAAGAATGATCTATGAGCGTTTGATGTGGCAGTTAGAATCCATTAATGCTCTTGATGTCACTCAGTGTGGTTTCCGCAAAAACAGGAGCACTTCAGATCATCTCGTTCGATTTGAGTCATTCGTCAGAAACGCGTTGATTAACGGCGAACATGTTGTTTCTGTGTTGTTTGATCTAGAAAAGGCTTATGACACGACTTGGAAGTTCGGGATTCTAAAAGATCTAGAACAGCTAGGCTTCTGCGGGAACTTACCCATTTTTATAGAAATTTTTTTAACCGATAGAAAGTTTCAGATCCGCCTTGGCTCCACTTTATCAGAATCTTTTGAGCAGGAGATGGGTGTGCCTCAGGGTAGCATTTTATCTCCTCTTTTGTTTAATGTTAAGATCAACAACATCGTTCAAAACGTCAAATATGGCATAGATAAATCCTTGTTTGTTGATGATTTCTCCATCTCGGCTAAGGGTAAAACCTTGGCTGGGGTGGAGCGTCAACTTCAGCTTTGCATAGATAAAATTCAGGGGTGGGTAGAAGACAACGGCTTTCAATTTTCGCTTTCTAAAACCGAATGCATTCATTTTCATCGCAAACAGAATCAGGTTTTGAACCCCTCTCTCCATGTTTATGACCAACCCATCAAAGTTTCTAAACAAGTAAAATTGTTGGGCATTATTTTTGACAGCAAATTTACTTTTCTGCCGCATATTAAATACCTGAGGGACAGCTGCCAAAAAGGTCTTAACGTTTTGAAAGTTATCAGCCACACAGACTGGGGAGCAGACAAGCAAACTTTGCTCCTGCTCTATCGTTCTCTAGTGCGCTCTAAATTGGATTATGGTAGCATCGTATATGGTTCTGCTAGGAAAGCCTATTTGAAAGCCTTGGATCCAATCCATCATCAAGGTCTGCGGATCTGTCTGGGGGCGTTTCGCACTTCACCGAAGGAAAGTCTTTACGCTGAGGCTGGCGAACCTCCCTTGGATATCCGCAGGCTCCAGCTCGCCATGAATTATTTCCTCAAACTTAAAGCAAATCCTGAAAATCCCGCTTATGATTGTGTTTTAAACCCGTTATTTACACTTAAATACTCCAACAAACCGACAGAAATTCCTCCTTTTGGTATCAGAATACGTCCTCACTTTGACACTGCAGGCATAGATGTTGACTCTGTTAATGATGATCAATTGCTAACTGTACTTCCACCTTGGAACCTCCTCAACCCCATTATCAACTTTGCTCTTACATCCTTCAAAAAGACCGAAACATCCGAAACTGTTTATAAGCAACTTTATCTCGAACAATGTTCATTGTATAAAGGATATGAAAAACTTTTTACAGACGGGTCGAAGAAAGGAGACTCAGTTGCTGCTGCGTTGGTCTCTGGGAGACACCTAGATCAACCTTTGCAACAGCGTTTACCTGATTGTTGTTCTGTTTTTACAGCTGAGCTTAAGGCAATTCATCTAGCTCTGAAACAGGCTTTTCAATCCAAAAGAACCTCTTTTTTAATCATGTCTGATTCTCTGTCAGCACTTCAAGCTCTTTCCACTAGAAAGATATCGCACCCTTTTCTGGCTGAGATCCATGACCTCCACACACAACTTGTTTCTAAGGGTAAAAAGATAGTTTTTATGTGGGTACCTAGTCACATGGGCATCCGCGGCAATATTGCAGTGGACAAAGCGGCTAAAGAAGCTCTACATCTGGATTTCCCTTCAGAGATTTTCCAGTTTGTTCCATACTCTGACCTGCGTTGTATGACTGGATCTTATTGTAAACGGCTGTGGCAGACTGAATGGTCTAATCAAATCAATAACAAACTATTTCAAATTCTTCCAGATTTGTCAGCTTCTTTACCAAACTTTGCATCCACTCGCAAAGAAGAAACTGTTTTGGCTCGCCTTCATATTGGACATACTTATATCACTCATAATTTCCTTTTAAAAGGAGAAGAACCACCATGGTGCTTTGCATGTGACAAATCCCTTTCTGTTCGCCATTTTCTGTCTGAATGTGCTGATTTGGTTGATGAAAGAGAAAGATGTTTTGGTTCAATGCCTTTTAATGAGATTTTTAAAGTATGCAATGGTCATCACTTGTTCCAGTTTTTACATAATGTGGGTTTGTTTTATCGCATTTAAGTCATATCCTCTTATTTGGTATTCTTGGTTGAGTTTAATTAGACTGATTTTATTTACATCTTTTACCATATCTAAATGTTAACAGTTTAATCTGATTTTACCTAATTTTATGTGGTCCTGATTCGGCTCTTGGCAGTCCGCTGGACCCTATAAGCACTGACTATCTATCTATCTATCTATCTATCTATCTACCTTTGGCATGTCGCGGGCCAAGCGGTATTAAGAGTGCCTAAGAAACGACCGCCAGAAGCAAGTTTGTTTTGAAAATGGCGTACATTTCGAAGCGCGTTGTGAAGGCGGTAGTTTTAGAGGAGATGCCTTCAGATACTGGAATTGACAAACTGTCATTATTATTGTTATTAGTAGTAGTAGTATTTCATTTATGTGCCTAATCTACACTTAGGCGCTTACATGAATACAGAACAATTTAAACTATAAAACAGAGCGAGGAAAACTCGGGAACCATTAGCAATAAGGTTATATGTAAAAATTAATGTAACGTCGCCTGTGCAGATGGTAATTTGCCTGTCGGTGGAGTTATTTGGAAACAATCGTGGTGTGTGGAGCCCGTTCAAAATTTATAGTTCTCGAATAATTTTGTTGTTGTCAATGAGTGTAGAGTGTATTGATCTATGTATACGTCTTGCATAATTCGACATAATCTAATGCAAAAGTTGTATTCTTGTGTCCTTTATCTGTGTTAGTTAGTTAGTCATTGTTTATATGGTCCAGCGAACTGCAAACAGCCGAATCAGGACCACTTTTATCTGTGAGTAGTGTATGCAAGTGATGTGTTCGAATGTTCAAACCACACACCAACTGCTTTGCAGTTATACATGTAGCTCTTAGCAGCGCGATTTCCTTAAATTCTACTTGAGTGGATGGTAAACAGAAGAAAACAAATAAGTAACATTCAATGCCCATAATATTTATTATTGTACAAACTTTACACACATTATAAGAAGGACGTGCACGCATCGGTAAAATATACACACACACGCGCAACTCATAAACATGACTACCAAATTCGCTCCTGCCAACAAAATGATGTCCTCGTCATTTCAGTAAAGCGGAGTTGACAATGGTGCATTCACTAAGTCGGGCAATATGGCTTCACATGTCACAATTAAATAAAAGAGGTATGACAATTATGAAAAACTCATAACTGAGCATACTACACAAAGTAAGAATTTAGCATGCAAAACACACTATAAGCTTACTAAAACACAAATACTAACACACACACAACACAATGCATAAAAATAACTGAAAATAAAATTTTAGGACACAATTTTGGTGACTACTTGAGATGTGAAATACTTTAAATAAAGCCCTTTTAACTTGTACACATGAACTAAAGAAGTGGAGACCCTCACTGTCGGCCTGCTACACGCCACTGCACAACAGACCCGAGGTCCTATCCTATCCTGTCCCATAACCCGAAGGTCGTAGGGGCACCACAGATGATCGCTTAACCAGCATACTCCATCTTTCTCTGTCCTCAGCAGCCCTCATGGCTTCGCTCAGTGTCAAACCAGTCCATTCTCGAATGTTGTCCTCCCACCTCTTTTTTGGTCTCCCCCTTCTTCTACCTCCTTGCACTGTGCCTTGCAGAATGGTCTTTGCAAGGCCTGATGATCTGGTGACGTGGCCATACCATCGGAGTTTCCGTTTCTTCACCACTGTGAGCAGGTCATCGTGTTGTCCAATGGCTTGTGTGATGGTCTGTCGGACTTCAACGTTGGTGATGTGTTGGGTATAGGAAATGCACAGAAGTCTTCTGTAGCACCTCATCTCCATGCTTTGTATTCTTCGTTGGAGATCTGCTGTGAGGGTCCATGCTTCGCAAGCATATAGGAAGATGGAGATGACCAGAGAGCGCAGCAGTCTTACTTTGGAATGTAGACTGATGGTTCTGTTTCCAAATGGGCTTCAACCTTGTCAGGGCAGCAGTTGTTTGTGCGATCCTGGAGAGGACTTCCTGTCGAGACCCATTGTCTGACACAATGGCTCCTAAATATTTGAAGCTGTGCACTGTGTTGAGGGATTGGCCTTGTACTTTGATGTCCGTGTTGATGCCATTGGTGTTGTTGGTCATCATTTTGGTCTTCTCCGCACTTATTTCCATTCCATAAGCTCTGGAGGTGGTGTCAAGCCTCTGTACAAGCTGTTCAAGTTCTTGTTCCTCTCCAGCCAATCCATCAATATCATCCGCAAAACGAAGATTGGAGATTGCTCTGCCCCCTATACTGACTGTGCCTTCGTGATCTGCAAGAGCATCTGACATGATGCGCTCTAGGAAGATGTTGAAGAGTGTTGGAGAGAGTAGGCATCCTTGACGCACACCGATTGTTGTTCTGAACCAGTTCCCGATGATGCTGTTATGGAGGACTGCACTGGTAGCCTTGTCATACAGGCTTTTGATGACTTCTATAATTTTAGGGCTGATGTTGTACACTTTCATGGTTGCCCATAGAGCTGCATGCCAGACTCGGTCAAATGCCTTCTTGAAGTCTATGAACACATGATATAGATGTTGTTGGTGCTGTAGGTATTTCTCACAGATTATTCTGAGGTTGAAAATCTGTTCAGTGGTACTTCGCCCTGCCATGAATCCTGCTTGTTCTTCAGCTATGATTTGTTCAGCTTGTGGTTTCAACCTGTTGAGTATTATTTTCAGGAGGACCTTGCTGGGATGGCTGATGAGGCTGATGGTGCGGTAATTTTCACACTCCTGAAGATTACCTTTTTTGGGAAGAGTGATGACAAGCGACTGGGTCCATGGTGTAGGCCATTCCCCACTCTGCCAGATCTTGTTGCAGATAATGGTGAGAGCATCAGTCATCGCTTCTCCTCCTGCTTGTAGCAGTTCCGCTGGTATGTTGTCCACTCCCGCTGACTTCCCTTTCTTCAGCGATTGCACTGCTGCCTCAACTTCTTCCCGGAGAATTGGGAGGATTTCTTCTTCTTCTCTGCTCTCGGGACATGCTAGAACTGATGGGTCTCCATTTGGTGTATGGTTGTAAAGGTCAGAGCAGTACTCTGTCCATCTGTCCAAGACTTCTTGTTCTTCTGTAAGGCAAATGCCAGACTTGCTTTGGATAGTGGAGACTTTGGGCTGTTTAACACTTGTCAGCCGCTTCACAGTCTGGTAGGCCTTCTTGCTGTTGTTCTTGTTCAGATTGTTCTCTATTTCCTGGCATTGATCTTCTATCCAGTTCTCCTTTGCTGTGCGCATGCCTTTTCGGATGTCATTGTTGATTTTTCGGTAGACATCAGCTCCCTGTGAGGTGTTCTTTTTCTTTTTTAACTCTCTTCGTTTATCACACAGATCCAAAAGTTCAGGTGTGATCCACGGCTTCTTCTTTGGTCGGTGCTTGCCAAGGATCTCAGTGGCGGCATCTGTTACAGCTGAGTTGAAGGTATTGGTCATGGTGTTGACATCTACTTCGCCTGCCCCCAAAATAAGCAGTGGTGCAAATTTCCCTCCAATTGTGGCCTGAAATATTTTTGCCACCTCCGGGTCTTGCAGTTTGTCCAGGTCGAACTTCAGCCTAGTGCACTTTGCTGTATTTACTCTCTTCAAATGGAGCCGGAAAGACATCATCACGAGATCGTGGTCACTTCCAATGTCTGCTCCTGGAAAAGTGCGTGTCCTGCCAATGTTGATGCTTGATCTGAAGCGTTTCTTGACCATGATGTAGTCGATCTGGTTGTGATGTTCCCCGCCGGGACTGTGCCATGTCCATCGTCTGGATTTTTTGTGGAGACCAAGCGTGTTTGCCAGTACCAGATTGTTGTATCTGGCAAACTCCAATAGCCTCAGACCCCTGTCATTTGTCTCGTTGTTGCAGTGGGGTCCGCATGTGTCTCCCCAGTTGTGGTGCGCATCTTGGCCAACCTTGGCATTCCAGTCGCCTTGCACTATGACTATGTCCTTCTTCGGCACTTGGTCAAGGACCGCCTGTATATTTTCATAAAAATCCTCCACTTCGCTGTCTTCATAGTCTGATGTTGGGGCATAGGCCTGGATGATGGTAATGTTGAAAGGGGTTGCTCTCAGACGGATGGTAATGAGTCTACTGGAGACTGGGCGGCAACCCATGACAGTGGCTAGAATGTTCTTGTGGACCAAGAATCCAACGCCGTGTTCGTGCCTGTCATCTCTACCGCTGAAATAGAGCTTGTGGCCTTTGTCAGTCGTTGTTTCACCTAGGCCTTTCCAGCGCAGTTCGCTGATACCTAGAACGTTCCATCGATAGTGGTCCAGCTCGTGGGCCAGTTCTTCTAATTTTCCTTCCGCAGTTAGGGTCCTGACATTCCAGGTTCCTATGACGATGTTGTTTCTCGTGCGGATCTTGCTAGTTTGTCCATCAGTAGCATACTTTTCACCTCCGTCCTGGTGGCCAACGGAAGGCGCGGTCCTTGTGTAGCCGGGCGACGACCGATCCGGCATGGAATTAGTGGATAGCCTCATCATGTGTTGTGTCTTGGGCAAAAAAGACCTGGCAGGGCCCAATCCTCTCCAGGCTGTTGGCCACAGCCGAAATCCACGAATACAGTGTGGCTCGCCTTGGCCCTGAGCACGTGGTCGTTGAACCTGTAGTAACGTGAGGTTCCTCCGCCCCGAGGTGCGTATCTAATAACATCGTCATTTCCTTTGCTCCAGCCATGTGACGGTGAGTCTATTGTTGCTGGGCTGTGCACAATGGAATGCTATTACCCACTCGTCTATTTGTCGGTGGGGATCGCTAGTAATCTCCCTGTGACTTAACTTAATACATTTATTTGTTTAGCTCGGTCTGTTTTTAGGCTGGGGGTACAGAGATAGAAAGAAAAATGGTAAAAGATCACTGTCACACTAGCTCTCACACGGCTATGAAACATAGGTAGTCCAGCCACTTGATAACAGTAAATATCACACATTTATTTCCTCTACTCTATACACGATCTGCGAAGTACGATACTAACTAAAAAGTTCAAATGTCAATGCGAATGGTTCACTCTTGATAGTTCTAGGCAGCTACTTTATCATCATCGGGCACTGGATACTTTCTGCCCTAATGGTCAGAGTTCTGGAAGAGTGGACTACTGTGGTCCTTTGGTACAGGTTTGGTGCACGGTGTCGAGATGCACTTATCTGATTGTTCGAAGAACTACCTCTATCACTATTGGTTTTTGTGATATTTCTTTTTCTGACTCCGCTAGAAACCTGGGGTTTATCATGGATTCTACTCTCTCTATGAGGCAGCATATCACTAGAGTCTGTCGGGTTTGCTACTTTGAGTTGGAGAATTAGTTCAATTAGGAAATTTCTATCAGAAGACGCCACAAAGACCTTGGTTACTTCCTGTATTCTATCGAGATTAGATTATTGCAATTCCCTTCTCATTGGATGTCCAGATTCTATCCTCTCTCTGCTTCAAAAAGTTCAGAACTCTGCTGCCCGTCTTATCTTTAAAGTAAATCATCGCCAACCCTCCACACCTCTCCTTGTTAAGCTACACTGGCTTCCTGTCGCGGAACGTGTTAATTATAAAACTGCCTGTATCTGCTACAATATTGTCATCGGTTCTGCTCCTTCTTATCTATCTGACCTTGTCTCCCTTTACACTCCATCTCGTTCCCTTCGCTCATCCACTGACTGTCGTCTTCTCCGTCAGGGCCGTTACAAAAGAAAATCTAATGGTTTCCGCTCTTTTGCTGTCCACGGCCCTCACCTATGGAATTCTCTCCCTTTTCATGTTAGACATTCTACCTCCTGCGAATCATTCAAATCCCACCTTAAAACGTATCTTTTCTCAAAAGTCTTTCAGCAGTATCTGTAGTTGTAAAAGGGGTTTGGAGGAGTGGGGGGTTAAGTAGTAATTTAGTATGTTTTTGTCATATTGATTTACACAGCAGTAGTATGTACGCGTGAAAGAGTAACTTGTCTTATAATTATAGTATATGTATAGTGTGTATATGTGTTTGCGTAAGAAAGTGTGCGTGTATAGCGCTTAGATCCTTAGGGTAGGCGCTTTATAAATGCTAGTTATTATTATAACTGTGTCGTGGGTGCTTCCTTAATAAGCTGTGTTGTTGTGGCTTCTTCTTTTTGTTGCTAGACTGGTGGGCTCTCATTGCTCATTGCTAGAGATGCCTCCGCAGGCCAACTTACAGGGAAGACTGTTTCTTGTCTTTCGCCTGGTTGGGATCACGATACAATGCCTGCTCGTCTGTAACATATGAGACGAAATTCTGCACAACCCTGCATACTAGGTGTGTGCAGAGTGTCTCACTGAAGGCCGAAGTAGCCCTCAGTGATTAGCTCCACATCTCTATATATAAGTGATGAACATTCTGCTAAGTCCGTGGTCCATTGGAATCTCCACTCTAATTTCCTATACATATATAAATATAAATCATGGCTAACTATACACATAGAGAAGGAATTAATATTATACACATTCTCTGGTACAGCCACTGGTCTGCAAGCATACATATAGGTTAAACAACAGTGGGTCCGTATGGAATTCAACATGGCGTCAAACCTGGTCGTGTTCGCCTTGTGGTCACGCAACGTTGGACTAACAATTCAATTTTAAGCATAGCAAATTTCACAAACATAATTCATCAATAATATCAACACATCACGATGAAACAAAAGTATGTTCATTTACCTTCTTGACAATGTCAAGCCGTGGCTAACTTGATTGATTCGAATTTTCAACCAGTCCTGCTTCCCTAGTCTTTCAGTGGAGATATTTCTAGAGCGTAGCTGTGTACTGCTCGCAGTTTGAACGCAGAATGACTCTTCTACCTGTATACCTGAACCAGGTAGAACCGGTATACCTAAGCTCGCTGTGTTCGGATTGGCTGTAAATTCGATGAGCTCTAACGTAAGCTGCGATGATGTCACTACACTGCGCTCGCGTCAATCTACAACTGTGTGTAGCCCACACAGTAATACTTCTATCGTCGGCTTTAGCGTAACATTAACCTTAGTGTTACCACTGACTAAACAAAGCAAAAGCTTAAGAGCTGTGTAAACTGGCCTCTTGTTACAAGCCACCCCCGCATTTTGTACTAACTCTATATTAAAACAAGCATGACGAGGTCAACAGATATAAATAAACTTTGAGGTTCATGCTTTTCTAAATTTCTAATCACAAATTAAGTTTAAATTAAATCCGTCCTTTAGTTTCTGAGAAATAGCCGTTACAGAAACATAAACAAATACGCTTACGCGCACACACAGACACAAGTGAGTACATATCACTTTTTCCAGGCTATGTCTGGAGGGGAGATAAAGAAGTCGCAGCAGTCATGCACACGTCTCCACCTTCAGACTCGGGAGGTAGCTTTTCTTTGGTGGAAAGAGGGTGTTGGATCTTGTAGATGTGGCCAATCACATCTAATGAATAATTAATCTTATCTCCTTCCTTCACCAGCATTCAGACTTGCCAGCTCATCAGCATAACACTGAAGGTCCCCATCTTATCCTGCCAAAAAAAACTACTTGCGGTAGTACCTAGAGTCACACATTTGATGCACCCGCACTTATAACAAAAATAAAATTAAAATAATAATAAAATATAGACCCATATAGGTTGGAAGAAGAAGAAAACTGATGGCATAGTAACATTAAAAAAATTATTACTTTATGAAGTAATTATGAGTCTAGTACTAACTATGAGCTTGATGCCTATTTGAAGGTTCGCATTCCCCCACATCACGTCTGAGGGATACCGTAAATGGAACGACTTCAGACTTAAACCGTACAGAGTTGCTACTTCCCTTTTCGTGCTCTTCAGCTTCTTCACACGCCAAAGTTCTGGATCTGGATCTGGATACTGCCGACGATGTTGTTGGCAGAAAACACCACAGGTCTACATAGATGGCTATTAACGTGGTGATGGTGTGCGCGCGCTAATTTAAAATAAAATAAAATAAAATAAAATTTTGTTTCATAATCCTTTTTATATAACTTCATATTGCCTATGCTAGTTCTGATTTTATTTCATTATATTCTTAAAATGGCTCCCCTTGTGGAAGCCTGCAAATATGTATGTACAATTAAAAGCTTAAAATCACTATTCTACCATGTCGACTCTTGAAGATCTGGTCAGCATCCCTGTACCTCCCGATTGCAGAGGAGAAGGAGCTAGGTGAGGACAGGTTGATGATGTCATCGGGAAGGCTATTCCATTCCACTACTGTTTTTACGAAGAAGGAGTTTCTGTAGAGATCTGATGATGAGGGTGGTAAAATAAAGCATGACTGTGTTGTTGTTGTTTATCTGCCTCTCTATGATGTTCTGTGTCATATCCTTTAAAGGTGGTGGGGCGGATTTTCCGTTTGTTCTTGGCAGAGTAAGGAAGATGTTGGGAGGGAGAGCAGAACTAGTCCTCTGGTTATCTTGTAGAGCATGGTCAGTCTGAGTTGTTGGCGACGCTTTGCAAGTAGTGGGAGGTGGAGCTCGTAAAGCATCCTGCCAATGCATCCAGGGTCCCGGGATCTGTAATCTCTCATAACGAACCTCATAATAATAATAATAATAATAATAATAATAATAATAATAATAATAATAATAATAATAATAATAATAATAACAATACTGATTATTAATAATTAATAATTAATGATTAATAATAATAATAATAATAATAATAATAATAATAATAATAATAATAATAATAATAATAATAATGAAAGTTTAGTTTGCTCCACTCTAATTGGTGCGACATTGTCCGATTAGGCCTACCCTACCGCCTTCATCGCTTCAGTCAGCTTTGTAATATATGCATTGTGAATTGCTTTGTTATAAGTAGCCTATTGTGAATTGTGTCGTTTGTTCTTATTTTTCATATGAAGAAGAGTAGTTCACTGAGTGGGACAAATACCGCAATTGTCGTGTTTTTTCTTATTTTTAATACGAGTAAGCCTACATCTATAGGCCTACTGCACCACGCTAGTTGATGCGACATTTTAGTGATAGTCTATTATTCTATTGCTAGTACTAGTACCATTAGTCTCATCAGCCATCCCAACAAGGTCCTCCTGAAAATAATACTCAACAGGTTGAAACCCCAAGCTGAAACAAATCGTAGCTGAAGAACAAGCAGGATTCAGGGCAGGGCGAAGCATCCCTGAACATATTTTCAACCTCAGAATAATCTGCGAGAAATACCTACAGCACCAACATCTATATCATGTGTTCGTAGACTTCAAGAAGGCGTTTGACCGAGTCTGACATGCAGCTCTGTGGGCAACCAGGAGAGTGTACAACATCAGCCTTAAAATTATTGAAGCCTGTATGACAAGGCTACCAGTGCAGTCCTCTATAACAGCGCCATCGGAAACTGGTTCAGAACAACAATCGGTATGCGTCAGGGATGTCTATACTCTCTCCAACACTCTTCCACATCTTTCTATAGCGCATCATGGCAGATGCCCTTGCAGATCACGAAGCAATCTCCAATCTTCGTTTTGCGGATGACATTGATGGATTGGTTGGAGAGGAACAAGAACTTGAACAGCTGGTACAGAGGCTTGACACCACCTCCAGAGCCTATGGAATGGAAATAAGTGCAGAGAAGACCAAAATAATGACCAACAACACCAATGGCATCAACATGGACATCAAAGTCCAAGGCCAATTCCTTAACACAGTGCATAGCTTCAAATATTTAGGAGCCATTGTATCAGACAATGGGTCCCGACAGGAAGTCCTCTCCAGGATCGCACAAACAACTGCTTCCCTGGCAAGGTTGAAGCCCATTTGGAAAGACAAAACCCATCAGTCTACGTTCCAAGGTAAGGCTGCTGCGCTCCCTTGTAATCTACATCTTCCTATACGCTTGAGAAACGTGGACTCGCACAGCAGATCTCCAACGAAGAATACAAAGCATGGAGATGAGGTGCTATAGAAGACTTCTGGGTATTCCCTATACCCAGCACATCACCAACGACGAGGTCCGACAGACCATCACACAAGCTATTGGACAACACGATGACATGCTCACAGTGGTGAAGAAACTGAAACTTCGATGGTATGGCCACGTCACCAGATCAGCAGGCCTTGCAAAGACCATCCTGCAAAGCGCAGTGCAAGAAGGTAGAAGAAGAGGGAGACCGAAGAAGAGATGGGAGGACAACATTCGAGAATGAACTGGTTTGACACTGAGCGAAACCATCAGGGTTGCTGAGGACAGAGAAAGATGGAGTACGCTGGTTAAACGATCATCTGTGGTGCCCCAACGACCTCAGAGCTACGGGATAGGATAGTCTAGGATAGGATAGTACTAGTACTTCTGGTCAGCATGACGTTGTTATTGTGTTGTTAGTTATGTAAGTACTAAAGTAGAGTAGTATTAGTAGGCCTACTCTACACTGATAGTCTATTATTTTCTTTCGAACTAGTATTTGTTGTCAGCCAAACATTGTCATTGTGTTGTTAGTTAAGTTAGGCCTGTGATTGAATCTTTGATGTTAGGTAGTTTGATTGTTGTCAGCTGGTTCTTTATTAATATTTTTATTTAACTCTTACCTTTAACTTGTAAGTGGTACTATATTTCAAGCGCATGCCACTTGTGAGGGCTTTATTAAATTGTATTGTTTGATTTTGTAAGAACCACAAGCCTCTGTAGTATCTAGGCGTATGCATTTTTTTTTTGGTCTAAACAATAGAATTTATTTCTATAGTTATAGAAAATATTTCTATATTATATAATAGATTTTTATATTATAAAATGTATTTTTATATTGATACAATGTTATTTTATGTCAAATGAGTCTATGCTATGTGAAACGAGGCCTTGTCAGCCTTGACCTCAAATGTTAAAGGGCTTTCTTTTAGCAAAAAATACGAAAATGGCGTTAATCGTGGGGATGCAATGCGTTCCCAACTCTCAAGCTTACATTGCCTACAAACAACAAACTGGCAATAGAAAATAATAAACCACTAACCTGCTCAACAAAATCCTCGCTTTCTGAGCTTCCGCGCGTCTTTTTGATTGTTTCCTCTCGTTTGGCATAGAATAAATCTATATAATTATAGAAAACTACTCTATAATTATAGATAACAATTCTATAAAATAGAAATATATTCTATAATATAGAAATGTATTCTATAATATATAAATCTTTTCTAAAATATATAAATCTATTCTATATTTATAGAAATAAATTCTATAATATAGAAATGATTTCTATAATATAGAAATACATTCTGTAATATAGAAATCAATTCTATAATACAGAAATAAATTCTATAAAACAGAAGTACATTCTATAATATAGAAATATATTCCATAGTACAAGCAGAAATTAATTCCATGTGTAAACAATTACACTTATGTTCTTGGATGAAATTCTATATTGTAGAATAGATTCTATGTGCATAGAATGTATTGTATGTATTATATTGAACGTGTTGTGGATGTCAGGGTAATTAATAGGATCTACTCAGTATCCAATTGTTATTATATGTACGTCGTTTTACATAAATTATGTATATTAAGATAGTGATTGAGATAAGTCAGGTTAAATAATAGGATCTACTCAGTATCCAATTCTTATGTTATATAGGTCGTTTTACATAAAATATGTATATCAAGATAGTGATTGAGATAAACCAACCAAACGTTTTTTGTCTTATTGTTGAATTCTGCATGCGTGTGGCGTTTTCAATATAGGCTATAATGTATTTATTCATATTAGGAATATTGGGATCATAAATATATTGGGTCTAGCCATCGTTTGTCATCTGTGTACGACGGTTGTTTTGATGTTTTTTGTAGGGCATTTCCGATAATAGTTACTAAATTGTAGGCATCGAGATAATGAAAGGGATAGGACCACCGGGTGTCGGTGCTTGGCTTTGATTTGTGTCGTCATCTATATAAAGAGGGAGGTTTGCAAGATGACTGTGGGCTATTGATTTTCTTAATTCCCCACAGACTCGCCAGAACTGGTCTCTCGGCGACCCATTTGAGCGTGGACCATCCGTCATTGGAGGGGTGAAATTATTCCACTATAGTCCATGCTGCTTCCCGTGACGATAGTCCGTTTCCTGTAGCTCTTTACCAGCCCGGTACAAGGATGATGCACATTTAACACGACAGTTTAGTGTTTACGGGTGGACCACACGTGTCAACGATGGGTCATGGAAAGCATGTCAATGGGTATGCGCAGTTGGCTCGGTGGTGAACGCAACGCAGAACAATCGAAGAACTGAATGTTTAAGCAATAACACTGCAGCCCGTACAGGAAATGATCGAAGCTGGTTGACGGGCTGCTGTACCGAAACAAAACTAAAATGATTCCGAGACACTGCGTCCCTTCTCCTCCGGTGGAGAATAAGTATAACCCGAGGTCTAGCCTGTGCATGGACGCATTCCATCACACGGACTTCTTTAAAGGTCCTGACGCTGATGTACTAGACGGGAGAGTGCCGGAACACGAATACACCCAGCAAGCACTAGGTCCCTTCTCCCCTGTACCCGGTCGCCCAGGATTGTGCTCAGTTGTCTGGGCGTCCGACGATGCGCCCAAAGGCTGCAAGTGGGCGGCTTGAGTTAGGTCCTGTGTCGGCAGCGCCTTGAGCAGCTCTTGAGCTGAAAAAGTGCTGTTTAACAACGATTAAAATAAATAAAAATACAAATAAAATACGATGATCCACGAAGAACAGCACGTTCAGCGCTGTTAAAGGGAAGTAGAACGCTCGTATAATTTTGGACAGCTTACACAGCTTCTAGGATGAGGTGGCTGTTTACAATTGATCTCTGTTCAACGTTGACCCTCGCAAAAGCGGTGATTGGTGTAAGTCAGCCATTAGCGGGTGGATAACTCGCCTAGCTGATGATGATAATAGGTTAGTTTAGTTAGTCATTGTTCCTAGGGTCCAGCGGACTACAAAGAGCCGAATCAGGACCACAACTTGGTTGAAAGAGGGCACAATAAGCTTCATTTTCCTCCTCTAAATGGTAACACTGAAGGCACTCCACCAGCCGGTCACTTTACATTAAAGTCATCCCATGCAGGGGACGGTGAGGCTGTACTCTATTTTATCGAACCCCGTTTATAAAAACAAAATAGAATATAAACATCATTATAAAATATGAACAAAACACATACATATTTGGCCCTTTAACTTGGAACTCTCTTCCCCTCTCTCTTCGCAGCTCTCCGAACATAGCTACTTTTAAATCCAACTTGAAAACTCATCTCTTCCTTAAATGTTTCTGATCTTGCCTCCCATCCTCATCGTCGTCATCCATCCATTTGTTTTGTTTTGTTGTTTTTGTTTTGATTCAGACCACCGCCACCACCCACGCCATCACCCATCCTTAGCTCTCCCCTCGTCCCTCCCTCCCTCTATCTTATTCGTTAGCGAATGTCTGATTTTATTTTGTATGAAGCCGGATGTTTAGAATGAATGCGTGAGTACTGCGCTTTGAGCTGATATTGTTCATTGGGAAAAAGCGCAATATAAATATCCTTATTATTATTATTATTATTATTATTATTATTATTATTATTATTATTATTATTATTATTATCATCATCATCATCATCATCATCATCATCATCATCATCATCATCATCATCATCATCATCATCATCATCATCATCATCATCATCATCATCATCATCATCATCATCATCATCATTATTATTATTATTATTATTATTATTATTATTACATATAAAATGCTTACATTGCTAAAAAATAATAATATAATAGAAAGCCGTAGTGACCATTTGGCAGAAATAGTCCAACCCCCCAAGCGGACCCAACAGACCCCATACACAAATGAGGAGTTTGGGGAGAGTTTTCAAGAAAAAAAAGTAGGTATTGGGCTAGCGAAGAAGATAGTAGATTGATAGAACAGAGTAGGAATGAGAAAGAACAAAGGAGAAAGACAGCGACAGTGGGGATGTAAAGCACTAAATTTCCAGAAAGTGGGGATACTATTCATACAGAAACCCCACGGGGGTGATGATGATGATGATGATGATGATGATGATGATGATGATGATGATGATGATGATGATGATGATGATGATGATGATGATGATGATGTACACTTGTATATCGCAATTCTTTTCAATTTGATAATGCTAAAGACTCTTTGTACGAGGCTAGACAGTAATATTTTACAGCCTTGTCTATTCCGTTTATACCTCATTGCGGTCCTTTAAAAATCCTTGTTTAATTGTAGTTGTGAATATGCTTAATTACTATATGAAGAAGACGGCATTGTACAAAAAATGATTTGCTCTCTCTCCATTTAAAAAAAAAAGGTTACTGGCAAATGATTTTTTGTTGCTGTAGTAGCGATCGAGCAAAAAAAAAGAAATCAACCATAATAATAATAATAATAATAATTATAATAATAATCATAATCATAATCATAATAATAATAATAATAATAATAATAATAATAATAATAATAATAATAATAATAATAATAATAATAATAACATACAATTTATACAGCGCTTTCCAAAATCACAAAGCGCTTTACACAAAGAAATGTAAATACAACATGCGAACATTGGTCAATAACACGCAACCATATACACATCCCAACACCCAAAAAACACTCACTCAGGGCGCCTAAGAAAAGGCCTCTCTAAAAAGATGCGTCTTCAAGTTGATTTTAAAAGACTCTAGTGAAGGACTGTGACAGACGAACTGATGTAGCGAGTTCCAGGTCTGAACGGAGAAGAAACTGAAGGCTCGACCACGTCCACCGTGTCTCACCCTGTGGTATTCTGGTACACGGAACATCCTTTCATCTGCAGACGAGCGGAGAGAGCGAGAAGGAACATAGACAGTCACAAGTTCGGAAAGATAGCTAGGAGCAGTTCCAGAGATGATGTGGTAGCAAAGACATGAGGTTTTATATTTAATTCGTTGTTCAACTGGGAGCCAGTGTAGTTCTTGAAAGAAAGGCGTGCAATGCTGTGATTTCCGTGCTTTGTAGATGAGTTTAGCTGCAGAGTTTTGAACTTGCTGAAGAGGTCGAAGGACTTTCTGTGTGCAACTCACGAGGAGTGAATTACAATAATCCAACCTATACAGAATGCATGCGCTAACTATTGTTTTTGTTGCTTCTTGTGTGAGATATTGTCGAATGGAGCTTATATGCGTCGATGTTCAATGTATGCAATCTGACAAGTTTTTCCAATGTGTTGCTGCATGGAGAGATCCTGATCGAGAAAAAATCCAAGGTCGCGAACAGTGTCAGAAAAAGAAATAGAAGTAGTTCCAACAGTGATAGTTGATGAAAGAGAAGAGGGGTCTGCAGATGGCGGAAAAGCACGGAGAGCCTCAGTTTTGTTATCATTTAACTTGAGGCGGCTGTTTGACATCCACGAATTTACCCCAGTGACACAATCTTGAAGGGTCCAAACTAAATGATTGTAGTTAGAAGGAGAGTCAGAGTGATTAAGTTGGGTGTCATCAGCATACATTTCGTGGCGGACAGAATGTGAGTTAATGAGATGTGAGAGAGGAGAGGTGTACAGAATGAACAGAACAGGGCCAAGCACAGAGCCTTGAGGAAGATCATTTAGAACGCGAAGAAGAACGGTCTCTGTGCTGTGCCCAGGACGGTAAGCAGACTGATGAAAAGTGAGAAGACTGTGAGCAGAAATATGGGAGAGAAGCTGCTGAAGGATGAGACGTTCAAGTAGTTTAGAGATAAAAGAAAGTTTGGATATAGGTCTGTAATTCTTCAGATCATTACAATCGAGGTTGGATTTCTTAAATAAAGGGTTGACGATAGCAGTCTTGAACTCAGGGGGAACAATACCAGATGTAATAGACTCGTTCGTAATGTTTATAATTAACGTTCATAATTATATATAATTATATGCAAGTTGCTTATCCCTTTAAGTATCTTCTCAAAATAGACTATTACACTAGCTATCTCGAAACCAGTTTTGGTGTTATTCCTCTTGTTTTGTGCATGTTCATTATCTTAACCGAACTCTAAACCTGTTTGCTTACACACACGCCCACTGATCGTTCACGTAATACTATTGGATGAGATAATGAACATATAGATAGATAGATAGATAGATAGATAGATAGATAGATAGATAGATAGATAGATAGATAGATGGATGGATGGATGGATGGATGGATGGATGGATGGATGGATGGATGGATGGATGGATGGATGGATGGATGGATGGATGGATGGATGGATGGATGGATGGATGGATGGATGGATGGATGGATGGATGGATGGATGGATGGATGGATGGATGGATGGATGGATGGATGGATGGATGGATGGATGGATGGATGGATGGATGGATGGATGGATGGATAGATAGATAGATAGATAGATAGATAGATAGATAGATAGATAGATAGATAGATAGATAGATAGATAGATGTAAATATTCTTACAAAGTTATGGTTGGTTACCAAGATATCGAGATCCGTGTTAACATCGCCGAGATTAAAACAATTTTTTTTAATTGCCTCTCGAGAGACAAAACTTAAGTATGGCATGAAACAAATGAGACAAAAATTATATGCGCCTCAAATGAGGTAGCAGAGTCTCTCGTTGAGCAATAATAATAAAATAGTAAGAGTATTAATATAGCACTTTTTTCTAATGACAAATCAGTCAAAGCGCAAGTCAGTCCTGACTGCAGCTTTTGTGAGAACTGTCTGGCATTGAGTATATTCCTTGATGTTTTCTATCAATCTCCAACCGCAGATACCCAATTGAAAACGGCAAGATAGGGTGGCTGGTTCATTTCCCGAGACTCTTAAGGTAAAACTTTAATGTAAGGACTAGGAAGGACCAGAGGCTTACACTGTCGTGAGTTCAAGAGCCCCCAAAGCGCCGACAACACTTTCCCATTACGTTTAGCGACTGCTTTTAGCGATGTTGAGCGTGACAATTGGACATGCAATCTCGGTAACAAAAAACGGTTAAAATAGTATCTACAGGAAACTATAGCAGACACTCTAGTGAGTCAGATAGCAAATAACATATAAGCCTAAATATGACATTCAGGAAACATATTTATATAAATTAAAATGGCTCAAATCAAGAGACATACTTTTTTCATGTCTTCTAATGTGTGCTGCATATTGAGGCTTGACGCCAGAATTATATTTAATACATCGAAGAACAATATTCGACGCCATTTTGGATCACACTGTAAGCTGCTGGGAGGATGGCTTAATAATTTCTCTTAGCTGCTGCAGGCGATTACCGCTTTCCGCAAATGAGTGCTTCAGAAGAAAATATAAACCTTAGACTAGCTGTGCACGCGTCCATTATATCATCTAAGCACTAAAACCAAGTTCTTCTGAACACCAAGATCGTTGGCTACCCCTCAATTTGAAAAAAATTATATGTTTTCATACTGAAGATTTTATAGTGTTACCGCCAGCATGTCTGGACGAAGCCATTTTGTGTTGTAGAATGCTTGACGTCACAGAGAAACAGTCAGCAGTGGAGCAGAAAGCCTGTCGGGATACTTACGGCTTTCTTATTTATTGCACGTGCCCATAATTGTCACACGTTTCGGAAAAGTGATTTTTATTGCATTGAGCTGATTAAAAGAACAATTCGTTTCTGTGTGTTTCAGTGGGTTGTCGCGAACAATGTCGACCATGGCGCCGTGGGTGTTGTTGATGCAGCTGCCCCTCTTACTGCCCGGGGCACCCGGCAGTCAGTCCGGCCACCAAATCAGCGCCATGTCTTTCTATCCCCGAGACCAGGGAGCGGGCTATGCCAAGCGAATATACGCCGACGACCTGAACTCCTACGAACCGTGCGGCGCGTGCGTGAACACGTATGACCAAGACAGCTGTGCGCGGTGCTGGGCCTCCTTTTCCACTGACGTGCCGTACATCAAGCGCTCCGGCCTAACCGAGGCCTTGGTTGACCAGGACTTTCATCGCAAGGTTATGGCCAGGCGGCTCAGCGCTCTGCTCGCCTCCGACCTCCTGCTCCCTCAACCCGACGACGATGAGGTGTCCGTGGTCAAGCGCATCAACCCTAACTGTAACTGCTGTTTCAATTCTCCCCCGACCTACGATAACTCGCACTGCTGTAAACAATGTATCGGTGGTTAGATACCTCTCCGCTTAATCCAGCTCACCTCGTATTCCCGCTCAGTCTAATTCCGCTAAAGCGCATACTCGTTCGGGCTATTCTAAATGAACGTGATTTGGACGAGCAATAACGCTCAGTCTATCGTCCAACAGTTACACAGCTGTAGCGCATTTTTGCTGACTCCCTCTTTTTATTCCTGAAATTAATTGAGAGAGAGAGAGGGTTAGAAGAAGAGAGAGAGTAACTGTGTGTGTGTGCGTGTGTGTGGAGGTGTGTGTGTGGGGGGGGGGGGGGTGTTTGTGTGTGTGTGTGAACTCATTATTAAAAACAACACATTTAGTCAGTGTTGTCAATGCTATTTTCTCTATTTTTTTTCTTCCAAAAAACAAATTTGGACTATAGGCTATGCAGACTACACATTATGGGAATGGGTGACATAGTACATCGAGTAACACTTGAGTTATACCCACCCTCCTGATCGCGGCAAAACCGCAAGCGTTAGGCTGAGCAGGAATAGGCTGCATGTTATTTCAGCAAGTGACCAAATACAATTTACGCGTGTTATTTCTCATTAAAAATTTTCTTCTCGAAGTCTTCAAGATCTTTTACAACAATTCAGAATTCAGAATTTAAATTACAACCTGCATTACAATCTAAACTATAACACCCTCATTTGAGGTTTCTTAAACATTCTGAGAAATTGATTTCTATTGAGACATAGTCAGACAGAATACTGAAAGGAACATTTTCGATTACATAGCCAATAGATAAGATACCCAGAGAGTGACTGAAATTTTCTTTTTTATTAATGGTATTTGTTGCGCCTGTTGTTGTAACAGCTATTGCTGTCGTAGTTGTGGATGTGGCTTAGAACAGTACTAACTACATCTTTCTGTGAGTCTCGTATGTACAGAGTATGGAAATAAAAAAAGTGGAAATGTAACATTGCCGTGGCATTGTTTCATGAAAGTGTACTTTGTGAGATGTCCATGTAGAGTCACTGTTCAGTCAGTCAGAGTGATCTCGTGAAAATACATTCAGCAGAAGGTCGGTTTCAAAGAAGCGGAGCACACAAATATCATTGGGGAAAAAGCAAAGTTAATAATAATAATAATAATAATAATAATAATAATAATAATAATTATTATTATTATTATTATTATTATTATTATTATTATTATTATTATTATTATATATTCTCTCAAAATGGATAGCACCGTACAGCAGCCATTTAATGAGCAAGGAATAAAACAAGCCAAGAGAGGCAAGTTGCATTAATCATCAAGAAAGGTAATTATCCCATAGGCCTAATGTAGAAGGTGGAAAAATTGTATATATTTGTTCCAAAACATATGACAGTGTAGGGAAGAGTCACTGGTTTTGTACCATTTAATCAAAAAAAAATATTGTGTCAGAAGCATGGTTGGTAATGGACCTAAAAAATCCTCGTATAGATTATGATGTTGTTGGGACTTAACATCGTACCTATTATGGTATAAATCACACACACACCCACCCACACACACACACACCCACACACACACACACACACACACACACACATCGCACTCTTACACGCACACATACACACACACACGGACACACACATTTACACAAAGACGTTGTCAAATCAATAAAATCAGTTATAAGACAACAGGTCATTAAAAATAGTCAAAGTAAAACGATAACACTGACAGTATAAGCTTACATGTCATCACTTGTTTGAAACAAATATTATTTCTCCTCTTTCCAAGCTTAATGCCCATCGTAAGAATAAAGAAGCGCCAACAATCGTGCTTATTTGTTTGCACAGAATGTCAGGACTCAGTTTTCTAAACCTGTGATAACAGGGTTTCTGAGCCTGTTATAGAGGGTGGAAGGTGAGGTAGAGAAAATAAATTAAAAGTTAGTGCTAAGTTTGAAAATAATGTAATTTCAATTCGTGCATTGTTTTGTTAGTTTTGCTTCGTCACCCTAAACTGGTCAAGACTACCGCTATATGGGTATGAGGGCAGGTGTGTATTTTCATATGCCGTGCAAGTTTTTGCAGTGAGCAATACGCGAACTAAATTTGAGAGTGCTAGCAAATAAAACTGCCGTAATTAGCTAATTTGGGGAGTCACAGAGAGAGATTGTTTTTTAAAGAGAAGTACTCCAGAGTGCAAGCAGAGTTTTTTCAAGGGAGGGTTGTCCTGCTGTTACCACCCTGCAAGATAGCCGCCAGGCATACTGGGGCTGATGTCCTGTGCGAAGTGAGAAGATAGCTGTACGCATTCTGTGATCCACACAGACCTGTACCGTCTTTGTGTTGTGTTGTATCGTCGTGTCCGAGAAAACACCGGTAGCGTAAGTACCTGCAGACAATCCCTAAGTGGACATTCTTGCTCGGGTGCAAGCCTCATCAGCCATCCCAGCAAGGTCCTCCTTAAAATAATACTCAACAGGCTGAAACCCCAAGCTGAACAAATCATAGCTGAAGAACAAGCAGGATTCAGGGCCAAGTACCACTGAACAGATTTTCAACCTCAGAATAATCTGCGAGAAATGCCTATAGCAACAACAGCATCTATATCATGTGTTTGTAGACTTCAAGAAAGGGTTTGACCGAGTCTGGCATGCAGCTCTGTAGGCAACCATAAGTGTACAACATCAGCCCTAAAATTATTGAAGTCATCAAAAGCTTGTATGACATGGCTACCACTGCAGTCCTCCACAACAGCGCCATCGGGAACTGGTTCAGAACAACAATCGATGCGCGTCAAGGATGCCTACTCTCTCCAAAACTCTTTAACATCTTCCTAGAACGCATCATGTCAGATGCCCTTGCAGATCACGAAGGTACAGTCAGTATAGGTGTAGAGCAATCTCCAACCTCCGTTTGCGGATGACATTGATGGATTGGCTGGAAAGGAACACGAACTTGAACAGCTTGTACAGAGGCTTGACACCACCTCCAGAGTCTATGGAATGGAAATAAGTGTAGAGAAGACCAAAATTATGACCAACCACACATTGGCATCAAAATGGACATCAAAGTCCAAGGCCAACCCCTCAACACAGTGCATAGCTTCAAATATTTAGGAGCCATTGCATCTGACAATGGGTCTCGGCAGGAAGTCCTCTCAGGATCGCACAAACAACTGCTGCCCTGATAAGGTTGAAGCCTATTTGGAAAGACAGGACCATCGGTCTACACTCCAAAGTAAGGTTGATGCGCTCCTTGTCATCTCCATCTTCCTATACGCTTGAGAAACGTGGACCCTCACAGCAGATCTACAACGAAGGATACAAAGCATGGAGATGATGTGCTACAGAAGACTTCTGGGCATTTCCCATACCCAGCACATCATCAACAACGAAGTCCGACAGACCATCACACAAGCCATTGGACAGCATGATGACATGCTCACAGTGGTGAAAAAATGGAAACTCCGCCACGTCACCAGAGCATCAGGCCTTGCGAAAATCATCCTGCAAGGCACGGTGCAAGAGGTAGAAGAAGAGTGAGACCGAAAAAGAGGTGGGAGGACAACATTCGAGAATGGACAGGTTTGACACTGAACGAAGCCATGAGGGTTGCTGAGAACAGTGAAAGATGGAGTACGCTGGTTAAACGATCATCTGTGGTGCCCCAACGACCTTTGAGTTACGGGATAGTATAGAATAGGATAGGATAGGATATGCAAGCATATTTGTATAAACATGTATAATATATTTTATATTGTTAAATGGAAAGAAATATTAGAGAAAATTATGCTTTTGAATGCAAGGAAATAATTTATATTTGATTATCTGCAACGTTGTGAAGAAAAGTAATTTACGCACGACAAGTTTGAATTATTTGCTAGCATTGTAAAGAGAAGTAAAATGTGAATGAAAACGATGTTGTCAATAATTAAGAAAAGATTTATAATTTATAAATGGAATTCAATCATTTGTTTTCATTGGTTGTAAAGGGAGATAAGTCATAAATTACAATTAAATTGTTTCCAATTATGATAAAGGAATGTAATTTATGAATGAGTTGGGAAGGTCGTTCATTTCAAATATGATAAAGGGAAGTATATGGGAGTGAGCTTGTGAATGGATAGAACGAAGAAGGGTATTAACGTGCAGTAGAATGCAAAAGAGCACGTATGTTTCCTATGTTTGATTAATAATGCAAGAATCTACTCTTGTGTATGTCTTTGTGTACTAGTATTGGCATCTCCATCTTGGAATGTGACGTGGCTGGGCTTTGACCGGAACCACCGGAAGCCTATGAACAGTTTGGCGTTTCAACTGACCTGAGCATCTGGGGGAACCTCGCTGGTCGCTGACTGCATCCAGCGAGGCTTTAACTTTAAAAGACTGTAAAGGAAAAGTTGTTCACTTTCCCCTCATAAAATTGCTCAAGAAATGGACTTTAAAGAATGTCAGTTACCGGTTGATTAAAGCTACCTGTATAGACAGATAAAATAAAACAAGACAACCTTATTATTTTTTTCAAGAAATTATATCTACTTAGTTGGAATGGCATTTTCTATAGTCAAGTATCCTGTATAAATTGTAGCCACTGAGAAATATTATTACTGCTTACAATACTATTAAGTCTTTTTGTATAATTAATACTTTGTACAAATTAGTTAAATAATTTGCTGTTCTACAGCCACTTGTGATGTTATTTAGGCTATATAGCAAGAAAAACTCTAAAGAGAAACTATTATCTCTATCATTTCTTCTTATTGTTTGTTTACTAGTTGTTGTTTTTCATTATAGTTAAGTGTGATTGTGGGTATGGGTGGGTGAATTGTTTATATAAATATTTAGATTAGTTTGTATGTGTAAATAAAATTGTTGTAATTGCTCCATCGGGTGTTTTATGTGTTAGATTTTTGGGGTGGTTGTTTCTCGTGTGGTTAGCACACACTGATGAGGCAGTGGATGTGACACAGTACATCACAAAATAATCTCAAGCAACACCTAAATGTGCATACGTTGAAAACGGTATTCGTGGAAGTCGGCAATTCAAAGTAGGCAAGGAAGACAGGTTCCTGTGTAACATTTTAATTGAGGTTAAACCCACCACTACCACCTCCCAGCTCCCCATCTCACACAGATACACACCCACGCACGGCCCCACACCCGCACACACCCCCCCCCCCACACCCGCACGCACACACACACACACACACACACACACTGCAACGAGCGAATACAATACGAGTCATCAGCATCAATACAGGCGCAATCACCTTACACTTCTGCTTGCACTCACACATAATGCACAGCAGTAAGCAAGAATAATAAGATGGCAAGCCATTCAAGTGTATTTCCAGACATTCACATGCATAGCCCCAAAATAATCATTTTCAAAAAGTGTTCATTTTCTGGGGAGACACATGCGGACCCCACTGCAACAACGAGACAAATGAGAGGGGTCTGAGGCTATTGGAGTTTGCCAGATACAACAATCTGGTACTGGCAAACACGCTTGGTCTCCACAAAAAATCCAGACGATGGACATGGCACAGTCCCGGCGGGGAACATCACAACCAGATCGACTACATCATGGTCAAGAAACGCTTCAGATCAAGCATCAACATTGGCAGGACACGCACTTTTCCAGGAGCAGACATTGGAAGTGACCACGATCTCGTGATGATGTCTTTCCGGCTCCATTTGAAGAGAGTAAATACAGCAAAGTGCACTAGGCTGAAGTTCGACCTGGACAAACTGCAAGACCCGGAGGTGGCAAAAATATTTCAGGCCACAATTGGAGGGAAATTTGCACCACCGCTTATTTTGGGGGCAGGCGAAGTAGATGTCAACACCATGACCAATACCTTCAACTCAGCTGTAACAGATGCCGCCACTGAGATCCTTGGCAAGCACCGACCAAAGAAGAAGCCGTGGATCACACCTGAACTTTTGGATCTGTGTGATAAACGAAGAGAGTTAAAAAAGAAAAAGAACACCTCACAGGGAGCTGATGTCTACCGAAAAATCAACAATGACATCCGAAAAGGCATGCGCACAGCAAAGGAGAACTGGATAGAAGATCAATGCCAGGAAATAGAGAACAATCTGAACAAGAACAACAGCAAGAAGGCCTACCAGACTGTGAAGCGGCTGACAAGTGTTAAACAGCCCAAAGTCTCCACTATCCAAAGCAAGTCTGGCATTTGCCTTACAGAAGAACAAGAAGTCTTGGACAGATGGACAGAGTACTGCGCTGACCTTTACAACCATACACCAAATGGAGACCCATCAGTTCTAGCATGTCCCGAGAGCAGAGAAGAAGAAGAAATCCTCCCAATTCTCCGGGAAGAAGTTGAGGCAGCAGTGCAATCGCTGAAGAAAGGGAAGTCAGCGGGAGTGGACAACATACCAGCGGAACTGCTACAAGCAGGAGGAGAAGCGATGACTGATGCTCTCACCATTATCTGTAACAAGATCTGGCAGAGTGGGGAATGGCCTACACCGTGGACCCAGTCGCTTGTCATCACTCTTCCCAAAAAAGGTAACCTTCAGGAGTGTGAAAATTACCGCACCATCAGCCTCATCAGCCATCCCAGCAAGGTCCTCCTGAAAATAATACTCAACAGGTTGAAACCACAAGCTGAACAAATCATAGCTGAAGAACAAGCAGGATTCATGGCAGGGCGAAGTACCACTGAACAGATTTTCAACCTCAGAATAATCTGTGAGAAATACCTACAGCACCAACAACATCTATATCATGTGTTCATAGACTTCAAGAAGGCATTTGACCGAGTCTGGCATGCAGCTCTATGGGCAACCATGAAAGTGTACAACATCAGCCCTAAAATTATAGAAGTCATCAAAAGCCTGTATGACAAGGCTACCAGTGCAGTCCTCCATAACAGTGTCATCGGGAACTGGTTCAGAACAACAATCGGTGTGCGTCAAGGATGCCTACTCTCTCCAACACTCTTCAACATCTTCCTAGAGCGCATCATGTCAGATGCTCTTGCAGATCACGAAGGCACAGTCAGCATAGGGGGCAGAGCAATCTCCAATCTTCGTTTTGCGGATGATATTGATGGATTGGCTGGAGAGGAACAAGAACTTGAACAGCTTGTACAGAGGCTTGACACCACCTCCAGAGCTTATGGAATGGAAATAAGTGCAGAGAAGACCAAAATGATGACCAACAACACCAATGGCATCAACACGGACATCAAAGTACAAGGCCAATCCCTCAACACAGTGCACAGCTTCAAATATTTAGGAGCCATTGTGTCAGACAATGGGTCTCGACAGGAAGTCCTCTCCAGGATCGCACAAACAACTGCTGCCCTGACAAGGTTGAAGCCCATTTGGAAAGACAGAACCATCAGTCTACATTCCAAAGTAAGACTGCTGCGCTCTCTGGTCATCTCCATCTTCCTATATGCTTGCGAAGCATGGACCCTCACAGCAGATCTCCAACGAAGAATACAAAGCATGGAGATGAGGTGCTACAGAAGACTTCTGTGCATTTCCTATACCCAACACATCACCAACGTTGAAGTCCGACAGACCATCACACAAGCCATTGGACAACACGATGACCTGCTCACAGTGGTGAAGAAACGGAAACTCCGATGGTATGGCCACGTCACCAGATCATCAGGCCTTGCAAAGACCATTCTGCAAGGCACAGTGCAAGGAGGTAGAAGAAGGGGGAGACCGAAAAAGAGGTGGGAGGACAACATTCGAGAATGGACTGGTTTGACACTGAGCGAAGCCATGAGGGCTGCTGAGGACAGAGAAAGATGGAGTATGCTGGTTAAGCGATCATCTGTGGTGCCCCTACGACCTTCGGGTTATGGGACAGGATAGGATAGGATAGGTTCATTTTCTTAGCGGTGATGTGACTGGCCTTTATCATGACGATACAAAATGAAAACATCAAATTACTGGCCACGACCTGAGTTATCTGCCATCTTGGTTTATGTATACCAAGATGGCAAGGCGTTGTATTGCAAAAGTACAATCAAATTTGATCGACTACACACACACACGCACACACACGCACACACCCACACACATACACTTATATGTGTAGAAACGACGTTACGATGACTGTTGTGAAAAAAACAGACATTATTTTGACACACTTTTCATTTTCTTGACATTATTTTGACATTTTCAAATTTTTGAAGCTATCCCTAACCCTAACCCTTAACCTAACCCTAAGCCTAAAACAGCTGTAAATCTACCGGAACCCTATTTTGAGGTCAAAATAGGGCAGTCTTCTAAAAAAGTTAAAAAAAGAACCTTGTGGAGTTTCATGTGTGTGTCACTGTAACGTCGTTTCTACATGCCCACACACACACACATGTGTGTAGAAACGATGTTCTGATGACTGTTGTAAAAAAAAAAAGGGGGGATTATTTTGACACACTTTCCATTTCTTTGACATTATTTAGACATTTTCAAATTTTTGAAGCTATCCCTAACCCTAACCCTAACCCTTAACTTAACCCTAATGCTAAAACAGCTCTAACTCAACGGGGAACTATTTTGACGTCAAAATAGTACGGCCTTCCAAAAAAGTCAGAAGAAACCATGTGGAGTTTCATGTGTGTGTCATCAGAACGTCGTTTCTACATGCCCACACACACACACACACACACACACACACACACACATATATATATATATATATATATATATATAATATATATATATATATATATATATATATATATATATATATATATATATATATATATATATATATATATATTCATGTAGAATTGTTTAGGAGTGAGTGTGGTGTGTGTGGGGGTGTGGGTGATGTGTGTTTGAGTGTTAGGCTGGTTGGGTGTGTGCGTACGTGCGTGCTATACTTCTTAAAACCAGTTGTTTTTTTCTCTTAGATCATTCAATGTCCTAATGTCCAGTGTAAGCATGTGTTTTGTTGTAGAGCGAATGATTGTTGTACCGCATCACCCACACAAAATCCTATGCATTTTAAATTCATTGAGAAATAAACTAAAAATGTTCAAAATCTGTTTGGCCCAATTTTAATTAAATAAAGCGCAAAACGAGTCTAGAAGAGGATGGACCTTTAAGCGACAGAGTTAGTAGTCTGCAGTGTTAATAGGTACAACAAAACGACGGAAAGATACGTTAGGACATCCCTTTTCTCTGAGTCAGCTTCATGAGGACGTTGCCCATCTCCTCTACCTAGCTATCATATCTTCCGCGGTTCTAAACATAGCCAGGTTCACTGCTGGGTGGCCTGGGGGTGTTGTGTGCGCTTGTTTCATGCTTTGTGTCGTTTGGTGGTGTTATTCCAAGTATGGTCACCCATGTAAGGACTAACCGCGCAAGAGGAGGAACAACGAAGCTTAACGTCCTATTGCATAAGCGTTAAGGACGATCACCACGTCGCCACCCTGACAATAATGATTATCATCATCATATCAAAGATGAGATCCTAACCGCGCACGACGTTCGTTTCGTTGAGTAGATTACCGTCCCCGGACACGGAAGCGTATAGGGGACTTCGCGCACGACATTGCTTAACGGAACTTTTATAGTGTGTTGCCCAAACCGCTACGTCGAGGCGCCACCCATTGTTTTTTCAACGCATGCACACACCCAACACACCCACACGCGCACAATCTGTGTGTGTGTTAGTGTGTGCGTACGTCGGTGTCAGATGTGCCCACACACGCAAGCACTTAACGTATGCACACACGCAAACACAAACGCGCGCGCGCGCACACACACACACACGCACACGCGCCCACACACACACACACACATCATCATCATCATCATCATCATCATCAAAAATCAACAGTTTGCAAGGTAACAGGAAAACCAGTTTTATTTTGTTGCAAACTGCTCTTTGGCACGCCATTACGACTGCGAGGATGACCAGCGGGAATCTTCCAACACTAAAAACAACAAAAAACGTTTGAAAGCGCGAGCGAGATGTGTTTGTTGCAAACTGATTTCTGATGAAACCTTTTCGCTCCTTCAGAGGCGGTTAATAAACCCCACATAATAGCAGAAAAGAATTTCAGTGCCATATAAAAAAAAATCAACAATTATTTTGTTTACGCCGTTGGTTCTTAGCAGTTAAATGGTTGCAATCCCTTCTGCGACTTACACTGATCGCTGTAGAGTAGCTGAAAATATCAACAACAAAAATTTTTTTTTTAAATTCATATCTATAGGTTCTATTCTTGTTTTCAGCTTCTCATGCGATTTGAATTTATCGCTGGGGGAAAAAAAAAAAAGAACACCCACACAAATAAAAATATCAGTAACATAAATATGGAGCAGGGATAGCAATATTTGTGCAGGATGATCGTGCGTGCGTTATCCTCTTATAGTGATTTCCTCCGGCACCCATCCCACAGGATTCACTATCACTGTGGAATCACACATCAGGCACTTGCAATGCAACACTCGCGTTACCATGTCACCGCAAGCACTAGTAAGGCTGTCTTTTTTTTTTTTTTTTTTTATGTATGTTACAATGATCTAGGCTTGTGTAAATTTCTTATTTGAGATAATAAAGATGTACTGTATTTGTACTGTATTGTATTGTATTGTCGTCGTCATCATCGCCGTCATTTTTATGGAATGAAGCTTGGTGGGACATCTTCAATAATGGTGCAGGATGCAGTCAATATAAAAATTTCAAAAATAAAAATTCAATTTTCTTCCGTCTTCTAATAGCGATCTCCCTGCCTTTACACCACCTGTTTGAGTGATGTATGTGTATTTGGTATGTGTGAGGGTAAATGAGACAGGTGAGCGTGTATGTTGGTATAGATCGCCGCGCTTTGAGCCTTGGGGAAAGGCGCGTACATAGCATCCTGTATTATTATTATTATTATTATTATTATTATTATTATTATTATAATTATTATTATTATTATTATTATTATTATTATTATTATCACTGCTCTCTGATACTCCCGCACACTTGTCCGCACTGTGTCCGGGGACGTAAATCTATCCACTGAACTGAACTGAACTCCCGCACACACCTCACTCAATTATTTCACACCAGTCCGTCGTTTGCCGATGCTACTCAGCTTCAGTAATCTTGTACTCCTACTGAGCCACCTTCCGCTGTTCAGAGCATAACAGACTTATAATCTACGTCGCAAGTGAAATTATAGATGGAGTTGAACTCAACGGCACGTTGTTAATAAAGAATCAGAACACGTAGCTTTTAAATGCTGAACTTGGCCACAAAAGGTAGAGTCTGGGTGAGACTGGGCCGCATCAAGTATTCCACAATGATAACGGCATTAAAACCTTTGTTTAAAAAAAAGAAAGAAAAAAACACGATTAAATAAATAAATAAATTCAGATCCATTAAATGGAATCGTGCCGTGCTATATTATTATTATTATTATTATTATTATTATTATTATTATTATTATTATTATTATTATTATTATTATTATTATATTCCGAGCTAAAGGTTCAGCTTGGCAGCTATAGTTTTTGGTTTTGTCCGTCCGTCCGGTGTCAGTCATCCGTCCGTCCAGAGATGACATTTGCGCACTTTTTCGGTGAAACTAATGGACGGATTTCTTTAAAACTTGGTATTTAATTAGGAAATAGTGAACCCTACCAGATTACATTACATTATTATTGCTTTAGGTCCAGCGGACTCTTCCGAGCCAAATCAGGACCGGAAAACCCCTGATCCGCAAAAATGATCTGCTGAAACAACCCTAGTGGTAAAACCGAAAGCTCTCCACCAGCCAGTCACTTTACAATAAAGATATCCCACGCAGGGGACGGCTGAGGCTTCACCCCAACTTATCGAACCCCCGTTTACAAAAACAAAATAGAATACAAACATCATTATAAATTATCAACAAAACACATACATATAAAATGCCTACATTGCTAAATAATAACATCATAGGAAGCCCTAGTGACCACCTGGCAGAAAGCGTCCAATATTCCTAAGCTGATCCAACAGACCTCATACACAAATAAGGAGTCTTGTCCCGGAAGAGTTTTCAAGAAAAAAGGAAGGAGACTGGTCTAGCGAAGAAGACGATAGTATAGCAGATTGATAGAAGGAATGAGAAAGAGCAAATGAGAAAGACAGCGACAGTGGGAATTTAAAGCACTAAATTTCCAGAAAGTGGGGATACTATTTATACTGAAACCCCCGGCACCCCAACGGTACGGAGGTACCCTACCAGATGACAAATTCGGGGGACGTCATCATCTGACGTAATAATTTGTTGCGTTTTTTTTCTAATCCTATTTTCTACCAAACTGCTGAAAGGATTTGGTTCAAGTTCGGTACGTACTTAGAGGTAAAGTAAAAAGCTTGCAACAAATCAAATGACGTAATTATCGTGACGTCATTTTTAAATTAAAAAATTTATTTTACAATTCGTATGTAATTTGAGTGTACAGATGTCTTGAGCCAAAAACGAAACAATGGTCTATTGAGTGACGCCATGCTGTGACGTCATCATGGTGACGCCATCTTATCCTATCCTATCCCATAACCCAAAAGTATTTGGCGCGCCACAGATGCACTCAATCTTTCTCCGTCCTCAACAACCTTTATGGCGTCACTCATTGTCAATCCAGTCCATTCTCGAATGTTATCCTCGCACCTCTTTTTCTGTCTCCCTCTTCTTCTGCCTCCTTGCACCGGGACTTTCAGGGTGGTCTTTGCAAGTCCTGGTGCTCTGGTGACGTGGCCATACCATCGGAATTACCGTTTCTTTACCACTATGAGCATGTCATCGCGTGTTGTCCAATGGTCTGTCGGACTTCGTCGTTAGTGATGTGCTGGGTATAGGAAATACCCAGAAGTCTTCTGTATCCCTCCTCTCCATGCTTTGTAGCCTTCGTTGTAGATCTGCTGTGAGGGTCCATGTTTCGTAAGCGCATAGAAAAAATAGAGATGACAAGGGAGCGCAGCAGCCTTACCTTGGAGTGTTGACTGATGAGGTGACGTCATAATTTCTTGTATTTTCTACTTTATTGTCTCCCAAACTACTTGAGACTTTACCTATGCCTTCAAAGTAAAACCAGACTTATGCAAATCGAGTAACGTAATCATAATAACCCCACGTGTTTTTTTTTTTTTTTTTTTTAAAATAACACTTGCTTTTTTATTTTTTTTAAAACTTCGAATGTAATTAGAGTGTACAGATACCTTGAGCCTTAAACGAGACTATGGTATATGGAGTGACGTCATCATGATGACATCATACTTTCTTTTTTTTCTTTTTTTTTCTAATCCTTTTTTCCCCAAACTACTGGAGGGATTTGGTTCAAGTTTGGTATAACTTAGACTTTACCTATGCCTCCAAAGCAAAACCAAACTTATCCAAATCGAGTGATGTAATCATTATGACGTCTCCTTTTAATTCTTTTTTTTCTAACGTTCTTATTTAGCGCTTTTCCAGCTCAAGAACTGCTGAAGGCAACCACCCGCCTAGGACAGACCGTCAGTCTCCTCATAATCCTCCTCTTCCTGCTTCTCCCTCCTTTTTCTCCATCTTCTTCTTTATTGTTTGAAATACAGTGTGAGTGTGTGTGTGGGGGGGGGGCGTGCGTGTGTGTGTGTATGTAATAGAGAGAGTGTGTGTGTGGGTGTGCGTGTGAGGGTGAGTGAAGGTACAAGGGGAGAGGGGAGGAGTGGGCCAGAGACTGTATACACACTTACTGCAGAAAGTCGACTTTGTCCAGTCAAACTTCCGGCATCCTCCAGAATCAAACTCAGATTGTCCTGCACCGTCAGAGGAGGGAAGGGAGAGGAGAGAGAGAGAGAGAGAGAGAGAGAGAGAGAGAGAGAGAGAGAGAGAGAGAGGAGAAGGGGGAGAGGAGGGGGGACGGGAGGTTTTACTCTACCCCGGTCACTTTCCTTGCCCAGTGTTATAGCATCAGTACTGGCCATCGACTACTGTGGTACTATAATATCATTGTCATTGACCTATCGTCCTCTGCTATTCAGTGTGGGCCAGCTTGATGGAGTGCCTTTCCTTTGCCGGCCATCATGCTGCACAAATTATGGCCCATCTATTTCCGGGCCGGAACGCTTGACGTGACCTCCGCATAAACGTCTGCTGAGCCCCGAGCTATCCATTTTTTCCAGTTCGCCTGCACGAGGCTTCTGCAAGGCCTGTCTTTTTGTGATAAATCGGCCGGCCCTTCCTCTGCCAGCCCCTTCAGCACAGAACGGATTAAAACTAATAACTGTCACCCAAGGGGCGAATGCTGGACTCGCCTTATCCACGAATGCACGGCAGAAACATCACAGCGCGCGTTCATAGGACAAAACAGAACAGCTGATTTGAGAACATGATTTACCATTCTACACCAAATAGCATTCGCAAGTTACCCAAGGGTTGCCAAGGAAAAGACACAACAATGTTGTAATAGACCCAACCAGCCCTTCCTAATAACCTTTAATTATGCATAAGGTAAAATAATTGTTCTTATAGTAAAGCGCACTTATGACACCAGAGAACTGCTCAAGGCACTGAGCGAAATCACGATCGAAGTTATGCTGCATCAAAACGCCAATTTGAGGCATTACATACCCATTGAACGCACGCACCCGAAAGAAGGCGACTCAATCGATTCAACGGCTATTCATGCAAACATCCAAGATAATAAATATGCACAGTCTGTTTTAAAACCCGTTCAATTTCTGTTAAATTATTTTTTTTTTAAATTCTCATTTATCAAACGATAAATAGATGGAAGTGGGCTCTGTGACATTTCGACTTACCCCAGCTACAACTTCCGTAGGTAGCAATCGGTTTCCGTTTAAGCGTGAACTGTCAACGTCCGTCAGTTGTGAAGAATGAGGTGCTTCGCACTTTAACGAAACAGGAGTAACGTCCCTTGAATAGGCCTACATTGGTCTCGGCAAATGCAACATTTGCTGTTGTACTTGTACATTCTACATATTATGTCCAGTGATCACTATACACGTGATTTATTTATTTATTTTTTATTATTATTATTATTATTATTATTATTATTATTATTATTATTATTATTATTATTATTATTATTATTCTATCCTATCCTATCCCGTAACTCGAAGGTCGTAGGGGCATCACAGATGATCGTTTAACCAGCGTACTCCATCTTTCCATGTCCTCAGCAACCCTGATAATTTCGCTCAGTGTGAAACCAGTCCATTCTCGAATTTTGTCCTCCCACCTCTTTTTCGGTCTCCCTCTTCTTCTATCTTCTTGCACTGTGCCTTGCAGGATGGTCTTTGCAAGACCTGATGATCTGGTGACGTGGCCATCCCATCGGAGTTTCCGTTTTTTCACCACTGTGAGCAGGTCATCGTGTTGTCCAATGGCTTGTGTGATGGTCTGTCGGACTTCGTCGTTGGTGATGTGCTTGGAATAGGAAATGCCCAGAAGTCTTCTGTAGCACCTCGTCTCCATGCTTTGTATTATTCGTTGTAGATCTGCTGTGAGGGTCCATGTTTCGCAAGCGTATAGGAAGATGGAGATGACAAGTGAGCGCAGCAGTCTTACCTTGGAATGTAGGCTGATGGTCCTGTCTTTCCAAATTGGCTTCAACTTCGCCAAGGCAGCAGTTGTTTGTGCGATCCTAGAGAGGACTTCCTGTTGTGACCCATTGTCTGATACAATGGCTCCTAAATATTTGAAGCTATGCACTGTGTTTAGGGATTGGCTTTCGACATTGATGTCCATGTTGATGCCTTTGGTGTTGTTGGTGTTGTTGGTCATCATTTTGGTCTTCTCTGCACAAATTTCCATTCCATAGGCTCTGGAGGTCGTGTAAAGCCTCTGTACAAGCTGTTCAAGTTCTTGTTCCTCTCCAACCAATCCATCAATGTCATCCGCAAAACAAAGGTTGGAGATTGCTCTTCCCCCTATGCTGATTGTGCCTTCGTAATCTGCAAGGACCTCTGACATGATGCGCATGTTGAAGAGTGTTGGAGAGAGTAAGCATCCTTGACGCACAACGATTGTTGTTCTGAATCAGTTTCCGATGGCGCTGCTGTGGAGGACTGCACTGGTAGCCTTGTCGTACAGGCTTTTGATGATTTCAATAATTGTAGGGCTGATGTTGTACACTCTCATGGTTGCCCACAGAGCTGCATGCCAGACTCGGTCAAACGCTTTTTGAAGTGTACGAACACATGATATAGATGTTGTTGCTGTAGGTATTTGTCGCAGTTTATTCTGAGGTTGAAAATCTGTTCAGTGGTACTTCGCCCTGCCCTGAATCCTGCTTGTTCTTCAGCTACGATTTGTTCAGCTTGGGGTTTCAACCTGTTGAGTATTATTTTCAGGAGGACCTTGCTGGGATGGCTGATTAGGCTGATGATGCGGTAATTTTCACATTCCTGAAGGTTACCTTTTTTGGGAAGAGTGGTGACAAGCGACTGGGTCCATGGTGTAGGCCACTCCCCACTCTGCCAGATCTGTTACAGATAATAGTGAGTGCGTCAATCATTGCTTCTCCTCTGCTTGAAGCAGTTCCGCGGGTATGTTGTCCACTCCCGCTGACTTCCCCTTCTTCAGCCATTGCACTGCTGCCTCAACTTCTCGGAGAATTGGGAGGATTTCTTCTTCTTCTTCTCTGTTCTCAGGACATGCTTGAACTGATAGTAGTAGTAGTAGTAGTAGTAGTAGTAGTAGTAGTAGTAGTAGTAGTAGTAGTAGTAGTAGTAGTAGTAGTAGTAGTAGTAGTAGTAGTAGTAGTAGTAGTAGTAGTAGTAGTATTTTAATACAAACATTGAAAGGGTTTGACAACAATCGGTGTGCGTCAAGGATGCCTACTCTCTCCAACACTCTTCAACATCTTCCTAGAGCGCATCATGTCAGATGCTCTTGCAGATCATGAAGGCACAGTCAGCATAGGGGGGTAGAGCAATCACCAATCTTCGTTTTTGAGGATGACTTTGATGGATTGGTGGAGAGAAACAATAACTTGAACAGCTGGTACAGAGGCTTGACACTACCTCCAGAGCATTATGGAATGAATTAAAGTGCAGAGAAGACCAAAATGATGACCAACAACACCAATGGCATCAACACGGACATCAAAGTCCAAGGCCAATCCCTCAACACAGTGCATAGCTTCGAATATTTAGGAGCCATTGTATCAGACAATGGGTCCCAACAGGAAGTCCTCTCCAGGATCGCACAAACAACTGCTGCCCTGACAAGGTTGAAGCCCATTTGGAAAGACAGGACCATCAGTCTACATTCCAAAGTAAGACTGCTGCGCTCCCTTGTCATCTTCATCTTCCTTTATGCTTGCGAAGCATGGACCCTCACAGCAGATCTCCAACGAAGAAAACAAAGCATGGAGATGAGGTGCTACAGAAGACTTCTGGGCATTTCCTATACACAACACATCACCAACGACGAAGTCCGACAGACCATCACACAAGCTTTTGGACAACACGATGACCTGCTCACAGTGGTGAAGAAACGGAAACTCCGATGGTATGGCCATGTCACCAGATCATCAGGCCTTGCAAAGACTATTCTGCAAGGCACAGTGCAAGGAGGTAGAAGAAGAGGGAGACCGAAAAAGAGGTGGGAGGACAACATTCGAGAATGGACTGGTTTGACACTGAGCGAAGCCATCAGGGATGCTGAGGACAGAGAAAGATGGAGTATGCTGGTTAAACAATCATCTGTGGTGCCCCTACGACCTCCGGGTTACGGGACAGGATAGGATAGGATAGGAAAGGGTTTAAAAATAGACTGCATATATTTATTATTTTGGATGTTTGCATGAATTACTGTTGAATTGATAAAGGCGCCTTCTTTTTGGAAGAAATCTTCTAGTTCATTCATATAGATTTTAAAAAAATGCGATGACCCGCGATTTTCGTTGATGACTTTTGCATCTTGCATTATAAGTATATAGACATCATTCCACTCCACTCTCATTCCGATACAGGCGCCTGTGCCATTGGCAAAACGTCCGAATGCACATGCCACCTGTGGGTTATATCTGAGCCGGCATCTGTATCTGTATTCTGTAGAATTACGCTGCTACACATCCAGGTGACTGGCATAAATTGCAGCGGGTTGGGGGTTGCGCAGCGGCTCACTGGTGGAGGCTGGCCGCTAGTCTACTTTTAAAAGTTTCTGTGGATGTGGCGTACACTATGCTATCATCTAGAATGTTCCAGTCACTCACTGTACGCACAAAGAATGAGTTTTTGAGTTGGTCTGAGGAGCAGTGAGGTACAACATATGGCCTTGAGTTGTTCCTGGCATAAGTGTTTACTATGTTGGTGGTGGTGAAGTTACTGCTTTGCACTGGTTTGATGCGTCGTCCTGGTCGTTGTTGGGTGAGGAACTGATGGGGAGGCAGTGCTGGCACCAGCCCCTCAACCACCCTATAAAACAGTCCGAGTCGTAGTTGGAGGCGGCGGCTTTGGAGAGGTTGGAGGCCCGTCCGCTCCAGGAGTCCAGCAACGCTGCCCGGGGCATTGGACCTGAAGTCGCCAGTGATGAAGCGTGCTGCAATGCGCTGGATCTTCTCCATGCTGTCGATGTCTTTCTTCAGGTACGGGTCCCAGACAACGGCACCATACTCCAGGAGGGGGCGGACCAGGGAGATGTAGGCTTGGTTCTTGCAGTTGGTGGGGCAGCGACGGAGGTTCCTCCTTAAGAAGCCTAAGGTGGAGTTGGCTTTCTTGGTAATAGAGGAAATGTGGGGCAATCTGTATCTTTTTTTTTTACCTAATGAACAGGCTGGTTCAAATGCAGCTTAACACATAATGCAGCATAGATCCCTCCTTCATGAACTATAAAATTAACGCGCTTTGTACCATTGTTGGCTTTATGTGGAAGTGTCGGGTGCCATCACAACTCGAAACTTAAAGTTGCTGATCAAGGTAGCTACAAAGATTTTAAAACTACTTAAATACTCCCAATATTCTGGCATGAGAATAATATGTGTCGGTGAAATGTGAACGCGCATGAACACTTATAGTTACAGCTGCTGTTTTCAGTCAGAATCGGTCATATATTCATGTCGAATGTATAGAAACATAAATCAATTGTGTTCAGATTCTAATTTTTCATCACAATGGTTAAATTATATTAAGTCTGTTTTTTTTTTTTTTTTAATGACTGTGTGTGGAAGACGCAACGTTTTCAGAGTTCAGATTTATTATGCAAAAATGTACCAATCTCTTTAAAGAATAATTTTATACTAACATGGAAACAGTCCCTTGACGAAAGCAGCACATGTTTATTCTACAAAAGTATTACATTACAGTTTGTTCGTGTAAAATATATATTTCAGTTACCTGATATTTATGTTCCTACTTTGATTTTTTTAAAATTTCGTTGTTCAGATCATAATTTAAAGAATTAGGAAGGCGGGAAGGTATAATAAGGAAAGAAAGATTTTGTAGGGAATGTAATATGGGTTCTATTGGGGATGAATTTCACTTTATTTTTGAGTGACCAAAACACAACACCTTCGACAAATGTTTTATTTCTAGGAAATAATTATCGTTGAAGTCAACGTTTAACTTGCGTCATTTGTTTCGTGTAAGAAAACAGGTTTTACTAAAATTGAGCAAATTTATAAAATTAGAAAAGGGTGTACACCAATTAACAATATTGGCAGAATGTTATTGTTTTGAATATTACAGTTGGAATGTTAGTAATGCTATTGTTATTTCTTTACAACGGAAATAAGATTGTTATGCTTTTGTTTTTGCATCCTTCACACCCCAAAAGGGGCTAGTACCGGGATTAAATCTTGAATCTTGAAACTGATGCCCGCAACCAAACTTTTTTTTCCTGACATTAACGCAGTTTTGTTGATGTGAAAGGAAACACACAGTATTATTAGAGAGGAAGCGATAGGATAGGATAGGATAGGATAGGATAGGATAGGATAGGATAGGAAGCACCAGTGATATGATTAAATAATGTTACAAATTGTGCACGTTAATACCCAACATATTCACACTTCAATTATTCTCATGCTAGAATTAGGGGATTATATACTTTACTTCCTAGACCATATTAAGTGCATGAGAAATGTTTCGGATTAAGGAGAAAAGAAAATGGAGAAAAGAAGATTTTAAAAAAATCATTTACCATACAGCATGGAATAAAGAAATGGAACAGTAACTTAATTTTTAACAAATCAGTGTACTTTTTACATCTGGAAACTGTTTGTTTTACCAATTCACTGCAAATTAAATATTAAATAATCAAAAAGGAACTGTAACAATATTCAATGGAGTTCATGCCTTTTTTTTTTCGTGTGTCAGCTCAGCACCCGGTACAGCCAGAATTTTTCTCAAGGGTTGTTTGTCATTTACGCCTACAATGAATTTGTCTCTCAGGGCTCGGGACAAAAATTCTTCAAAACTGCATGGCTTTGCAAGTGATTGCAATGCAGCCAAACACATTTGTGCACTTTCTTCTTCTTTAACCTTCGCTACCCGTCGCTTTTTGTATCTTATTTACCTGTCGTGGGTTAAAAACAACAACAACAACAACAACAAACATTACCTATATCATATAGAGAATTTAATATTCCCATTTGTACGTTGTGGTACGAAATCTAACCATAGTAAAAACGTAAACGAAAAGAGTAAACAAAATAAGAAGAAGAAGAAGAAGAAGAAGAAGAAGAAGAAGAAGAAGAAGAAGAAGAAGAAGAAGAAGAAAAAATAAAATAATAATAATAATAATAATAATAATAATAATAATAATAATAATAATAATAATAATAATAATAATAATAATAATAATAATAATAATAATAATAATAATAATAAAATTAATAATGATAATAATGATAAATATAATAATAATAATAATAATAATAATAATAATAATAATAATAATAATAATAATAATAATAATAATAATAATAATAATAATAATAATAATAATAGTAATAATAATAATAATAATAATAATAATTAGCCGAGGACAGTGTGAATGTTAAAGGAATATGCCGAGAAAAAAATGTTTACAACAAGATGTAAGTCTTTTGAGATAAAGTTACCTTTAAATCAATAAACTCTGTAGTTTTTGTGCCTAATAATAGCAATCGTTAGCCAGCGTTCTTGCGCTAAAAATAGCATCTAATACAGACAATAAGAGGTAGAACCCATAAGAAAGTTGTTTCATAAGATTTGTTTGTTTGTTTATTTGTTTTTTTTAGGTTGATACAATAGAGGTTACCCTACAGGTAGATACCAAAGACGCACTCTTGAAATCGCGTGGTTTAATCAGAAATACGGTCAAATATCTCACGGCTATGGTACAAGTGGGGGGGAGGGGGTGCCGGGAGTTTCAGTATAAATAGTATCCAAACTTTCTTGAAATTTAGTGCTTCAAATTCCCACTGTCGCTGTCTTTCTCCTTTCTTTCTGATTCCTACTCTGTTTTATCAATCTACTATACTATCTTCTTCTTTGCTAGACCAGTCCCCTATCTTTTTTCTTGAAAACCCTTCCGGGACAAAACTCCTCATTTGTGTTTGAGGTCCTTTGGATCAGCTTGGAAATACTGGACGCTTTCTGCCAGATGGTCACTGGGGCTTCCTGTGATGTTATTATTTGGCAATGTATGCATTTTATATGTATGTGTTTTGTTGATATTTTATAATGATGTTTTTATTCTATTTTGTTTTTGTAAACGGGGGTTCGATAAATTAGAGTATAGCCTCTCAGCGTCCTCTGTCTTTATTGTAAAGTCACCGGCTGGTGGAGTGCCTTCAGTGTTGCCACTAGGGTTGTTTCGGCAGATCTTTTATGCGGATCAGAGGCGAGTCCTCTTTCAGCGAAGTTGTGGTCTTGATTTTGTGGTCCTGATTCGGCTATACTGGTCCTGATTTGGTTCGGAAGAGTCCGCTGGACCTAAAGCAAAAATCATGTAATGTAATGTAATGCAACGTGTGGGTCTACGTATGATGGGTAGGAGGAATATGTGCATAGCAATAATGGTCATGGACTAATGCAGTCTACTCTACAACTGCACTTCGTTTATGAGGGGGTGAGCGCGGGGGTAGATAGGGAAGAGAGAGTACGGGAGAGTGGGAGAGGAGACTGGGGAGAGAAGACACGGGGTAGAAGACAGGGGGTAGGGGATAATCTAACTACATGATAGACGGTCACTCGTAATGTCCCAAACGACAATTGCCAACTGGAAGGAAGGCGAGTGAGAAAGGGATAGGGGTAAAGTGATGAGAAGGAGAGAAAGCCTGAACAAAAAAATGGGAGGGGGAGGGGGGAGTGGGTAGGGGGTATGGAGGGGAGTGTGAAGAGTGATGAGGGGAATTGAGAGGTGGAGAGACCGGGGGTACAAAGAAGTACGCAGACCAGAATGCCAATCACGCAACGTGGAATTGTGAACGTTAATCGGTTTTCTTATTCTTTTTGGCCCAGGAGGCTCGTTTTGGCCATGTGTGCTGTTCGTCGTTAAATATGGCATGCGCTGCGGGTATTAGCGGCTTAAAAGAGAGATTTTCTTGCTTTGTCTTCTTTAGAGTTAGGGAATAAGTGATTGAGTGTGTGTGTGTGTGTGTGTGTGTGTGTGTGTGTGTGTGTGTGTGTGTGTGCGTGTGTGTGTGGTTGTGTGCGTGTGTGTGGGTTTGCTTTTGATATGTGTTTCTGGTACTAGTCTAAAGCCTTTAAGGGGAATGTTCTTGACTTAGAGTTAATTATATGAATTGTTTGTGTGTTTCAGAGGTTAGGAACAACATAGAGTTTGAGAGACCAGTAGAGGCAGGTCTTCTTTCATTATAGTCTTACTGAAATCATTTTTACAATAAATTGTACTATTGTGGATTGTTATGTGCCACTATACTACTACTACTACTACTACTACTACTATATATATATATATATATATATATATATATATATATATATATATATATATATATATATATATATATATATATATATATATATATATATATATATATATATATATATATATATATATATATATATATATATATATCGCTTTTTCCTAATGACATCAGTTCAAAGCGCAGTTCTCACGCATTTATACTTAACGTTAACATCAAAACACATACGAAAAGAAGTGAACCATAAACGAGACACTAATAAAGTATGCAAAAACATAATACAAACAAGAAAAATAATTTTTACAAGTCAACTATTAAAGGCGAGTGATGGAGGGAGGGGGAGGAGAAGAGCAGCTAAGGAGTGAAGGGTGTGGGGGTGTGACAGTGGTGGTCTGAATCACAAAAGAAGGAATAGGGATGGTGATGTGAGGCCTTTCTGTAAAAGTGTAGATTTGGTCATTGATGGTCTTTCAACTGTAATCAAAACGTGTAAAATGCGAAGATCAGCCTATTCTATATTGTTCAAAGAGCTTCGTGAATGGCCTACTGAACGGAAATCTTTTTTTTTTGGGGACAGCGTATTAAACGGCAATGGTCGAGTCAGCCCCGATGCTTGAACCTTGTGTAACTCGAATTCGTTTACCCACGCATCCCGTTCACTCAGGCAAGAATCGTTGTTATAAAATTTTCCAACCATCAACAACTGGATACAAAATCCTCTTTCCGAAAACCCATCCTCCAGACGCGCAGACCGCGACACATATAAAGTCTATCCTATCCTATCCTATCCCGTAACTCTGAGGTCGTTGGGGCATCACAGATGATCGTTTAATCAGCATACTCCATCTTTCTCTGTCCTCAGCAACCCTGATGGCTTCGCTCAATGCCAAGCCAGTCCATTCTCGAATGTTATCCTCCCACCTCTGTTTTGGTCTCCCTCTTCTTTTACCTTCTTGCACTGTGCCTTGCAGGATGGTCTATGAACAACATAGAAAAATACAGAACATTCCAGAACATCGCAATCAATAACCAAACTAAAAGACGTCACCGGATTTGTCTTACGTCATAGAACATTCTGCAGACTTAGAAAATGTAATCATCTGTTACTAAATAGGTTTCAAATCATTTGTTACTAAATAGGTTTCAAATCTTCGTTCAATTGCCACAACAATATCGACCGAAGGAAACATATAAACATTATTTAAGGCGCCACAGCGACTCCACCGAAGTTTTTTAGACTTTGAAGTTAGGTCAGCCAGGCTAGCTATAAGTAGCTTCGCCGATGCTTCCTGTCACTGGAAGGGAGGGTGCAGGCAAGCTATAAATAGCCCGCAGCAAGCAAAATGTGAAGGAGGGGCCGGGTAGCTCAGTTGGTAAGAGCGTCTTGCTAGTAACCGAAAGGTCGCTGGTTCGAATCCCGGATTGGTCAACGTGTGATCATATTATTTTCCCCTTTACCAACAACTGGCCCGCTGGTGTCAGTATAAATCGGTCCAGTAGTCACCTATATGCGAAAGTGTCGTGTGACTATAATCTACATACAAACAAAATGTGAAGGCACTAAACAGTGCTGCTCACATAGGAATTGAGCTGGTTTGGGCCCCTTCAGCAAATGCATTGATCAAAGTTAAATAAACATTTGATAGGATATGATAGGATAGGATCATCGCACGCCTCGTGCCTGAACATAATAAGGAATCGTAATTATTGTGCGCGTCTCAATCATAACATAGCGGAACACAGGCCAACATTTAAAAACCCTTCTCCCCTCATTGTTGATACGTATATTTTGAGCCTGTAGACGCTGTTAAAATTGAACACTATTCCTATAACATCCCCGCCATTTTCGAGACAAAAATTTTTGAAGTGTCAAATCAATAAAATCATTGCATTAATGGACTTTATGGGGAATTTAAATCGATAATGCTGAGTAAAACGTTTAAGCTTTATTTCATTGATGCTGCGGTTAAAAAAACAAAAGAAAACAAACTTGACCTTTCAGAGCTTGCCACCATCCCAGGTAACGTTTCTATGAAGCTTGAACAAAATCTTTCTAGTGATCTTGAATGTGGGGGGGGTGGGGGGGAAGGGGGCCGACCGACTGATGGACGGACAGATCGACATTTGGCTCATTCTGATTTGTGGCTAAATACCAGTACTTTGACCCGCAAGCGTCATTGTGCGATTTCTATCCACGGACCACGGATTCTGTCCGTCGCTTATATTTCTCATATGACGGAAGAATGACATCTGCGCATGCAGGCCAAAGAGCTTATCTATCATTAAGCTCTTTGTGCAGGCTCACTATACGTACGGGCGGAAATTGTTCCTGGAAATATCTGAGGTCAGACAAAGCGGACACTTTTTTCAAAATCAGGATGTATAACGAGTGGATGAGGTGTGCTGTTCTGGTAATGACCTGCCTTCTGGTAAAAGGCCAGGAGGCCAGCCTGATATGGCCTGATATGGCCTGATATGGCAAAATAGAATATTTACAATTGGCTGATGGCAAGACTGATGAATGCAGCAACGCGCCTTGCCCCTATAGACTGCGGTCCCTATAATCATTGGAGACTTAAAGGACCATTGTATCGAGGATGTTTGTTTGTTTGTTTTTAAGGACAAGTTTTACCATGGAAAATATCATTGTTTGTCACAATGAAAGTTTGATATAAAGATCAATCGTATCTCAAATCAACTGCTAAGCTTTGAATTTTAGGCGTCTCTTCTTGTTATATAAACAAACAACTGTGCCTATTAAAATACTACACACACATCGCCGTGGGGCAATTTTTTTTTTTTTGTAAGAATCAACCCTGATGATATTAATAAACGAATAAATACGAATGTATCGATTTATATAAAAACCGTACTTTAACTTCTGAAAGAAGCGAAGCGTTTAGCTTAATCTTATTATTCCGGTAGGGCAACACTCAATGTGAACCGTTTGTGCGTTTTTTTCATATCTGCTGCAAATAATTATGTAAGATTATGGCGTATTTTCTACTCAACTGTCACCAGAGATTTTATCAATTAGTTAATTCGGTTGTATTGTCGTTCTTGCTATTATTATCCTCACTAATTTTGTTCCCCTAGATCATCATGAAGCTTGGTTTTGTATCCTTCCTGTTGTTATTATTATTAGTTGTAGTAGTATTGTTATTATTATTGTTATCATTAATACCATATATTATTTGTCTGTTGGTGCTGCTGTTTTATAATTACTCTTATGATTACGATTATTATTATTATGATTATTTTTATTATTACTCTTATTATTATTATTATTATTATTATTATTATTATTATTATTATTATTATTATTATTATTATTATTATTATTATTATTATTATTGTAACAAGAGGACCTGTTTACCCTGCACACGTTGAGATTTTGCCTTGTTTAGTCAGTTAGACTTAGAAGGTTGCTGTTAGTCTCTAGCAGACGACAGAAGTGATCATGCGTAACACAGTTGTAGCCTGACGCCCGCATAGCAGTGACATCATCGCAGCTGACGGTAGAAGACTTTGAATTATACAACCACTCAGATTTCTTCAGCCAATCCGAACACAGCACCGGTAGGTAGAACCAGTTCCGATTGGGTAGGCAAAGGCTAGGTAGAGGGTCATTTGTGTTGAAAGCTTTGGGCAGTACACAGCTACTTCCTAGCAGAAATCTCTACACTGATAGACCAGGGAAGCAGTGCTTGTTGAATATTCGAATTCAATCAAGTAGCCACGGCCTGACATTGTCAAACAGGTAAATGAACATACTTCTGTTTCATCGTGATGTATTTATATTATTGTTGAATTTTGTTTGTGAAATTTGCTATGCATAGAATGAATTGTTAGTCCGATGTTGCGTGACCACGTGACGTGGAAGAATCCGACCACGAGGCAAGCATGACCGGCCGACGCCATGTTGAAAGATGTACGGACCCACTGTTGTTTAACCTATATGTATGCTTGCAGACCAGTGGCTGTACCCGAGAATGTTTATAATATTATTAATTCTTTATGTGTATAGTTAGCCACGATTTATATTTATATATGTATAGGAAATTAGAGTGGAGATTCCAGTGGACCATGGACTTAGCAGAATTGGCTTTCAGTGAGACGCTCTGCACAGACCTATTATACAGGGTTGTGCAGAATTTCGTCTCATATGTTACAGACGAGCAGGCAGTATATCGTGAGCCCAACTCAGCAAATCACAACAACCACGTCGACTTGTACAGTTGGCTGCCGAGGCATCTACAGCATTGTGCGCAGATAACCCACCCGTCGGACACAAGCAACGACAACACAGCGTGTCGTAGAAGCGACCTCAACGCAGTGCTTCAACCCCACAATTAAGTGCAACAAGAAACCGTGCACTAAAACTCTGTATAAACAGGACCACAGTAGTCCACTCGGCAGAAAGTAGCCAGTGCCCGATGAAGAAAAAGTAGCTGCCTAGATTATCAGCAAGCGAGCCATTCGCATTGACAATTGAACTTTTAAGTTAGATTCGTACTTCGAAGATCGTGTATAGAGTAGAGGAAATAAATGTGTGATTTTTACTGTTATCAAGTGGCTGGACTACATATGATTCATAGCCGTGTGAAAGCTAGTGTGACAGTGATCTTTTACCATTTTTCTATCTATCTCTGTACCCCAGCCTTAACACAGACCGGGCTAAACAAATAAATGTATTAAGTGAAGTCAAAGGGACATTACTAACGATCCCCACCGACTAAGACGAGGAGGTAATAGCAGTCCATTGTGCAGAGCCCAGCAACAATAAAAACCCCGTCACAATTATTATGATCTAGGGTAGGTCTAACGCATGGAAGAATGGGTGAGTGTGAGTAGTTTTGTGTATTGTGGAATAATTACTGTGTGTTAAATGTGTATGCATGGGTATGTGACTAGATATCTGTTTATGCATGTGTGCTAGTGTTGATAGATTTGTATTTCGGTATGGAAGTTGTGTATGATAGTGTATCAAATGTATTAATATTGTATGTCTATGTTTTGCACTGCAAAACAAATTTCCATGCCATGTGTTTGGACAATAAAGAATCTTGAATCTTGAAAAGGCTCCGTGACGCTGAAATGTGTGATCTTGGACATAAGAGTTTATGAATCCTCATTATTGGGGTGAGATTTCTCACAGGCAGTATAAACAACTTAAAAAGGTCGTTGGGGGTCCCCGATAGCGTCACGCGGCGTCTCTAGCAAAGGGCTCCCTGATAGCTATCATCATGCGTCAATTTAGAATACATACTCAGAATTCGTTGATAAGTATTCAATTCCCATGAGTATTCAATTCCCGTAAGTATTCAATTCCCACACTTTTTTTTCCCAATCCACCGTCATCCCTCTCCCTTAATCAATCTGTGATTCCCAAACCGTAGCAAGAAAAGTTTGTGAGTAAGCATTACTCTTTCCATTTCAAGCGCGCGCGCATCCCTTCAAAAACAATTTTTTATATTCCATATCCCCTTTGCCTTTTGGGGCTCAAAATGTCCATCATCAGGACGAGTGGATGAATAATAGAGTCTACTTTTATCTTATTTCTCTAGAAACGCCCGTCTGAACGCATTTCTCCAGGGAACATTAGGCCAATTCAATGAAGTGAGAATGGTAATGAGAATAAGGCCAATTTAATTAACTTATAAACTAATTAATCCCTTTAGTCATTCTTCTTCTGTTCAATCTCCTCCTACTTTTCCTTCTTGTTCTTCGTCCTCTCATTATTATTATTATTATTATTATTATTATTATTATTATTATTATTATTATTCTCTCTATCTCTCATTTTGAGTATAAATAAATAAATAAATAAATAAATAAATAAATAAATAAATAAATAAATAAATATACTTTAGTTGTTTTGTTTTTTTTAAATTTCAAAATAGAATATTCGAGTAGAAAAATAAATTACCTTTTAGGAATGTATAAGTGTTGCCCAGTTATTTTATGCAACTCATTGCAATTCCCAATTAGCAGCGAATTGGATGCCGTCAGTCTAAATAATAACTTTTTTTTTCTTGCGATCCGACTACCAAAAAAATCTCACTAAAATGCTAGGAATGCCTACTTGCGCCCAAACCTAATAATTACAAATATCATGAGATAATTACAGATATCATGGAATAATTACAATTATCAAGGCATAGGTACAATTATCCTTGAAAAAGTATAAATATCTTCGCGTGATCATGTTTAATTTTCAGTTCTGACTCTAGTAATCCACCTGCGAATACATTAAAACCGAAAATTATAATTATCGCATAAAATAAATGTTTTCTTTTAGGTGATCATGCTTAATTCTGGCTAAGGCGGCTTACTAGCGCCAAAACTTGCATTTCCAGGTATCAGTGATAACACCTGTTCTGTGTAATTCACAGTATGACGGCCTACTAGCGCCAAAACCTGATAATTACAAATATCATGTGATAATTACAAATACCAACGACATATTTATCGATTGCTAGAGCCTAAACTGAAAATTAAACATGATCACGTAGAGATATTTGTACTTTTTCAATGATAATTGTAATTATCCCTTGATAATTATAATAATTATCATGTAACGTATTATTGGTGATGATACCAATTGCGCATTAGGCCTATGCATTTACTAGTCATATTGTGTACTAGTCATGATAATTTAAATGGAATCTTTGTTCATCAAGTATTTTTTTATTACTACCATGCTGTATGAATGTGTGCAAAAATGTATTGATTGTTTGTGCATGATGTATTAGAACATTGACTATTAATGTAATGTCCGGTCCTGATTTGGCTCGGAAGAGTCCGCTGGACCTAAAGCAACAATAAATCAATCAATCAATGTAATGTGAACTGTGAGGCGTTGTATGTTGGTTTAATCAATTGACGTATAGACTGTGATGTGGGTGCTTGACGCGATTAGGTGACATGATATATATTGACAGTGTTTGCGGTTCTATTTTGTGATCCGACTGCCTGATGTGTGATGTCTGATTGTTTACTTTTGATAGCCTATTTTGCGTAAATGTAAGAAAGCGATGTGTCTGCTTGCACTGTGCTGTAATGTATTGTACTGCGTATGAACTTATAACCTATATTCTGATGTATTCCCATATGCGCAAAACAAATTCTTCACATGAAGTCAATAAATCTTGAATCTTGAATCTTAATTATTATCCTATGATATTTCTAATTATCTCATGATATTTGTAATTATCAGGTTTAGGAAGGTGTGGCAAATAGCCTACTGATAATTATTAATTAACACTGTGGATTACCGGCATCTCTGTAAACTACACAGAACACATGTTAATTTTAATTATATCGTGATAATGACAACTCTTGGTTTTGGCGCTAGTGGGCAGTCATAAATGCTGCACTTACGTTACTATAGAAAAACGCACAAAGTTACGGAATATAAATGAAGAGGGTAGACTATTAGAATGCTGCAATAGGCATAGAAAGAAGCAGCATTCGTCAAATGTAAAGTCTTGAACTATCCACGAGTTCCCTGGAGAAAAAGCACATAGCTACGAAAGAATTGCTTACACGACAAACTACCATTGTGCCTCAAGGAGTTCCAGAGCTGATGATTACTCAAAATGCCAGCACTGAACCCGTGCACATACACACACACACACACACACACACACACACACACATATATATATATATATATATATATATATATATATATATATATATATATATATATATATATATATTATATATATATATATATATATATATATATATATATATATATATATATATTGTAATGCCCTGAAGAAGGTTATTAAAACCGAAAATTTGGCAATTCAAATTGAGTGGATAACATGTTGTCGTTTTAAAAGTGTTTTATGTTATGTGCTATTCTTCTTTTATTAGAAGACAAACATACGACTTTGTGGTGGTGTGGTGCAAGCAGCTGGGTAGATGATATACTAATTTTATATATATATATATATACACCCACACACACAAAGACACACACCCACACAAAGACACACACACACACAAAAAGACACACACACACACACACACACACATGCACTACACACACATACACGCACGCACGCACTCACTTGAGATACTAATTTTCGCATTAGGGCACGCAGGCCACGCTCCTAAAAACATAATGAAACTATTTTGGACTTGCAAACATTGTCCTATTTCATGTCCAGTGGCTATTTGTGGATGTAAGGAAGCGTTTGAGTACCGCTACCATACTCTAGGGACAATCGAAGACTGCAATAGGGGCGACTGTTGGACGAAAGACCGTTTTTGCAGTCACAATGTTGCTTGACCCGGGCTTTGCCGTGGGCACTTTCCATCAGTTGTAATGCCTGGAGTCATGCGTTTAAAAGAAAACTCTGCGATGTCAGTTTGCAAAGTGCTCGGCTTTAGCAACACTGCCAAAAGCACTAGCGGCTGTGTCTATCAATCAATAAAGAGCTTGTTGTTTTTCTCGATTCGCTCTGTCTGCATTCCACGACCAAACGCTTCCCCCATTACTATCCTTGTTGTTTCGTTATCATTTCAGTTAAATGTAGTGAAACCAAAGAGCTTATTACGGAAAGAGGAGGAACTTCCATTATGTCCTATACAAAAATGCGAGACGCTCTCACGGATTATTTCCCTTTGCTCGGGCTGACTATATTTCATCATCTGCTATATGAATGATCTGTGCGTGGTAACTTATTGAGCCTATGCCATTGCAAATGAACATTTTTATGGCAACGTTTGCAAAAACCAAACTTTTAACCATCATTATTATTAACATTCCGCTACTGCTGTCTTTTTTTTTGTTTATGTTTACTTATTGACATTTATTATGTGCTTTTATGCTGCTTATGTGTGTATGTCATAGGTTCGTTTTCTGCCCTGGAATGTATTATTTTTTAATCAACGACAGATATTTAAAAATTAAATTATGCATGACAGACTGTTTCATTTATCCGAAACTGTGTAAATCCGTAATCGTGAGAGAGAGAGAGAGAGAGAGAGAGAGAGAGAGAGAGAGAGAGAGAGAGAGAGAGAGAGAGAGGGGGGGGGGTTGGGGGAAGAGAGAGCCCTGTCATTCAATCAATTAATCACAATAAAGCACAATAACAAAATGTTTCACTAATATTGTGAATTTAATTTATATCAGGTGTCCCCCTACCCCCCCCCCCCCCAACCCTCTCACCTCCCACATCACTGGCTTAATAACATCAGTCACTTCATGGAAAATAATTAATTAATCAGACAGAACAATCAGAACCTAGACTACAACATTCCACGCAATATAGATCTAATGCGCAGAAATTCACAGATCAGAACAAGGACTGAGTTTCTACATTACATTTTTTCCCCGTTTACACTCAAACCAAAAGGGATTACAACAGATCTAGGACCATTTTTGTGCCTAGGTAAGGGGTTATCTTGCACAGTATTTGATCACGAGGAGAAAACAGACTTAGTCTAATTTAACTTGCTAACATAAGCAGTTTGACGAAGCCAAACTGCCAATCTGACAACATCTACTTTTGAAATGTAAGCACAAATATAATACTAGTCAAACAACCTAGAAACAACGTAAACAGTGAGCGACCTTTTGAACGTAAACTGTCAGCAAGCAAACAGTTTTTGTTTTAGCACATAGAATAGATATAACATGAATCATTGAAGCCTCTCCCCGATTGTTTTAACAACACTGCAGAGGTCTTGGTTTAGGCCTATATAAACACACAAAAAAGAAGTTTTTCGATTGCAATTTACCTTTCTTTGTCTCTTGGAAACCTGAAAAAGAACTTGCCATCACAACTTTTCTTGTATCTGGCATTACGGCAATTGATGGCTGTGCAAAAGTCACCGCCCTGTTTTACTCGGTCGCCTTTTGTCTTTCTGCCACGAGCCATTTTTAGCATGTCGACAAGGGAGCGTAACTCGTATCTTCCGTCTCGCGGTTCTGGACCAAGTTCCCTCTCTTTCTATAATACGCTCTTTGGTGAAACGATAAGGATTGAGGATCAGGATTAAGACACGCACTTTAATTTCGAATAATTATTGTGTTCTGGGACCAGGCGTGCGATGATAATGTTTACTTACCTTTGACCTGTGCTGGTGCAATCACTAAAGAAGGGGAAGTCAGCGGGAGTGGACAACATACCCGCGGGAATGCTGCAAGCCGGAGGGGAAGCGATGATTGACGTCCTCACCACTATCTGTAACAAGATCTGTCAGAGTGGGGAGTGGCCTACGCCATGGACCCAGTCGCTTGTCATCACTCTTTCCAAAAAGGGTAACCTTCAGGAGTGTGAAAATTACCGCACCATCAGACTCATTAGCCATCCCAGCAAGGTCCTCCTGAAAATAATACTCAACAGGTTGACACTCCAAGCTGAACAAATCATAGCTGAAGAACAAGCAGGATTCAGGGCAGGGCGAAGTACCACAGAACAGAACAGAACCATGGTAATTTCTTTTTAAACGGCCCTAAATATGGTAGTCAGGTTCATTATGTAGTTTCGCCGGAAAATTGTGGAGAGTATACAAAATATACATTTCTGGAAACGTTTTTGTATAAGCAATCAGAAAAACAATGTTTCCATTTGCCCCGAGTCGTATTTGGCCGCCATCTTGGATTTTACAAAATGGCTGCCGGCAAAGAAGGTTTTCGTCAAAATCTGGGCTTTTAAGTGACATAGAAAAATAATTGTGACCACCAAACCACCATTTTAAGGGCTAAGGAATCCAGTGGTATCAAAATAAACAAGTATTGATCTTGAGGATCATTAATACCCCCTGACAGACACACAGACAGACACACAGACAATGGTTCTCTTGACAGAAATGGGTATAATCTTTTTAATAATAACAAATGGTAATAAGAATAATAGGCAACCTAGGAGTCATTACAGATCATTACCATCATCATCATCATCATCATCATCATCATCATCATCATCATCATCATCATCATCATCATCATCATCATCATCATCATCAGTTTCATACATGTTGTGTGTGTCCTCATCGTTATGGCACTCACTGCCACACTGGCATAGATCGGTGCAGGATAACTTGTTTGTTCTGCAAGAACATCTGGTAGAATAACAGTCTGTTTTGCATTTACAGCTAACCATCTCAATGATGGCCTTCGGAGCTGGAAGGTCATTTGTCATTGTTGGTTTCAGCTGGCCATCGGACTCCTTGTGGTAGCCATTCTGCAGGGGATCCAGAGGATTCTGCACAGCAACAGTGGCCTGTTCCCAGACTGCGGCTTGGATATGGACTCTCAGGATATGTTGTTTAAGAGCTCCAAGTGTAGGAGGTAGCTTGTCACTTTCTGCCATTTGCTTGCAAAATAGATGCCATCGCAGTTCGGATATATTCTTGATATAGATGCCTTTGGGGCAGTAGGCTTGACAGACGAAGCTAGCCAGAGTGGACAACATAGTTTCCGTCACTTCTGCCTCTGTTGAAAGCATCTGCAGAGAACTGATTACATCTGGAGCTGCCTTCAAATAAGCTTGCAACCACGTTGCTTTTCCTATACGAGAGAACCTCCCAGTGTTGTCAGCGCCAGTGAAGGCATGAAAGGCTGGCAAAGCCTTTGCTCTTTCGGCCCCTAGGACTGTCCAGATTGGCTCTATCTCCATAACTCCAGAGACCATGGAAATCGAAGTGTTCTTCAACATGAGGTCATAGTTAGCTAAAGCTAACACCAGAACATCGGTATCTGGGGAGAAGAAAACCAGTTTTGCATCCGGTGGGTTTCGATGTGAAGCCAGGACAGCCTGCTTCTTCGTGATTGTTGTCTTCGAAAATAAAGTCTTTGTTGCTATTGGTATGCCCTGAAGAGCAAGTGATGACCAGTTTTTGTGATGAATTGTTGTACTGTAGAGTTTTTGCAGCAAGATAGTTGGTCAGGTCATTTTTTGTCTTGTCATGTGAAAGGAACCTGCTCATTGGAATGTGTTTTATGCTTGTGTCATCTCTGACCTGATACTGAATGGGTGCTTTTCCTTGCCTTCTTTTATCCCTGGTAGCACTCTTCAGTGAATCTTCCCTGTATGTTCAAAACCAAGGATGATTTCATCATAATCTACTGTGAGAGACATAAGTTTGTCGTTGAAGAAGTAACTGAGATCTTCCACTGTCAGTATCGTTGCTGGTTTCTTGGCCATCTTCTGTAGAAGAACCATTCCATCTACTAGAGCTATCTTGCGACTTAGAGCATCTAATCTGGTATCCATCCCATATTCCGGCTTCGGATCTTCCGGTACATTTTCTGCTGCTGCCAACTTGTTCAGGAGGTTTATCAGCTTCGATTTATCCAGGCATGGCAGGATTGTACCATCTGGAGCAAAAAAAACTCTTGGTGTCAGAGTGAATTCGAAGTTTCCAATGGCCTCTTTCTGGTTTATGTCTCTGTTGGACCTTGCCAAGACCATCTGTCTGCCATACAAGTCTTTGGTCTCTTTAAGATCCACAGTCTCGTCTCGAAGTTTTATTGTGGTTTTCTTGTTTCCCGACTTAAACATCTTGTTGTTTTCCTTTTTTACAGGTGCCCATAGACTAAGATCTCCATTGATTCGCTCCGACACGTAGTCTTCATAAAGCTTTTGACCAGTCTCATCTGCATTCAGGATTATTGGTACATACTCATCAGGGATGTAGGCATGAGTGATTATATTGTGCAACTTGTCACCTGCAACAGCAAATGGGTTTCCATGTTGCAGAATCGCTTCTTTTATCTTGTCGATAACATGATGCTGTTTCTTGACTGCACTTGACCCAAGGTCATGATGCTTTCTGGTTTTGTCAGGGGGTATTTATGATCCCCAAGATCAATACTTGTTTATTTTGATACCACTGGATTCCTTAGCCCTTAAAATGGTGGTTTGGCGGTAACAATTATTTTTCTATGTCACTTAAAAGCCCAGATTTTGACGAAAACCTTCTTTGCCGGCAGCCATTTTGTAAAATCCAAGATGGCGGCCAAAATACGACTAGGGGCAAATGGAAACATTGTTTTTCTTATTGCTTATACAATAACGTTTCCAAAAATGTATAGCTTTCAAACTCTCCACAAAACTCCCACGAAGTTATAAATTAAGACATAACGAACCTGACTAATGGGTCGCGGTACACGCAATGTATGATGATATCCTGGAGAATAAAAGATTAAGATTTATGGATATATGAGGCGTTTATCTGCAATGGCATCGTGTCGGTCGTTGTTTCACCTAGGCCTTGCCAATGCAGTTCGCTGATACCTAAGATGTTCCATCGGTAGTGGTCCCGTTCGTGGGCAAGTTCTTCAAATCCCCTCCCCCTCCCACTCGCAGTTAGAGTCCTGACATTCCAGGTTCCTATAACGATGTGGTCTCTCGTGCGGATACTGCTAAGTTGTCCATCACTAGCACACTTATTACCTCCGTCCTTTTGGCCAAGGGAAGGCGCAGTCCTTGGTGACCCGGGCGACGACCGATCCGGTATGGAGTGAGTGGTTCTTTTCATCATGCAGTGTGTCTTGGGCAAGAAAGAACTGGCGGGGCCCAATCCTCTACAGGCTGTTGGCCACAGCCAAAATCGGCGAGTACAGTGTGGCTCTCCTTGGCTCCGAGCACGTGTTCGTTGAACCTGACCGGTGACATCTGTGTAGAAGACTTTCGCCCAATGATGCAGCGCTGACATCCTCCCTGTTAGTCGCCTCTTACCACTCGCCGGGAAACGTTGGGTCTATTATATTCAGTGCCCGAACTCACAGAGCAAGGAATATTGTTATTCCTTGCTTACAGGGTCCAGCGGACTGGAAAGAGCCGAATCAGGGCCACAAAATCAGGGCCACAACTTGGTTGAAAGAGGACTCACCCCTGATCCTCATAAAAGATCTGCTGAAACAACCCTAGTGGGAACACTGACGGCACTCCACCAGCCGGTCACTTTACAACAAAGGCATCTCACGCAGGGGACGCCATATAGCATTTTGTTGGAGGCATGCAGAGGGACATTTAAATATATTTTCCTAGCAAATATATGCAATTTTTCTGTCAGGGACCCACTTTTCTCCAACTCCTTTACCTCGCCGAATATGTTAAGTGGGTTCGATTTGCGCGTCGAATAGTTTCCAGAATATAAACGCGCTTGATACGTTAATTTTTCTCAATGATTTAAAGATTTCCATTACACCCTTTCTTGCTTTTCTGCAGGCCTTCAACAAAGCCGATGAGATATTTAGTTTTGTCGTGAAGACCATATCAAGATATTTATAAGAATGTGCAACATTTAACGCGTCTGCACCAAAGTACCATTTTTCACGAGCAGCCAAATCCTCCTCATTCTAAAAACCATGACATTTATTTTGTCTAAATTTACAGTTAGATTCAATCTAACAGCATCTTCTTTGATGTTATTTAATTGAGTTTGCGAGCCAAGGACAGTGTCTGATAATAAAATTATATCATTAATAAAAAGTTGTTGAGCTGAATTTCATACATTCCTCTTTTATATACCTCACAGGCCAGTTGATTCATTAAATAATAAAAATAGCATAGGGCTCAACAAACATCCTTGTTTTACCCCTCTTGGACATTGAAAAAAGTCTGTACCTTGACCTTTGTAGTGTACACGCATCAAAACTGAGTTGTACAGAGCTTTTAAGGAGGTATACATTTTACCGTTTACACCACTGTGCCGCAAGACCATATACAATGCATTTCTGTTAACGCTGTCAAACGCCTTTTTAAAGTCAACAAAAGCTACATATAGTTTACAATTTGGCAACAAATAATTCTGGACAATGGCAGAGAGAGAGAGAGAGAGAGAGAGAGAGAGAGAGAGAGAGAGAGAGAGAGAGAGAGAGAGAGAGAGAGAGAGAGATTGACAGAGAGAGAGAGAGAGAGAGAGAGATCTGCCCAGTTCCTGACAAGGATATGTCGCATTAGCTGAGGCCATCCAGATACTACACATCGGTCCTGTCAGACAATGCCCTCAATCTAAGAAGATCCAAAGAAGGGTAGGCTAACGTCACTGACTAGCAGGGGCCATCTCTGGATAAGCCAGCGGTCAGACGGTCGTGATGGTCAGCTGTGCCTAGGGAGCGGCTATGGCCGGACAGACAGTTTATGGCCCCAGATAGCCAGTGTCCCTGATCCATTGTCTGTTGGGACCTCTTACTTTGACGTCTAGTTGAGCACACTGCGTAGCAGAGACTGGCCGATGCTTATGTCGACTCTCCATCTCTGCCGCTGGTTACAAACACATTTCATTTTTTCTTGAAGTATTTACGTAATCGCTTTTCCCGTCAGGAACTGAAAAAGAAGGGCGGGGGGGGGGGGGGGGGAGACTGTATGCAGGTCCAACTCCGGTTAGTCACCCGGCTAAATAGGCTATACGACGAGGAGCAGCAGAGATGAGATTGTGGAGAGAGGCTACGCAGAGCAAGTTGAGTACTGTAGTCCCATCCATACAGTATCGTCTGTTTGATACCACTGAACTAAATAAACTTTAGGATCAGTGGTTTGATACAGCTGCTAGCCCAGCTTTGCGCAGGACTTCAACAGATTTATTTCAAGCGTCCTCTGTTCTGCTTTATTTCTCTGCCAACGCCCCCTCCTCGTCTCCACTCCTCCTACATAACAAAGGAAAGTAATTGCTTTATACAGCGCATTTACCAGCTCAAATAATTGCTCAAGGCGCTAACCGAAATCAGGATCTAACTCGCAACCGCCCGAACCATCAACTCGCAGCAAAAGCAAAGAGTTCAGGCTGCGGGACACATACCGCCATTGAAGAAAACCGTTGATCACGTCTCCTCGCCAAAACCTAGATGTGGGTATTTTGACCATTAAGCCCTCCGTGCGCAAACGTGTCAACGATAGGGGCATTGACAATTAAATCCTTTCAATGGCAATGACATTAAACGCTTAACGAATGAACGATGCTTTCGACGCTATGCAAACTATTCGTTCTTGTTTATTGATCATGCTTTCCGGTGTTTCGGATACAGTTCCATTATGCAAAGGTGACAGACTAAATCAGTTGACAGATTGTGCAGGCGTCTCACAGGAGTGGATATTCTGTAATTACTCTAAATATTCAGTTTCACGCCCACCCTGTGCCCGTGTAGCCTCATGGTCACGGTAAAACAGGACTGAATCGATCTTGATTATGTTGCGGTATACATTATTACAGAGAGCGCTTTATATGACCAATTGTGTTTTTGACTGCTTCGCCTCACCCCTCTGGTTGCTCTTCTTCCCCTTCACTGCCATCCCCTTTACAACAACCAGCTTGATCAGAATTGTATTTATCGTTAAGTCATTTCAGCTTACACCAAAAGAATGTGAGCTATGCTGAATAATTATGTTTGCTTACAATACCATTCGCGCGATCCATATTTGTATAGGCTGATTATTTTATTATCCTAATTGTTTTGTCTGCCAGTCTGTATGCCATGCAGTCTCACTCAGTGTGTGCATGTGAGTGTGTGTGTGTATGTGCGTGTGTGAGGGTGTGTGTCTGTGCGTGTGTGTGATTGTCTTCAATGATTATTATTATTAGTAGTAGTAATAGTAGTAGTAGTAGTGGTAGTAGTAGAAGTAGTAGTAGTAGTAGTAGTAGTAGTAGTAGTAGTAGTAGTAGTAGTAGTAGTAGTAGTAGTAGTAGTGTTATTTTTATTATGAAGCAGACTTTTTGTATATTATAACAAAAAATTTTGTTTGTTTGTCATTGCCTTCTATTGCTATTATTTTTATTGTTATTATTTTATTTTAGTGGGAAAGGGATTGAAGATAGGGGTTCCAATTATTTATGTAGTGATTGTGTGTGTGTGTGTGAGTGCGTGTGTGTGTGAGTGTGTGTGTGTGTGTGTGTGTGTGTACCTGTAAAACGGCACGAATGAGGAACGAAATTTGCCATTTTTAGTACTAAATGAGGTAATTTTGTCGTTCCCCGTTTGTCTGCCGTTCCTCATTTGTGCTAAGTACACGGGAGTGCTCTTTTAGTGCATGGGAGTGCAGTTGTAGTGCATGGGAGTGTTTTTAGTGCAAGGGAGTGCTCTATCCGGGACGGAGAACTTCCATCCCGTTTTTGAATTTCCTCTGCTATAGAGCGCGAAGTAGGTCAAGTTTTGCTAAAAAAGAAGTAGGTTTTAGAGCACCGTTTTCTCAAAAAGTTTGACCTAATTCGGCGCCCCTAAGAGAGGATCTAGGTCAAGTTTTGAACTTTCCTCGACGATTAGGGTAAGGCAGTGCCTCGACGATTAGGGTAAGGCACCCGTTCCACAAAAGGGTTAGGGTCAGGGCTAGTTGCAGCGCTGCAACTAGCCCTGACCCTAACCCTTTTGTGGAACGGGTGCCTTACCCTAATCGTCGAGACGTGTGCCTTACCCCTAATCGTCGAGTAAAATTCCTTATCCTAGCCGTGTTTTTCAACAAACTTGACCTAATTCGCCGCCTAAGAGGCGCGAAGTAGGTCAAATTACCCCATTTTATACCTCGTACACGCATGTGTGTGTGTGTGTAAAAGGTATTCTGTTTTATAAAAGAAATTCTTATGTACGGTTTTTGAATATTGTTTTTATTACTGTCATATTACTTCTTTTCCCTGTGTCACTAAGTGGTACTTTTTACTTTCAGCTATTTTTTTTATCATTGCTTCATTATTAATTCACTCTTAATGTTAATATCTTCATTTGTGGGGGTCGGGGGTGTCTTTAAACATGCCTTTTTATACTTAGATGTGATGTTTTGTATTATTTCTTACGATGTTTAACGTGTTTTATCTCATAATGTTGTATTGTTCAAATAATTATAGTTGTTAGAGGTGATGTTTTGTATTATTTCTTACGATGTTGAACTGTTTTACCTCATAATGTTTTACCACAATGTTTAAATATCCTTGCGAGCGTATGTATGTGTATGCGTGCAAGAGAGAGAGAGAAAGAGAGAGAGACAGACATACACGTAAGAGAAGAAGAAGAAGAAGAAGAAGAAGAAGAAGAAGAAGAAGAAGAAGAAGAAGAAGAAGAAGAAGAAGAAGAAGAAGAAGAAGAAGAAGAAGAAGAAAAGGAAAAAGACAAAAAAGAAGAGATATTGAGAGAGAAAGCAAGAGAGAGAGAGAGAGAGAGAGAGAGAGAGAGAGAGAGAGAGAGAGAGAGAGAGAGAGAGAGAGAGAGAGAGAGAGCGTAAAAATATACTATTAAGAGTTCTACTTGATTCAAATTTAGTATTAGAAGAAGAAGAAGAAGAAGAAGAAGAAGAAGAAGAAGAAGAAGAAGAAGAAGAAGAAGAAGAAGAAGAAGAAGAAGAAGAAGAAGAAGAACAAGAACAAGAAGAACAAGAAGAAGAACAAGAAGAAGATCAAGAACAAGAACAAGAAGAAGAAAATAAAAAAGAAGAAAAAGAAGAGATATTGAGAGAGAGAGAGAGAGAGAGAGAGAGAGAGAGAGAGAGAGAGAGAGAGAGAGAGAGAGAGAGAGAGAGAGAGAGAGAGAGCGTAAAAATATAATATTAAGAGTTCTACTTGATTCAAATTTAGTATTGGCATCGAGTCGTTATACAGTTCAGTTCAGTTCAGAATTAATTCAACATCTGTTCACACTTTAATGATATTAAACCAGAATTGAAGAAAATGAATTACACAAGTATAAAGTAATAACATTCGAAATGATAAAACTGATGTTGGTTAGTTAATTAGTTAGTTAGTTACTTGGACTGTAAATTACTGCTTCGGATTATTTTGCACGAATGCCAGACCACTACTGGAAAAAAAAAAGCAGATAGTTTAGTGGATAGAGCAGAAAGGTTAATGGGAATAGCGGACAACTCACAAGAAAGACTCGATTGTTTTCTGGAGAGAAAGAACAACTTAAAATTGTAAGGATGGAATAACGTACTGGAAGGAGCAGGCAAATGTGTGTGTGTGTTTGTGTATGCGTGTGTGAGTGTGTGTATGTATGCTTTAAGAGCGGATATCTTACTTTAAAGAGCGGGAAACGTATTGGAAAGGCCGGACAGCTCACTTGAAATAGCAGATAGCTTACACGAAGGAGCTGACAGCTTACTGGAAGGAGCAGATTGCTTACTGAAAAGAGCAAATCGTTTACACGAAAGAAAGAACAGCTTACTCAAAACTTGAATGAGCAGATAAACTACCAGAAAGAGTCGATAGCTAACTGGGAAGAGTGGATAATTTACTCAAAAGAGCAGACTGGAAATGTGAGAAACCTTCACAGAAAGAGCAGTCAATGTACTGGATAAATCAGACAGTTTACTGGAAAGAGCGGACAACTTATTCAAATTTGGAAAGAGCGGATACCGCAATGTAAAGAGCAAATATAAAGAAAAAGGTGGATTGCTTACAGGAAGCAGCGTTGTAAGTTGGATCTGGACATTCGGCCGGAACCCAAGTGCAGTATAGAACTGATGTGCATGAATGCCATAATTTACAAGTTGGATTACGTCTTGGATTTTTATTGACTTTGAGAGGTTTAAGACCATGATTGTCAAGACCAGGATTCTCTGCAAGAATGGTCACAAATGTCACCGTCAGTATTCCCAGCAGTAGCAGCACCTGTAGCATTCATACTGAAACTCTTTAATGTCTGTGACAGTTTACAAAGAAATGGCTAAACATAATAATTTATTAATTTTTCTTTTCCAACTAAACAAATCAGCTGAGGTAAAATCTTTGTTTATAGTGTCAACGTGGTGTTTCAGGAGTTATCACGCTTGTCTTCTGACTTAGAGATATAGACCTACTTAGACGTATAGTGTGATAAATCCTGATCTACAATACTGACACTCTGAACAACTAATTCAGGGTTTTTAACACTATCGAAGTGTCCACGTATCCACATACTAACGACTGTACGCACCCCCATATATTGACATTCTCACACACACATTTAAGCCTACACATAGTCTTAGGACTGCACGCAAAGACACACACACGCACGCACGTTCACACACGAACGTGCGCGCTCACACACACACACACACACACACACACACACATACACACACCCACTCGCACATAACGAACACACAACGAACACACACATTATATATAGACATTTATGTAAAACAATATTAATGTAAAAAATTAGCCGAGACTCAAACCTCGGACCATTAGTACGCGAAACTCTTACAGTAGCGACTGGGATAATTAATGACTATGTCGCATAGAGTAAAACAAATTGTATTTCGCTGAATGCACTATGGGAGTTAGCAAATACTATAGCACGGCAGACTGGCCACTAACTTCGGTAATAGAGAGCTTTAAAAAGCACAGAAACTTCCTTCGTAGTTCTTTTTCGTTGGAAATCCCCCCCAGTCTACGTCATAACTTTTGGGCTTTCGGAAGGTCAGGACTTCCTCATTTGCATTACGCAGAAAACTTCGCTGAGTGAAAATGCGGAATTTTCATAATTTTGACGAATTGTGATTCGCATATAAGTTTCTGTTGTTTGTTTTTTGTTGTTGTTGTTGGTCAGGGGCGGACGAGGGGGGGGTTTCCGGGGTTTCCGGAAACCCCCCCCCCCCCAGCCCCCCAAAAAAAAAAAAGGAAAAAAAAAGAAGAAGAAGGAGAGAGAGAAAGAGAGAAAAAAAATCACTTTATATATATATATAAAATTATTTTTAAAAAATAAATAAATAAATAAATAAATAAAAAACTAAATTATATATAAAAAAATAAATATTTTTTTTTAAATTAATTAATTAATTAATTTATTTATTTAATTTTATTTTTCTGGGTACGAGTATTTGACTTTTCCCACAATATGCAAGCCCTCGCAATCTTCTCCCTAAAAAAATTCAATCATTGCAATCATTCTAAACAATCTCCAGACAAACACCGTCTTTCGTGCTCCACAAAGAGCAAAGCTGATATTTCCCGTCTTCGTCGACATTCTATTTATTTATTTATTTATTTATTTATTTATTTATTTTATTTATTTTTAGTTTTAGTTTTTGTTTATTTTTTAGGAGGGAGGGGGGGGGGCGCCACGAGCGGAAGAAATGAAAAGAAAGGAAACGATATTCCTAATGGATAATTTAATGGATTACGATCGGTCCATCGTGAAGGCAGTGTGACTCAGATCGCTAGCATTAAAAAAAATTGACGTCAGCCTATTATATGACTTATATATGTTTTGCATTTTGGTGGTAGGTAGATCATTTTGGCTTGGTCATTTTTAAAGTACCTCGCATGCTGAAAAAGTCATAGTGTGGGCAACCCAGCGCTTCAAACTGCCGCGAACGCCGTCGTTGAAGCCCTCCGATTCGAAAGGTGTGGCAAAGCTCAGTACATATTTTGGGAGCAAAGGAGGTAATTATTATTTTTAAAAATTTAATCTTAAAAGTAAATAACATATCCTATCCTATCGTATCCTATCCCATAACTCGGAGGTCGAAGGGGCACCACAGATGATCGTTTAACCAACGTACTCGATCTTTCCCTGTCCTCAGCAACCCCGATTGTTTCGCTCAGTGTCAAACCAATCCAGTCTCGAATGTTGTCTTTTTCGGTCTCCCTCTTCTTCTACCTCCTTGCACTGTGCCTTGCAGGATGGTCTTTGCAAGACCTGATGATCTGGTGATATGGCCATACCATCGGAGTTTCCGTTTTTTCACCATTGTGAGCACGTCATCGTGTTGTCCAATGGCTTGTGTGATGGTCTGTCGGACTTAGTCGTTGGTGATGTTCTGGGTATAGGAAATGCCCAGAAGTCTTCTGAAGCACCTCATCTCCATGCTTTGTATTCTTCGTTGGAGATCTGCTGTGAGGATCCATGTTTCGCAAGCATATAGGAAGATGGAGATGACAAGGGAGCGCAGCAGCCTTACCTTGGAATGTAGACTGATGGCCCTGTCTTTCCAAATTGTCTTCAACCTCGCCAGGGTAGCAGTTGTTCGTGCGATCCTGGAGAGGACTTCCTGTCGGGACCCATTGTCTGATACAATGGCTCCTAAATATTTGAAGCTATGCACTGTGTTGAGGGATTGGCCTTGGACTTTGATGTCCGTGTTGGTGCCATGGGTGTTGTTGGTCATCATTTTGGTCTTCTCTGCACTTATTTCCATTCCATAAGCTCTGGAAGTGGTGTCAAGCCTCTGTACCAGCTGTTCAAGTTCTTGTTCTTCTCCAGCCAATCCATCAATGTCATCCGCAAAACGAAGGTTGGAGATTGCTCTTCCCCCTATGCTGACTGTGCCTTCGTGGTCTGCAAGGGCATCTCACATGATGCGCTCTAGGAAGATGTTGAAGAGTGTTGGAGAGAGTAGGCATCCCTGACGCACACCGATTGTTGTTCTGAACCAGTTTCCGATGGTGCTGTTGTGGAGGACTGCACTGGTAGCCTTGTCATACAGGCTTTTGATGACTTCAACAATTTTAGGGCTGATGTTGTACACTCTCATGGTTGCCCACAGAGCTGCATGCCAGACTCGGTCAAACGCCTTTTTGATGTCTACGAACACATGATATAGATGTTGGTGTTGTAGGTATTTCTCGCAGATTATTCTGAGGTTGAAAATCTGTTCAGTGGTACTTCGCGCTGCCCTAAATCCTGCTTGCTCTTCGGCTATGATTTTTCCAGCTTGGGGTTTCAACCTGTTGAGTATTATATTTCAGGAGGACCTTGCTGGTATGGCTGATGAGGCTGATGGTGCGGTAATTTTCACATTCCTGAAGGTTACCTTTTTTGGAAAGAGTAATGGCAAGTGATGTCCATGGTGAAGGCCACTCCCCACTCTGCCACATCTTGTTACACATAATGGCGAGTGCGTCGATCATCGCTTCTCCTCCTGCTTGAAGCAGTTCCGCGGGTATGTTGTCCACTCCCGCTGACTTCCCCTTCTTCAGCGATTGCACTGCTGCCTCAACTTCTTCTCGGAGAATTGGGAGGATTTCCTCTTCTTCTCTGTTCTCTGGACATGCTAGAACTGATGGGTCTCCGTTTGGTTTGTGGTTGTAAAGGTCAGAGCAGTACTCTGTCCATCTGTTCAAGACTTGTTGTTCTTCTGTAAGGCATAAGCCACTTGCTTTGGATCGTGGAGACCTTGGGCTGTTTAACACTTGTCAGCGGCTTCACAGCCTGGTAGGCCTTCTTGCTGTTGTTTTTGTTCAGACTGTTATCTATTTCCTGGCATTGAGCTTCTGTCCAGTTCTCATTTGCTGTGCGCATGCCTTTTCGGATGTCATTGTTGATTTTTCGGTAGGCATCAGCTCCCTGTCAGGTGTTCCTTTTCTTTTTCATCTCTTCGTTTATCACACAGGTCCAAAAGTTCAGGTGTGATCCACAGCTTCTTCTTTGACCGGTGCTTTCCAAGGATTTCCGTGGAGGCATCTGTCACAGCTAAGTTGAAGGTGGTGGTCATGGTGTTAACATCTACTTCACCAGCTCTTAAAATAAGCAGTGGTGCAAATTTCCCTCCAATTGTGGCCTAAAATATTTCTGTCACCTCCGGGTCTTGCAGTTTGTCCAGGTCGAACTTTAGTCTAGTGCACTTTGCTGTGTTTACTCTCTTCAAGTGAAGTCGGAAAGACATCATCACAAGATTGTGGTCACTTCCGATGTCTGCTCGAAAAGTGCGTGTCCTGCCAATGTTGATGCTTGATCTGAAGCGTTTCTTGACCATCATTAACATTTACCGAGTAAGTCCCTTTAATAGAATTTTGGAAACCCCCCCCCCCCCAAAACTTAACTGATCCGCCCCTGTTGGTGGTGGTTTTTTTTTTTTGCATCTAACGGGTCAATTGCTATAAACGTAAACTTGAATAAATGCTTTGACTGTATTCTCTCACAATTTGTTGTTGTTGATTCATTAAAAATAGGCGTACTTTGCTCCGAAAAAGGGTGCTGTTCTTGAGCTGCTTTCGCTTTGAGATGTAAAATGGCGGAGGAGTTGGTGGTTCTGATTGAGATTTTCAACATAAGTTTTGCATTATGTCTACGTTTCAAGTGTTTCCTATGGGCAAGGTAAAGATGTCAAAATCACTTTCCTGGTGTATTCTTTTGATTCTGCACGAACTGTATAGCCTTTGCTTTAGATGATCCCTATACTACTAGGTTCGTAGGCATAAACGGGCTGGTTAGTAGTCTAGCGTAGGCTAGCGTAGGCAATAAACACAAGTTGGAGCTATAGAAACTCTCTAATTTGTGTTGTTGTTTTCTTTTTAAAAAGAAGAAGAAAAAAAAACTATTCTCTATCCTAAACTTCAACTAAACTTTCGTTGGGGAAAAGTGTCTGTTTTAGCCCATGCGTTTTCGAGGTAAACAGCTTCTGCAAATTAGAGAGGTATGATGGCATTTAACTCCCCTGGATAAAGACGAATAAATTTCGTCTGCAACTAAAGACGCTGCCGCTTCAGAACCGCAGGCATGAAGAAAAGTTGGAAAAGGATTTCCCGATTGCATAACTGGAAATGAAAGGGGTCGCTACGAACCAAGTTTCGCCGGTCGATCTAAAGTTCTCTAGTGTTCCTAGGAATTTCGTCAAATTTCGTTCATTGGCTCTTAAGAAATGGCGCCCAACGGACCGATAGACAGGTAACTGACAGGTCGACTGACCGACATTAGTTTTGGTTCGTTCTGATTCCTGACTGTTTCAAGGTATTTCCATATCATAAGTCAAAGTGCTACCAAAAAAAAAGTTTTTAGAAAAAAAAGAAGTAGTATTGACAATCTATATGTCAACGTGGACGCTGTAAATGCTTAATCACATCAACATCACCATGTCTTTTCCACAACCGTCGCTTGGTCATTTCAGCACCAAATGAAAAACACTTAATTAATTGTTTATCATTTGACTGGTCGTTGGCCCGCCCGCGTGATGGAAAACCCGAGAGAGAATTATTTTTGTCACCCTACATCGTAAACCATCCACTAGTGTCGAAAGCGAACCAACAAAAGACCTATAATGGACTGACTGTCTGGGGCAATGAGCTCTTACAAGCTTAAGGTGCTCTGGGACCAAACGTACTACTTTCGGTAACATTCCCTATCTGGCTGCTTTCAAGAAGTTACCTCCCTTCTGTGGTGCTGCTGAGATTTCCACTCACCAAAGTGACGAACATTTTTTTTACGACGACGACGACGACGACGACGAAGAAGAAGAAGAAGAAGAAGAAGAAGAAGAAGAAGAAGAAGAAGAAGAAGATGATGATGATGATGATGATGATGATGATGATGATGATGATGATGATGATGATGATGATGATGATGATGATGATGACAATGATACCTGATCCGATACCAAGCTGCTGTGATCGGCTTTCGCAGATAGGCAGTGCCACTGACGTAAACACATTGAGCAATTAATCTCTAAGTGAAGTTTGTTTAAAATGAATATAACGCGAGTTGGGGTATGGTGTATTGAACAGATAGATAGATAGATAGATAGATAGATAGATAGATAGATAGATAGATAGATAGATAGATAGATAGATAGATAGATAGATAGATAGATAGATAGATAGATAGATAGATAGATAGATAGATAGATAGACAGACAGACAGACAGACAGACAGACAGACAGACAGACAGACAGACAGACAGACAGACAGACAGACAGACAGACAGACAGACAGACAGACAGACAGACAGACAGACAGACAGACAGACAGACAGACAGACAGACAGACAGACAGACAGACAGACAGACAGACAGACAGATAGATAGATAGATAGATAGATAGATAGATAGATAGATAGATAGATAGATAGATAGATAGATAGATAGATAGATAGATAGATAGATAGATAGATAGATAGATAGACGCAACCAAACATTGACCTGAAATGCTTCATCGAAAGGTGAAACAGGCTGCATGCTTATGACGATCCGAAAGAACAGAATTTTAGTAAAATCACATACCGTCCGTAACTTGGACTCCAGAATAAAGAGATTAGGTTGGATAGCTATTACTGGCTGAAAACTACAATAATATAGTTCTATTGTCTGCGTCTCTTTTCTAGAACTAGTAAACAGACATGTTTAATACACGTTTGAAAAAACAAAAAAATTGCTTTGGTCCGAGGGGAGCCTTTAAATCACTTTCGCCAATTGCAAAGTATTCTCTGTGGACTCAAACACAGACACGAAGTACGAAGTTCTAAACTCTTTAGATTTATTGGAAGAATCGAACACAACTTTACCAAAGAGATCCTGGTTCACTTAGAATTTTACCTTATTTCCTAATATTGTTGTCGTGGTGGATTATTTTTTGGGGGGTGGGGGTGGGGGTGGGTGGAGGAGTGCGTGAGCGTGGGGGGGAGGAGGATGAGGAATTTATTATTATTTTATTTTCTCTGAAGTTTTGTAATGCTCCTGATTGAAAAAATAACATGTATTTAAATTTTAAAAAATCTTGCTCATAAATCATCATCATCATCATCATCATCATCATCATCATCATCATCATCATCATCATCATCGTCATCATCATCATCATCATCATCATCATCATTATCATCATCATCATTATCGTCAGCAGCGGCAGCAGTAACATTGAAAACATTTCCGTTCAACGTTTGTATGACCTTTGTATAAGCCTACATTTTAGTTGGTGAGTGATTTTCTTTGTTGAACATTGGTTTTAGATACCAATAAAATGATGCAGACAATCAAACATAATTATACGGACCGAAATGGTCCTGCCGGAGTCGGCTTTTTGCAGTCCGTTGTACCATATACACAATGACTAACTAACTAATACGGACCAAAACAGTACAGACACACACACAACCATACATAATACACACACACACACACTCGCGCACGCACTCACGCACACACATTTCACACACACACACGCACTATACACACATACACGCACGCACGCATGCACTTCACTCGAGACCGTAATTTTTGCATTAGGGCACGCACGATAATGCCCCTAAAAACATAATGAAACTATTGTGAACTTGCAAACATAGTCCTGTTTCATGTCCAGTGGCTATATGTGGATGTAATGAAGCATTGTGAGTACCGCTACCAGACTCTCAAGACAATCGAAGACTACATCTGCAGAAGGGCGACTGTTGGACGAAAGACTTGCCCGTTTTTGCAGTCACAATGTTGCTTGACCCGGGCTTCGCCGTGGGCACTTTCCATCAATTGTAGAGTTTAAAACAAAACTCTACGATGTCAGTTTGCAAAGTGCTCGGCTTTAGCAACACTGCCAAAAGCACTATCGGCTGTGTCTATCAATCAATAAAGAGCTTGTTGTTTTTCTGGATTCGGTATGTCTGCATTCCACGGCCAAACACTCGCCCATTACTATCCTTATCGAAACGATAAGGATTGAGGATACGGATTAAGACACACACTTTGATTTCGAATAATTATTGTGTTCAGGCACGAGCGTGCGATGATAATGTTTACTTACCTTTGACCTATGCTGTTGCTGCAAAGGCTTTATGTAGTGTTTATTTGTTTCTGTCGGTCAAACTATTGTAGTTGTGACGACAAGAGTTTGACTGCACGCTAAATATATGCTGTATCAGGGTGTAAATATAATATAGTATAGTTTACAGCTACATATCTATGAGAGTGCTGTGCGCAAAGTATGAATCAGCAGTTTGTTATTGCGTAGTGTATGCCAGGAATTGAGATTTCACGTGGTTTAATGTACGTATAGCTCGATAGCTACTAGGAGCCTGAACAGATCGAGTTCTGTGCCTTGAACTGTGGGCTGGAAGTGGCGTTGAAATATGAGAGTCATGTCGATACTGATTGTGTTCGGACGGCATTTTGGATAGACTGTGACCGCCACTATCGTAGGATAAGTGTAGGGTCCGTTTATAAGGGTTGTGTTTTGTGTTTGGAACCACCCGAGGTCTTGTTCCTTAACAAGGGCAAGAATGACCAATGTGTTGTTGCAATTGCTATAGAGAAGTACTTTTATAGTAATTGAGGAGGATTTTGCTGCCACAGTGCTGTGTGATCTCTGTGTAGAGCAACTTCCTAAGGGTGTGTGCTCTTCTCTTAGGAGCCGCCCAAGGCCTAGGCATCTCACCGATGCTAGGATTTCCTAGAGCATAATAATACGCTAGTAACGAACGTCTACTCTCATACAGACTGTGTTGTGTTGTGTTGTGGTGTGGTGTGGTGTGGTGTGGTGTAGTGTGGTGTGGTGTGGTGTGGTGTGGTGTGGTGTTGCGTGTGTCTATACTTCACAGGCCGAGAACTGAAGGTGAGTGGTGCACAGTATTTTAATTCTTTCAGTGGCTATACACTCTGAGCATGCGTACGCGAATGAATGATGTTGTATGAGGGGGAAAGGGGTATTTCGATAAATATTTTTTAATGATGTTCTTGCTGGTATGTACAATGGAATAATGTTGTTGACGTTGTTGCAAGAACGAGGTCAAGAGTGACGATGTATTATAATATGAGAGAGTGGTGATGAATATGAGAGAGGGGTGATGAATATGAGAGAAGGGTGACGATGTATTATAGTATGCTAGAGGGGTGATGAATATGCTAGAGGGGTGATGAATATGAGAGAATGAATAAGGATTGTTGTTTAGGAGTGGAATTATAATATGCATTTGCATAGCATTGTGTTTATGTGGAATTATATAAATTGTAGAAGAATTATGAATTGTTGTAATGCATAAATAAACAGGTCAAGATGGCGGACGGTGGAAGGAGTTATTTCCCATGTTAAGTTTAAATTGTAGAGATAGCCTAATAAGATGGTTTATTTTGTTGACCAGATTGGGCCTATGTTCTACCTATCTATGTTCTACTACTTCTGCTTTTGTCACTACGTACTCCGTTCCACGGTCTGCGTTCTGCCTACTACGCTCTACGTTCTACTTCTATTCCCGGGATGCGGCAAGACGACGTGCTTGTGGGACCACTGGTACTTGGGTCGCGGTACTCAGAGCCTCACACACACTCTCAATTATACATTACATTACATGGTTATTGCTTTAGGTCCAGCGGACTCTTCTCAATTATACACACATTACATGCCAATAAAACATACTAAATACCTAGTGAACATTTAAACATTGACTCTTTACAGTCTGTGATACAACATGTGGTGCTAATTCCAGACGATTTAGTTAAGCTTTGTATTGGAAACGGAATCAGGCTGTTTGTATAAGGCGTTTGATACTAATTAAATACATTTCTTCGAATCTTGGTGATTGTACACATAAGCCATCAGTTGTATTACTTCATCTTTATTTTCATGTTGTTATATCTTGATTGTGTTGGCATCTTGTGTCCAATGTCAAGGGGTTACGGGTTAGACAAGGGATGTAATTGTTGGTTAATTGTTGGTGTTGTGGGACCGGTTAAGGGTTTGGGTAGGGTTAGACTTCCCACTTTCCTGTATGTTTGTGCGTTGAATAAAAGAGTGTAATTGTCCATCTGGCATTTGTGTTAGTATTTTAGTTTGAGTTTGTATTCCTATGCATAACCATGTGAGAACAAAAGTAGCCTATTTGCGTGTAGTAATGGAACATAATACAAGATGCTCTCACGCGCTTATTCTCCAAACGAACTCAAAACGCGGTGATCTGAAGAGATCGCTATTACAAAAGTCGGAATAGAAATCACAAATTTTATTTTTGAAAGTTTAGATTGACTGCATCCAATACTATTATTGAAGGGAGGGATAAGACCGAAGTACCCGGATAAAACCTTCAGTGTCCTAAAAAGTCTCGTACCTAAATCACCTATAAGTTAGTCCATCGCGGAGTTCGAATCAGCGACCTTCGGGACATAGGAAACCAACTCACTGCACTATCAACTGAGCTACCAGGCCAACCCCAAAACATGGTATCAGAATGTGAGAGTTATGTAAGATATCACCCAAAATAAACTAATCTCAGTTGACGTGGAGTTTTTCAAATATGACCAGACAAATTGCTGATTATTAGACGTTAGTGGATTAATCCTTAATGGAAGTGTGTTTTGGAAAATTTTCTAATGAAGTCTTGTTGGTCTGACCATGGTAATGTTTTTTTAACGGCCCTAGATATGGGGCGCCATGTGTCCATTTATTCTATGTGACTATTCTATACATAGAATAAATTTTATGCACATAGAAAGCATTCTATGCACACAAAAAGCATTCATTAGTTGAAATTCCATTTATAAAAAAGAAACCAATATTGTAAGTCATAGAATACAATTCTTTGTATAGAATAACATTCTATAATATAGTGTAAAATTCTATGTCCATAATAAAATTCTATGTATAGAATAACATTTTATAATAGAGAATAAGATTCTATGTATGTAATACAATTCTATATTATAGAATGCACTTGTATGCATAGAATTATATTCTATAACATAGAATGAATTCTATTACAAAGAATGAATTCTATTACAAAGAATGAATTCTATTACAAAGAATGAATTCTATAACATAGAATTTATTCTATGTGCATACAATTCATTCTATAACATAGAATGAATTCTTTAACATAAAATAAATTATATGACATAAAATGAATTCTATGTGCATAGAATAAATTGTATAACATAGAATGAATTCTATAATAAAGAATGAATTCTATATGCATAGAATGAATTTTATAGCATAGAATGAATTCTATGACATAGAATTCATTCTATGACATAGAAGGAATTCTATAGGCATAGAATGAATAGTATAACATAGAATGAATAAGATGACATAGAATGAATTCTATGACATAGAATGAATTCTATAACATAGAATGAATTCTATAGCAAAGAATGAATTCTATGTTACAGAATGAATTCTATGTCGTAGAATTCATTCTATGCTATAGAATTCATTCTATGCTATAGAATAAATTCTATGTCATAGAATTCATTCTTTGCTATAGAATTCATTCTATGTTATAGAATTCATTCTATGTCATAGAATTCATTCTATGTCATCTTATTCATTCTATGTTATACTATTTATTCTATGCTATAGAATTCATTCTATGTCATAGAATTCATTCTATGTCATAGAATTCATTCTATGTTATAGAATGAAATCAATACATACACTTTTTTTAAAAATAGTAAAAGAAGGCATTTGACCGAGTCTGGCATGCAGCTCTATGGGCAACCATGAAAGTTTACAACATCAGCCCTAAAATTATAGAAGTCATCAAAAGCCTGTATGACAAGGCTACCAGTGCAGTCCTCCATAACAGCGTCATCGGGAACTGGTTCAGAACCACAATCGGTGTGCGTCAAGGATGCCTACTCTCTCCAACACTCTTCAACATCTTCCTAGAGCGCATCATGTCAGATGCTCTTGCAGATCACGAAGGCACAGTCAGCATAGGGGGCAGAGCAATCTCCAATCTTCGTTTTGCGGATGATATTGATGGATTGGCTGGAGAGGAACAAGAACTTGAACAGCTTGTACAGAGGCTTGACACCACCTCCAGAGCTTATGGAATGGAAATAAGTGCAGAGAAGACCAAAATGATGACCAACAATGCATCATAACAAGGCAATCCTCACACACACAGCTTCAAATATTTAGGAGCCAAATTTAAGAATTATATATACAAACAATTCTAACAAATTTAAAAAAAAACATAAAAATATTTTTCTTCATATCTCTTTCCTAAATGGACCCTCACAAGAATTCATCTAGCTAAAACATTCTATCAAAAAAAAATCAACATCTTAATTATTAAAAATCCTTTATTCATCCCATACCATTATAAACCATATATACATTAAAAAATTTTTTTGAATGAAACTATAAATATGGTAATCTATTTCTTTCTTGCAAAATTCTTTTATATATTATGCTAAAAAACAATTATAGAATGGACTGGTTTTATCCACATGACAGAGAATAGATATCTTTAAGCGATTCATTTTTAAAATAAATATACAATAATAGATTTTTTAAATAACAAAAATTATTGCACATCACAACCACACCACACTCACAACACCACACACTGCACCACAAATGTGATGTGTTTTTAGTGATATTTAATTGGTATTGTGATACACCACATTATTCATGACAATTGCATCAACATTTACTCAAACACTGAAATGTGGATGATGTGATGTGATGATTTGTGATGTGATGTGATTTTATGTGAGGTGTCGTTATCTGATGATGATGTGATGATGATGCGTGATGTGATTCAGTGATGTGATGTTTAGATGATGTGTTCGATGTGTGATGTATGTGATAGATTGTTGATAATTCATATAACATAGATTGTTATTTTATTCTTTAACATAGAATGTTCATTCTATTCTATAATAGAATGTTTATTCTATAACATAGAATGGCCATTCTATAACGTAGAATTCATTCTATAACATAGAATGTTCATTCTATAACATAGAATGTTCATTCTATAACATAGAATCCATTCTATAACTTAGAATGTTCATTCTATAACATAGAATTCATTCTATAACATAGAATGTGCATTCTTTAACATAGAATGCATTCTATAATATAGAATGTTCATTCTATAACATAGAATCCATTCTATAACATAGAATGTGCATTCTTTAACATAGAATGCATTCTATAATATAGAATGTTCATTCTATAACATAGAATCCATTCTATAACATAGAATGTGCATTCTTTAACATAGAATGCATTCTATAATATAGAATGTTCATTCTATGCGCAACTAGGTCATTCTTTGTAAAACGAGGCTTTGAGGAATAAAGAGACATGTGCACGCGCGCGAGAACTGAAGAAATGGCTGATGTGCCAAGCGTTCTGCAGGCTTTATCAGACATTAGAACAGGCTCAAATCGCACGATACCCAGTCGATTGCAAATAGGACCCCAGGCAAGCAGTAGTTCTGACGTCATCACGTAGCATTCGGGATCGGATCGCAAACAAAATCGTTGCACAATCGGCATGTGTGGCGGGGCCTTTAGGTTTCTTGATGCAGAACACTGTGAGTAGCAATAAAAATAATTGACGTCACACCCTCCCCTCCCCCACCCCCCCCCTCCGCCCCTGCGTGCTTTCTTTTTCATTACAATGTGCTGAGGTTCTGTAAGGGTTTATAGTGACAAAATCTAATTTAATAATCAGTTCTTTTTGCTCAATACCGAAGAAATAACCGTACTGTACACTCATAAAAAGCAATAATTAATATAATTAAAGGTCGAATATTGCGATACAACTCTGAGACATAATAATTATTGCAAAAAAACCTATTTCACCCCAGGCGTCCCCCCATAACCTATTTTCAGCTAAATAGCTCTGTTGAGAATTTGGCCTCCCTTTGTAAGAACACCCACATTTATGTATAGTTCCTTCCGTTAATAAAATGGATAGCATTATAGCATTAGGAACGTACATCAGCCATTGATGTAGAGTGATGTGGTGTGGTGATGGGATGTGGCAATGTGTATCTCTCTGCAATACAGTCCCATGCAATACAAAATGTTCTCTATCCCTTGACAGTGCCCCAGTGTTTACTATTTAAAAAAAGGTTTTTATATTGATTTCATTCTATAACATAGAATGAATTCTATGACATAGAATGCATTCTATGACATAGAATGAATTCTATGACATAGAATGAATTCTATAGCATAGAATGAATAGTATAACATAGAATGAATAAGATGACATAGAATGAATTCTATGACATAGAATGAATTCTATAACATAGAATGAATTCTATGACATAGAATGAATTCTATTACATAGAATTCATTCTATGCTATAGAAAAAATTCTATGTCATAGAATTCATTCTATGCTATAGAATTCATTCTATGTTATAGAATTCATTCTATGTCATAGAATTCATTCTATGTAATCTTATTCATTCTATGTTATACTATTCATTCTTTGCCTATAGAATTCATTCTATGTCATAGAATGAATTCTATGTCATAGAATTCATTCTATGCTATAAAATTCATTCTATGCATATAGAATTCATTATTTATTATAGAGTTCATTCTATGTTATACAATTTATTCTATGCACATAGAATTAATTCTATGTCATGCAATTTATTTTATGTTAAAGAATTCATTCTATGTTATAGAATTCATTCTTTGTAATAGAATTCTTTCTATGTTATAGAATATAGTTCTATGCATACAAGTGCATTCTATAATATAGAATTGTTTTACATACATAGAATCTTATTCTCTATTATAAAATGTTATCCTATACATAGAATTTTATTATGGACATAGAATTTTACACTATATTATAGAATGTTATTCTATACAAAGAATTTTATTCTATGACTTACAATATTGGTTTCTTTTTTTATAAATGGAATTTCAACTAATGAATGTTTTTTGTGTGCATAGAATGCTTTCTATGTGCATAGAATTTATTCTATGTATAGAATGGTCACATAGAATTAATGGACACATGGCGCCCCATACTAGATATGGGTCTGCGATACACGCAATATATGATGATATCCTAGAGAAGATATGGTTACCTTTAAAGGGGATTAAGATTGATGGATAGATGAGGCGTTTAGCTGCAATGACATGTCAGATGCCCTTGCAGATCACGAAGGCACAGTCAGCATAGGGGGTAGAGCAATCTCCAATCTCCGTTTTGCGGATGACATTGAGGGATTGGCTGGAGAGGAACAAGAACTTGAACAGCTGATACAGAGGCTTGACACTACCTACAGAGTCTATGGAATGGAATTAAGTGCAGAAAAGACCAAAATGATGAACAACAACACCAAAGACATCAATACGGACATCAAAGTCCAAGACCAATCCTTCAACACGATGCATAGCTTCAAATATTTAGGAGCCATTGTACCAGACAATGGGTCCCGACAGGAAGTCCTCTCCAGGATCGCACAAACAACTGCTGCTCTCACAAAGAAGCTCATGTGGAAAGACAGGACCATCAGTCTACATTCCAAGATAAGGTTTATGCGCTCCCTTGTCATCTCCATCTTCCTATACGCTTGCGAGACATGGACCCTCACAGCAGACCTACAACGAAAAATACAAAGCATGGAGATGAAGTGCTACAGAATACTTCTGAGCATTTCCTATACCCAACACATCACCAACGACGAGGTCCGAAAGACTATCACACAAGCCATTGGACAACACGATGACATGCTCACAGTGGTGAAGAAACGGAAACTCCGATGGTATGGCCACGTCTCCAGAACATCAGGCCTTGCAAAGACCATCCTGCAAGGCACGGTGCAAGGAGTCAGAAGAAGAGGGAGACAAAAAAAGAGGTGGGAGGACAACATTCGAGAATAGACTGGCTTGACACTGAGCGAAGCCATGAGGTTTGCTCAGGACAAAGAAAGATTGAGTACGCTGGTTAAACGATCATCTGTGGTGCCCCAACGTCTTTTGGAATTACGGGATAGGAAATATGGGTACAGTGCAACGAGAAACATGCATTGAATTCAACAGTTGCTAATTCAGATCATTTACCATTGAGCAGAAAATGAAATACAAGTCGTCCGGTTCTAGACTGCATAGGCAAGCTCGCTGCGGTCATCCAACACAGTCAATTCTCGGAAATAAAAATATCTGGACACTATTCTCGTAAGTAGGGAAGCGTAGTTGGCTCAGTGGTGTACTCAGTGTACTCAAATGTCATGATATCATTTGAACTTGTACAGGCAGTGGTTCAAACCCCGTTGACGACCTGAAGTAAAATAATAATAATAATAATAATAATAATAATAATAATAATAATAATAATAATAATAATAATAATAATAATAATAAATAATAATAATGAAGATTTAGAAGAACAACAACAACAACAAAAACAAATAAATAAATCAATAAAGCACACAATCATCACAAAAGCCATTGGGCAACACGATGACATGCTCACAGTAGTGAAGAAACAAAACATTCCGAAGGTATGGCCACGTCACCAGAGCATCAGGCTTAGCAAAGACCATCCTGCAAGACACGGTGCAATGTGGCAGAAGAAAAGGGAGACAGAAAGAGAGGTGGGAGGGCAACATTCGAGAATGGACAAGGCTTAACACTGAGCGAAGTCATGAGGGTTGCTGACGACAGAGAAAGGTGGAGTACGCTCGTTAAACGATCTTCTGTTGTGTCCCAACGACCTTCGAGTTAAGGGATAGGATAGGATATGAAAGGAAGTAACTAAATAAAAAGAATATTTTTTAAAAAATCTAGGACACTGCGCCCCTACTCCTTGAGATGAGAGTATAAACCGAGGACTAGTTTGTGCCCGCATGCATGGTCTTTAAATATCCTGACGCTCATGTCCTAGGCGGCTGAGTGCCGGCTACACAAATACACTCCGCACGCACTAGGTCCTTTCTTCTTATCTCCGGTCGCCCAGCATTGTGCTCAGTCGTCTGGGCGTCAGACTATGCGCCCAAAGGTTGCAGGTGGGCGTCCCGGGCGCCTTGAGTTAGATCCTGTTTTGACCGCGCCTTGAGCAGCTCTTGAGCTGGAAAAGAGCTTTTTAAGATTGATTCGAGATTTAAAAAGAAGTTATTATCAATGATTAGTAGCCTACATTGATTTATTCTTTATCGAATTATTCGGGCTTTGTGACTAGGATGGCCCTTTGAAAGCAGATTGCTCTGTTTTAATGCAACTAACCAGCTCAAATCAGCCTAATGATCACAATTACACAGGGGTCACAAAAGGTTATTGGAGAATGGAGAGTAAAACACGCAGGAAACAGAGAGAGGGAGAGGGAGAGAGAGAGAGAGAGAGAGAGAGAGAGAGAGAGATTTTGATTTGATTTATTTATTTCGATAAGGCCAAAGCCCCATTAGAAAGGGGGTAATTTACCATAACAACATTATACAAAGCGCATAGTAACATATTTATAAATATATAAATAATCAATACATTAGCAGAAACATATAACTAAAAATATATAACAATCAGGATAACGCAATTTCCCGAATTTTAAAAGCATGATACAAGTAAACACATACATTTTTAACAATATGAGGTTGTTTTGATGACATTAGCAACTGAAAACGGAATAAACTTGGATTTCTATGGAATTTTATAGGTATTAGCTTTTTTCTGAGATTTATTAGAAAAGGACAAAAAAGTAAGAAATGAATTTCATTCTCCACACCGTTTTTACAAAGCAGACAAATTAGATCATCTGGCTTACATTGCCGATATCGATAAAAGTGGACCAACAAATCTGAAACACCAAATCGAAATTTTGTCATAATGAATTTCAGATGACTGTCAAGAGGCATACTCAAATATTGAAGAACAACATTTAATTGGCTGCAAAATAATCTATACATGTGGAATCTTTCGCTTTCGTTCACATGTTCACTCCAATTTTGCCATCTGCAATCAACCATGCGCTGCTTAAACATTCTTAAAAACTCTCTCTCATTCCCTACACCCTGTGCTAGCCAAACATTACCAAAACAACGTACATCTAAACACTGTCTTACTTTCGATGCCCAAGTTGTCTTCCCTCTATTGTCTAAATCCAGCAACACAAAATAAGCTTTTTTCGGGATTCTATCAGTAGGCATTTTACATAACTTCAACCAGTAACGAATCGTATTCATTGAGAAATTAATTAATAAAGAAAATCTGTTTAACTCTTTATATACGAGGTCATTTGGGGTCCGCATATTAACACATAATAATTTCTTCATTGCAAACAAATGAATCTTCTCACAATGATGCGCAGCATTTTCTAAGCCCCAAATTTCGGATCCATATGTAAAAAAAATTGAACTTGAGCGTCAAACAATTTAAAAAAAACATCCAGTGAATAATTATTAAACATTCGAAGCTTTTGCAAAATACAAAGAAGTGCTCTTTTTGCCCGACTGGATAAATCACGACACGCGGCAACAAAACTAAGTTTGGTAGAAAAATATATGCCCAGGTATTTGTAGGCTGTCAAAACGGGCATTACCTCACCACCAAAAAACCATATTTCTCGCCTTCCAAGATAACCTCCTTTCCTGAAAACTACAATATTGCTTTTGTCCATGTTGACTTTTAAACATAAATTTGAAGCAGCACTGTGCAGTGAATTTAACTGATTTTGTAAACCAACACTGGTTTCTGATACAAGAACAATATCATCTGCTAATAAAAGGATAAATAATTCAAATGTGTCCATTAAAAAAGTTACTCCATGTCTCCCATTTCTAATAACATATAATGCCAACTCATTAATAAACAAACTGAACAAGACAGGACTACATGTATCTCCTTGCTTCACACCAGTACTACAAATAATCGACTGTGTGAGATTAGTACCACATCGAACACGTGCTTTAACATTTGAGTACATGCTCTTAATACAGGCGTACAGTTTCCCTTTAATACCATGCTTGATAAGTATTGGCCAGAGTAAATGTCTATTAATACTATCAAAACATTTTTCAAAATCAATAAAAGCAACATATAATTTTCTATTTTTAAGGAATTGTTTTTGAACACAGGCCATCAAAGTAAATAAATGATCAATTGTTGAGTAACCGGCTTTAAATCCTGCCTGACATTCCCCAGTACTATTATTCTCTTCCACCCATGCTTGCAATCGCTTATTAATAATAATTCCATAAACTTTACTACCAAGATTGCAAAGACGTATCCCTCTATAATTACTAGGATTATTTACATCACCTTTCTTATACAGCGGGAGAATAATTGATTCACACCAACTTTCAGGGTAAATACCCTTGGTAAATAAGCCATTAAGAAATTTAACTAAAAATATAACAATGACATCTGAGGAGTATTTTAAAATTTCTCCTATTATTCCATCTGGCCCTGCTGCTTTATTTGGTTTTAATTTGCGAAGGGCTAATAAAACTTCTACGCTTGATATTGGGCGATTAAAATCCAGATCATCAAAGTTTTCACCTTCATCATCCGCAGTGTCGACATTTTCATAATTGTCAATATCTTGTTCAAGTAGTTGCTGAAAGTGTGCAAACCATTGGTCACATGTTATTTGATTTTTCACAAACTTCCGCTTTGGAATAGTTTTGCGCACAGTTTGCCAGAAGGTTTTTTGATCGTTAACAGAAGAAACTAAATATTCAATCATCTTAGCATTGTAAAGTTTTTTCTTGACAACAATCAAATGTTTATATTCTCTCCTAGCCTTACAAAATTCAAACCGATCAGTTTTGAGCAAAGTGCGCCTGTACCTTTTTAGCAGTTTCCGAGTCTGCTTTCTACCTTTCTTGCACTCTGCATCAAACCAGTCATATGCAATCTTCCTATTGTGAAGACGAACCCGTCTTTTCATACAGTCTGCGGAGTCTTTTAAACATGCATTAAACAAACACAAGGCATGATCAACATCCACATCAATAAAACGAATAGCTTCTTCTAACTTAAAACGAGCGTGTTGAGAACAAATATTGTTTCTAAAGACATCAGAAAGGTCAGGGTCCCATACATATTTATCAACATATGTTTCCTCATCATTAATCTTAGTATCAACATTTTCACAAGGGAATTTTATAGAAAGAACAACAGGCATATGTTGTGTATCAATTTTATCCCATACAACAAGTTTACAATTATCAAAAAATGTAGCAAAAAGTTCACATGACATCACAAAATAATAAACAACACTACTACCCTGGTCACATTATGTATGTGTAGCAACCATCCTGGTCGCCAGAACACACACCATTCAAAATACACAAGTCTAAAGTAGTGCACATTTCAAGCAATGTTTTACCAAACGAATTTATAGTTTTCTCTTGTGAGTTTCTAGGATTATTTTCAGAGGAATGAGTTAAGTGTATATCAGCATTGTCATCTACAAAAGCCGGCTGTGATATATTAGATGTGCGAGCGACACACCATCACTCTCATCAACCAACACAGAATAATACCTAGAGCCCTCAGGTGGGACATAGGCACATGTATAAAGAATATCTTTTGATAAGCCAAAAACACTCTTGTCAATAATAAACAACAAAAAGAAACCAATATCAATTACAATCTGTTTAACATAAGGGAGAAAGGTATTCTTTATTAAAGTTAAACAACCACCAGGACGTCCTGCCTTTGAGAGCTTAACTGATGGCTTACAAAAAGTCTTAAACCCAGGGAAGAAATTGGTATCAAAAGAATCAACAAATGTTTCAACCAAACAGACAAAGTCGAACTGGGAAACAAAAGATACAAATTCAACATCATATAAAAATGTTTTATTATCAACCACCGGGAGTGTAGAACTACTTACTGTCACTATCAGTATCAATACTTTCAGTTTCAGCACCAAATAACGACTCTTCAAAGAAAACACAACTGACCTCTTGCGAACTCTGTGGCATAAACAACCGGTCAGAGAGAGAGAGAGACAGAGAGAGACAGACAGACAGACAGATACAGAGAGGGAGAGAGAATGTACAGAGTTGTTGTTGTATCAAATTTTATTCATCAGATTAACATAAGTTGTACTGATTAATTAATGTACAGAGAGGGAGCGAGAGAAAGTAGAGATAAAAAGAGAGACGGAGTGGATAGGAGAGAGAGAGAGGTAGATAGAGAGAGAGGAAGGGAAAGGGGGGGGGGGGAGTATGGAAGAAGAATTCAAACAAATAGATTTTTATGAAATTTTATTTGAGCAAACACTAAATACTACTAGACGTAATAATACTAAGTGTCATGATGACTTTGTCTATGTACTAGACGTAATAATACTAAGGCATTATTTGAACTATACCAAAGACTATAAATACCAGAGGCTTGCTTATGGCCCGGTCACACCGCCCGCACTTTGTTGGAGCGTTCCTTGAACGGTACGGAGGGGGGACCGAATTTCGACAACGCTCGTCACCGCGCACAAAATGGGAAAAAAAATCGAAAACACGGGCGTTGCCTTAGCGGTGCACCGCTGAAGCCGGCGTTGCTATAGCGTTGGCTTAACGGTAGCGAGCGTTGGTTTAGCGGTGACGCGAGCGTTGATAGAGCGGTGTTCTGCGCATGCGGGCGTTGGCTCGGCGGGGGTTTAAAGTTGGTTTAGCGGCATACCGCTTTTGACTACGGAGTTGAACGTATCATTATGCCACGTGGACAAAAGAAGAGGAAGGCTGGAGAAGGAAAGGCAGCAGCACAGTGTTCAGTTAATAGCCACCATTCTCTCCTGCCAATCCACTGATCCTGATGGGGAGTTGCACCAATGCTTGAGTAGGTTTCGCTGCCTCTTCCCATCACGTGAGGCTGTGTTGGGGCCTTGCACAACATAGTGTCCTCCAAGTTCCGTCCTTCTCTCCATGCCCCAGCCTGCAGGTTCCCAACTGGTTGTGCACGGTCCACAAGTCTGTTCTGGACCACTGGGAAGCGGGTGCGCATCAGGTTGTGGAGGATGCAGCAAGCTTCCACGATGGTACTGACAGTTTCATGGTGATGTTGCATGGTGGTGAGCAGAATCTGGAACCTGTTGGCCAGGATGCCGAAGGCGTTCTCCACGACCCGTCTTGCCCTGGACAGCCGATAGTTGAAGATGCGCTCTTCATGGGTGAGGTTTCTGGTGCTGTACGGCTTCATGAGGTAGGTCCGCAGTGAGAAGGCGTCATCCCCGATGATGAAGTAAGGCACATCCTGATTGTCATTGGGTAGGGGATCTGGCTGAGGAAAGGCATGAATCCTGTTCTGGTCCAGCCCACGATGGAGATCACTTTCGTTGTAGATCTGAGCGTCTGAGGATGAGCCATTGCCTGATAGGTCAATGTAGGTGAACTTGTAGTCAGCATCCACCATGGCAAACAGGATCACGCTGTAAAAGCCTTTGTAGTTGTAGAATTCTGAGCCAGAGTTACGAGGAGCTTTACTGGCCACGTGCTTGCCATCAATGACACCAACTGTGTGGGGAAAGTTCCATCTCTGGTACCATTGGTCAGCCAGGTCTCTCCATCCTTGTTCAGTTGTTGGGCAAAACACGAGTTCATCTGTGTACTCCTCAATGATGGCCTTTACCACTTCTCTGGCTATCACACTGATGGTGTTGTGGGGAACCCTCCAGGCGTATTGCATGTTTCTGTAGGTGTTACCAGAGGCCAGGTGCCGTAGGGTGATTGCCACTTTGAGACCAGGTTCCAGGCTTGCTCGGTAATTGGTGTCTTGCTTGGTCAATCTGGGGGTCAGCCTCTGTACAACTTCATCAAACATGGCTGGTGGGATCCTCATGAAGTGCTGGAAGGCTCGTGGATCCTCATTCCTCAGCTCCACCATCAGCTTGTCATACAGTCCATGTTCAGGCCTTCTCAGAATCCACTGTCTGACCTACACAACTCTGTCTCTCCTTCTTCTCTCTCTTCTCCTTCTGTCAACAGCTTGTTGCAATCTGAGGAGGTTCTGATTCTGCTGCTGGACTAGTGCACCAATCATAGAAAGTCTCTCAGCATCCATGGTAGTACAGTTTTACTGTAACTTTGAGCAAATTCGATGTAAATGAGGTCTGCACTCAACGGCAGCTCGATTCCAAATGGGCTCCAGGTCCATTTCTCCCCGTATTTATAGCCAAATTCTGATCCCGCTCCGACACCTCCATATCAACGCCAAACCAAAGTTCATCACCGCAATGGATCGCTGCTTCAACGCCCGACACCGTTCCAGCAATCCCGTGTCCGCTCGTAAAACGCTTACAACCGCTCCACCAAAGTTTGTGCAACGTTTAAACCCCGCCCGGGCAAAGCTGGCGAAGCAGCGGTGGTCCAGCGTTCAAGATTTCTGCGTTGGCCTAGCGGAACCAAGCGTTCACGAACTTGCGTCTAGCGGTGCCAAACTTTGACTGGGCGTTGTTGGAGCGGTGGTGAACTTTACCGGAGCGGAAAATTGCCCACTCCTCACCGCTCGCAATATTTTGTGCAGCTCAAAACTTTGGGAGCGGTAGGAGGGACCATAAGCGGTGGCTGAGCGTATACGGCGTTGCCTTAACGGGGGCCAACTTCTGGTGAACGGTAACGAGCGGTGCTGATTTTTTTTCACCGCTCCAGGAACGCTCCAGCAAAGTTCTTGCGGTGTGACCGGGCCTTTATGAAAGACAACTCATGAGGTGATAGTAACGAGACTGTATTACCCGCAACCATGGACAATTAAAATATTGTGTACAGTGGAACCTCCGGTATACGACCGTCCAAAATCTGAGAAAAAACGGTCTTATAATAGAGGTGGTCTTATACCGGAAACAAGGGGTGGGGTAGGGGGGGAGGGGGGTCAGGCTCGGAGGGGTATGTAGTCATAATTTTCACACTCACCAGCATGTATTCTCTGACAAAGGAAACTATAAAACATGTTTCATTTTTAGCTTTGTCTTTTATTCACAACTTCAAAAATATAAAACAGTCGAACCACTGCCAGACGCGTTCATCCAAGTCTGTCAGTGCAGAAGCTCTCAGTTTCGATGTTTCCCTTTTCGCCACTTTCTCCACTCTCCGATCGTAGTTTCACAGATTCCTTATCCTTTATGATGAGCTGAATTTGGGTCTTCCCAACGTCTAAACTTCTTGCAATAGACAAACAACTCTCCCCATTTTCACTTCTTTCAATCACTTTCATTCTCTCTGCCAAACTCAAAACGTTCCACTTGCGCGACGCCATTTTGACAGCCAGTGTAGGCGAGTAATGTCCCTTATTTGCGAACCGGAAATAGCAGACAACAGCAGGCGTACACTAACATGAGAGAAAAAACGAAAGGTACAGACAGCAAATTAACTGATATCTCTTTTAAATTGCCCTAAAACGGTCGTATAAAGGGCTTAAGACACGGTCGCTGGTCGCATAAACGAGGTTGTCGCATACCAGATGTCATTTATTATTGGAAGTGAATCCTTCAGAAGTTTTCAGGTCACATAACGGAGGGAGTCGTATACCAGAGAGCCCGATACCGGAGGTTCCACTGTACTAGCAAGATACTAAAACTTACAGAAAATATAACACATCATTCAATGAAGAAAAGACTTACAATAACCTGGTAATGTAGAATAATAGTAATATTATCATATTATTATAAACGGATAATGTATCATATTAGTAGTTGTATTATAAATTCATAATTTATAATATATCAATAGTACTATTATTAACTCTGAGTAGTCAAGCCGTAAAAGTTCCTTTTTTCGAAAGGGTTTCTTCTATGCATTTTTTTCCACATTCCCTTCACACACACCCTCGCTCTCTCGCTCTCTCCACACACACACACACACACACACACACACACACACACACACACACACACACACGCACACACACACACACACACACCACACACACGAATATGTTTAATGATGACTTATCATCTACACATATATCACACCCACACACCCACATATATACTCGCACGCACGCACGCATAAGTTTAATGATGACGTATGATCTACATAATTATATCACTGACCAGCAATATCATCAAAAGAAGCAAATGATCACAGTCACATGCCAGAGAAGCAGTTTCTTATCACTGAATAGTCTAGTTTTATAAGCAGCAAGTTCAACACCATGTGCCATTAAAACGTGTTCCCAGAGAATGGAAATCGTACCGGTGAGTCTATGGCCTGAAACAAGCCTTGTTGTAGATGAAAAACACGCGGAATTTGACAGGGATAATGTACAAGCGTCTTAATAATAATAATAATAATAATAATAATAATAATAATAATAATAATAATAATAATAATAATAATAATAATAATAATAATAATAATAATAATAATCTTATTTATAAAGCGCTGTCATCAAACATTACATGTAAGCTCTAAGCGTGTAAGACACGCATAATATGATCATTCATAACAATAAATATAGTGGAGGAAACTGAAAAATAAAAAAAATAAAAAAAAAAACAAAAAAAACCCCACAACTATTCTACCACAAAATACCAAAACAACATAAACAATTAACAACCAAGACTGTAAAATAGCACTAGAAATCCAAATGTCTGCAGTTAAGAAAAATTGGAGAAGGGGTGGGGGGGGACTGTGGGGGAGGTAACACAATAATAAAGACAGAGGCTGAGTTCATACCTACTCCACATATTTTCCAAAAAGGTGCGTCTTCAGATTTTTTTTAAAATTCACACCAGACTTCAGACTGGGTTCCGTCGTTGTCTGTTGATGACGTACAACGTGCTTAGTCACGACATGGCTTCCGCGATCTTGACATTCGATCTGGTGCCGTTAGTAGGCCTAATCGTACCAAGTTTCTTTTAAATCTGCCAGGCGGATCTTGAGATACTGCGTGCCACGCACTGACCTTTCGCTAGGCAAATTTGAATCTGCACAGTTCTTGTGGCAACATTCCTACAAACTCTGACAAACAGTTCTGGAGATATGGCGTGAGACGGAATTTGAACCTGCACAATATCGTTTCTTTGACATTTTCCCGGCGAATCTTCAGATATAGCGTGTGCAGGCCACGGTCGGACGTATGAACATATACCTAAAGACGGACGAACACAATTAATTGTCTCTCTGGTCCATTTCAACGTACCAGATCAATCAAACACAACATTTCCAAAGTGAGGGAGAGAGACGTAGCCTATAAATCTAACTGATCTGCCGCGTCATGATAAAGTCAAGTAATCTAAATCCATTTCTGTCAACAAATATTAGGCCTACATCGTCTCGCAATAAACGAAATTTGTTCAGCGCTACTTTTGTCCGTTGGTCCTCCATCTCAAATAACGTAGTACCATTAGGTTTAAGCATACTGTGACACAAGAAGTGCAAAGGACCTAGAGGAGATCGCATCCTCCTCCGTTGGTCAGATTGTCCATCTATGGGTAGAGCTACCAACTTTCGCCGCGTTGAACTGCTACATCCATGTAATTACCCGAAGCGCAATTAAAAAGGAAACTGATGAAGGACAAGGCACAGCACCAGTTGTGGTGGTCTCGGTTGGTAAGGAAGAGGTACCAGGCACACCCACATCCCTTAAAAATCACTGAAACAAAGTAAAATAGCTATTGTAAAAATTAAAAAAAATCGTCATAGTCTTCAACGTCGTCGTCATCACCGTTGTGGTCGTCGTTCGTTATCATCATCATCATCATCATCATCATCATCATCATCATCATCATCATCATCATCATCGATAGTGTAGTTATTGCACATAATACTACACAACTATTATTATAGTCAGAGGTGTGTGTGTGTGTGTGTGTGTGTGTGTGTGTGTGTGTGTGTGTGTGTGTGCTCCACATGGTTTCTTTTGACTTTTTTGGAAGGCTGCCCTATTTTAACGTCAAAATAGAGTTCCGGCATAGATACAGCTGTTTTAGGGTTAGGGTAAGGGTTAGGGTTAGGGTTTGGGTTAGGGGTTAGGGTTAGGGTTAGGGTTAGGGACAGGTTCAAAAATTTGAAAATGTCAAAATAATGTCACGAAAATGAAAAGTGTGTCACAATAATCCCTGTTTTTTTCACAACAGTCATCATAATGTCGTTTTTACAAAAATGTGTGTGTGTGTGTGTGTGTGTGTGTGTGTGTGGGTGTGTGTGTGTGTGAGAGAGAGAGGTGGAGGGGGGAGGGGGTGGTGTTTACATGAATGTACATCGGCATACCTCTACTAGGTTAAAAAGACTTTCAAAACTACCCTCCATTCCGTGCCTCAAAAAGACTAGGCCTATGTATTTGGTAAGTTGTTCACTATAGTACCTCCCTGTCCTCTTTACTACGTATGCAATACTATAGATAGGCAACGTGCTCAGTTGTGTCTTTGCTGTGTATTTTATTACTAATGTGTTTTAAGAATGTTGATACTGCACTGTATTATGTAATTGGTTGTAGACTGTCATCAATGTATAGGTGAATGTAGAATGTTCTAGTCATGCCTCTACCATTTAGTCACTGCCATTATAATCATGTATAGGCCGTGATATGTATAGTTTAAGACAACAACTTGTGCTGTCATTAGATTATTCTGTGTGTGGGGGCGTGTGTGTGTGTGCTTTCTCTGCGTGAATGTAAAATTATTAGTATTATTGATGTTGGGTTTAGATTGTGAATGTCTGTATTTGATTAGAATTTAAGGTTGTTGTTGTGCCATTAGAAATGAATGTGTCTCTGTTGTTTGTGTATATCAAATGGATATATTGCATATTTTGTTTTGCGGACGACGAGCCAAAGACAAATTTCTGTATGTGATGAACATCAGACAATAAAGTTGTATTATATTGTACTACATAAATTACAGTAGTAAGAAATATAAATATAATCTTCTCTTTTATAATCACTTAAACAGATCATCACCAAAACACACTATTGGTGATGATGATGATGATAATAATAATAATAATAATAATAATAATAATAATAATAATAATAATAATAATAATAATTGAAAGATGTAAATAATAATAATAATAATAATAATAATAATAATAATAATAATAATAATAATAATAATAATAATAATAATAATAATAATAATAATTGAAAGATGTAAATAATAATAAAAATAATAATAATAATAATAATAATAATAATAATAATAATAATAATAATAATAATAATAATAATAATAATAATAATAATAATAATAATTGAAAGATGTAAGCTGACAACGCCCTACTCACTAGAGCTCATAGCGCTTTACAGCAAAACACAAAAGAGTAAGCGAAAGCATAACATAAAATACCAAATCAGAATACACCCAAACCCTAACCCTAACCCAGCCCTAACCCTAAAGGATCATTGTTCTGACGTCAAAACAAATAGGCACGTCAATACAAATTATGTAAATGTTAACTGATTTGTCCAGATAATACTGTGTAAACAAGGACACAAACACACACACACACACGCACACACACACACACACACACACACACACACACACACACACACACACACACACACACACACACACACCACATACAACAATTAGAAATCAATAATCAGAGTGGGACAGAAATAACTTCCTGCGATTCAGTTTTACGTTAGTATCTCTGGCGACGTGATTTCTGAGATTCAGTTTTAAGTTAAAAAGTATCTCTGGCGACGTGATTTCTGAGATTTAGTTCTATAAACTGATAGGAAGCAATATTACGCTATCATTTGGGCCTATGATATCAAAACTGAGGTGCGGTGTAGATTATTTCTTGCGAAATAGGGCGTCGACAGAGACCGATTCGTCTGTGCGTCGTGAAATACAATCGAGTTCGCGTGCATTTGTCACCTAAAATGATGTCTCTGGGGTCATATTTTACGAGCAACGTAGTTCATAGTACATGGGCCAAAACACTTACAACTGACAATATTAGTACCCTGGCAAAAACATTGCCCCGCTGTCGACTCGTGGTTATCAGTTACATTCTTTCTGCCGTTGTCATTGCAGCATTGGCGACAGATGAGCACCAGTAATGATACTACGTCTGTAATCAATCCCAGCGCCTGAAGAATGGGTGGGGAAGCACTGCCTGAAAAAAAAAGTGATTAATGTATCGACGTGATGATGATGATGATGATGATGATGATGATGATGATGATGATGATGATGATGATGATGATGATGATGATGATGATGATGCCAAGAGGGCGGGTGTGTGCTAGAGCGCGCGCGCGACCCTGTGTGCATGACTGTGCTTTTGTGAACGAATGTGTGCTGTGCACTAAACCATGAATAGTGTCATTTAATGGAATCATTCTTTTATCCCTCCACCACCTCCCCCACCAACCCACACTCCAAAAATAAACAAACAAAGAAACAAAACCAACAACAAGGAGAACAGAAGTAAGCAAAAGTAACACTAATAAATATAATGTACAATGCATAAGTCGCACTTCTCTCTCTCTCTCTCTCTCTCTCTCTCTCTCTCTCTCTCTCTCTCTCTCTCTCTCTCTCTCTCTCTCTCTCATCTCGCATACACATTCAGACTCACACAAAAGCACAGTCATGCTAACTGGAATAAAACATGGGACTGCTAGCTTTCAAAATGTACCGCAATAATAAACAAATGTGTCCAAATTAATAATAATTATTAATAATAATAATTTATTTTTGATAGCGCAAAGCCAAACTTAAATGTTGCTGTAAGCGCTCGCACACACACACACATACACATACACACACACACACACACACCTACACACACATACACACACACCCACATACGCTCGCAATGATAAATATTTAAACAATGTGGTAAACATTATGAGATCGAACAGTTAAACATCGTACAAAATAATATAAACATCACATCTAACTAGAACAAATATTTGATCAATACGGTACAACTTTATGAGATAAAATTCGGTAAACATTGTAAGAAATGATAACAAACACTACATCTAAGTATAAAAAGGCATGTTTAAAGAGAGACACACATACATACATACACACACACGCACACACACACACACTCACACACACAAAGGATCTAAGAGGACATCAGCATTAACAATAAACAATGAAGCAATGATAAAAATAGCTCAAAGTAAAACGTACCACTAAGTGACACGCATAAAAGACGTAATATGAAAGAACATAAGAATTTCTTTTATAAACGAGAGTAACAATTAACTTAAACTATTTAAAAACCATACAGTGCCAACCCCCCAAAAACAATAAAAGACGCGTACAGGTAGTGAAGCATTTAAACCAAGAAAATTACGCAAAAGACATTGATGGAACACTCTCTCTCACACACACACACACACACACACACACACACCTACACACAGCGCTGCAACTAGCCCGTACCCTAACCCTTCTCTAGAAAGTTGACCTATTTCGTCTCCTATAGGCGACGAAATAGGTCGAATTTTGCTTCAAACTTTTCCAAAAATTCACTGTATTTTCTCCGTCCCGGATAGTGCACTCCTATGTACTTAAAACACTCTTATGCACTACAAATGCACTCCCATGCACTAAAAGAGCACTCCCGCGCACATAGAAAAAAGTGGGTTCCTGGAAAAAAAAAGTGGGTTCCAAGCAAATAAACCCATTTGTTACTAGAAAAGACAAGGTCTGCTACCCATTTGTGCGCTTTTGTGCGTCCCCCCCCCCACACACACCCCACACACACACACGAACGTGCTTGTTTTCTATTGATTTACGTTCGTCAGGAAAGAAAAACCATGCGAGCAGCGACATGATTGCATTAGATTGTATTTATTTTAGCATTTGAGGAGAGTCGCTGAGTATTGCAGATACTATTTTAAATGCAAACCTAGCTTGTTGATGATGATTATTTTCCTTGGTTTCTCTAATTGGCGCGCCATTCTCTCTCTCTCTCTCTCTCTCTCTCTCTCTCTCTCTCTCTCTCTCTCTCTCTCTCTCTCTCTCTCTCTCTCTCTCTCTCCGTTTAATCTTTGGTAGGAGAGTACAACTTTAGTTGGAGTACTATGCATTAATAAAATACTGCAGAGTCAATAAAAAATCTTGATCAGTGTCAAAGTGATGTCAGTGTTAGCTACATGAAAACATCACGTGAAACACTGAGAGAGAGAGAGAGAGAGAGAGAGAGAGAGAGAGAGAGAGAGAGAGAGAGAGAGAGAGAGAGAGAGAGAGAGAGAGAGAGAGAGAGAGACAGAGAGACAGAGACAGAGAGAAGTTCAATGCTACGCTAAAGTCCAATCTGAAGAAACTGTGCAGGCAGCGAGCAGCCCAGACAGTGGCATCGCTATATGAATGCCTTAGTGTTCGCCTACAGAAAAGTACCGCAGGGGTCCAGCGGCTTTTCTCCGTTCGAGCTTTTGTACGAAGAAATATCCGAGAGCGGATGAACATCCTGAAAGAACTGTGGACGAAAGATGTAGACCCCCAGAGGTAAAGAAGAGCTACCAGAACGTGTTTGGAGCTACAGGAGAAGCTGGAGCAGACTATCGAGATATCCTGGACTGAAGAAGTCCCAGGACTGTGCAAAGCACTAATACGTTCATAGGGCTGTGAACAGGAAGTTCAAACCTGGCAACAAAGTGCTGGTGGTACTACATACGGATCACAATAAGTTGCTGATGCATTGAAAAGGACCATACGTAGTGGAGGCCGTGGTAGGGATCAACGACTACAAGGTGAAGGTCGGCCATGATTCCAAGATATACCACGCCAATCTCTTTAAGCTGTATGTGGAAAGGCCACCATAGACTGTACACGCAGCAACAGCAGCTGAGATTGACGACAGCTTTGACAGCGAGGAATTGTTGCAACTTGGAGACTTCCACAGCAGAGAAGGCATCGATGACGATAAGCTAGGACCAAGCCTGACGGAGAGTCAAATGATGGAGCTCAAGGACCTTACTGGCGAATTTCCCAATAATTCCAGTGATTTACCACTCTCTACGACTTTCGTCGAACATGAAGTCCACATTACTTTATACATTCCCGTTCCATCCAAACCCTTCCCGATCCCTTTCAAGGCCCGCGAATCCTTGAAGAAAGACATCGATGAGATGCTGAAGATGGGCATCATTAGGGAGTCCAGCTCCCTCTACGCGTCTCATGTCGTGGTCGTGGAACAACAGAGTATGCATTGACTACATTATACAGGAAGGTTAACAAGATCAACGTCTTTGACCCTGAGCCGCTGAGTAGGTGCCTACTCAGCGTTAGAATTTGGCATGCGCCCGAGCGCCCGAGGAGCCCTAATTACTGTTTGGACACCAGATCTTAGTTGACAGTGCGCCCAAGGGAAGCGTGTAAAATCCTAAAAGAAAGTTAACTCATTGAAGTTCCCTTCGAATAGTCAACATCGTAATTAAAGAACCGAGGAAAACTTCAGATTGTCAGCAAAAGAAATATTCCGTTGCACATCGTATTCTAATTTCTCCATTCGCTTTTGGTTGCGATAAGACGGGAACAGTCTCCCTTTACGCATTAAAGACGAGCTTTCTGATAGGTCGGTAATTTATTCAATGACCAATCAGGAGGGATTGAAGAAGAGGGAGACCGAAAAAGAGGTGGGAGGACAACATTCGAGAATGGACTGGTTTGACAATGAGCGAAGCCATCAGGGCTGCTGAGGACAGAGAAAGATGGAGTATGCTGGTTAAACGATCATCTGTGGTGCTCCTACGACCTCAGGGTTACGGGACAGGATAGGATAGGATAGGATAGGACCAATCAGGAAGTCAGTTGCTATCTCGCGCGTGCATAACGAAACATGAAGTTACTCTGAAACAAGCATGTCGAGTGCAGTATTTGACATCTTCAAAAAAACGTTCTTTCAACCAAAAATTTGAGTTCTTCTCAGATATTGAGCATTGAGCCTTTATTATTGTTTGTATTGATCCGCTGATATTAAAAAAAAAAAAATTCTGTTTCAAGTGTTGAAAATAATAGTCTAAACAAAACTGTTTTTGAGTACAATCAAAAATTTATTATTTTTTTTTTTTTGGGTCATGTTGTAACTGACTGTTCGGTTACCTTTAACTGGAATGAATCTCCTAGGTCACACGTGTATTTATAGTTATTTGTCTTTGGGCACTCAAAAATTTGGGGGGGGGAGGCACCCAAACGTTTCAAGTAAGGCACCCAAAGGGCACCCTTGTAAAAAAAAAAAAAAAAAAGATTAATTTCTAACCCTGTTACTGCAGCAGACCCGTTCCATCAATTATCGGGGAGCAAATTCTTCTCAAAGATTGACCTTAGCAAAGGCTATTGGCAAGTCCCCGTGCGTAAACAGGACATACCAAAGACTGCTTTTATAACTCTGATGAGACGCACGAGTGCTGAGGATGCCCTTTGGCATGGTCAACAGCGGTGCTACCCTGAAGAGAGGAATGAGGGAGATGCTCAAAGGGAAGGACAACGTTGTGTGTCATTGGGACGACTTTCAAGTCCACGCCCAGACCTGGAAGTAGCATCTAAAGACCTTGAAGGAAACTGTTTCACCGTCTAACAAAAGCCAACCTCACCGTGTGACCCAGCAAGTGCATTCTGGGAAATGACAACGTCGGCTTCGAGGGTGCACTGGCTCCAGGACAGTCTAAGAGATCACTGTCTTTGACCCTGGGCCGATGGCAACCGTAATGGACGAGAGCATCGGTTCCGCGCGAATAAAAGAACATTAACAGTATCAGACAGACTAAAATACGTTTCTGGACTTTGTGTACTGCTTCTCAATGTTTTGACAAAAATTAAGTACATTTCTTCTTGTGTAGGGGTTAATGTTACGATTGCGACGCACACGATAGTTCAGATCATTTTATTTTGCAAAGCATGCAATGATAGGGTGTGTTTACCTTTGATTTGATTTTGCGTTGTTGTTAGAATAAGCTTTTTATAATGTAGATAATTTTGGTCGGTCGATATTGTTGAGAATGTTCTGGAATTACTTGTTTATTATCGATCGAAGCTTCCAGATCTTACGGGCAACAGCTGGTCGAATCACATGTAGATTCGTAAACATTATGTGACGCAAAACAATGCATAGTTCCGGTGACGAGTTTTATTTTGATTGGGTGTTATTGCGCCATGCTGGAATGTTCGAATTTTTCTTTCTAGATTGCAGAGAGGCTATATAAGTAATGCACTGTCTGCTTGTAGTTTTTTAAAGTGATTTTCGGAAAGCGATCTTGTATGCAGTTGTTGATGTTTGCTGAATAAAATTGGAAAACTTTATACGACGACTCCTGCCTTGTAGCTGAGTGAACAGGCTGTGTGGGTAAACGAATTCGAGTTACACTTATCAAGATTCAAGCATCGGGGCTGACTCTACGAATGATAATTACCGTTTAACAGTCATTCACAGCAATGCCAGCTTGGTACCAAAAATAAATATCATCATCATAATAATAATAATAATAATAATAATAATAATAATAATAATAATAATAATAATAATAACTCCTATTAGTCTTGACTTTCTACTCTGCCAACAGCCAGAAGACCAGTATAAAGATAAAACCTGTTTTATATAGTGGCGTGTGTGTGTGTGTTTGGAGGGGGGGAGAGGGTGTGTCTCTGTGTGTGATGTAATTGTCACAATGAGAGAGAGAGATTTATTTATTCATTCATTCATTGAAATAAAGCAATTGAATTGGGTTGTGGGTTCGGGCATTAAATAGAATAGACCCAACGTTTCCCGGCGTGTCGTAAGAGGCGACTAACAGGGGTGATGTTAGCACGGCATCACTGGGCGAAAGTCTTCTACACAGAAGTCACCGGCCAGGGCAGAGGAACCTCACGTTACTACAGGTTCAACGACCACGTGCTCGGGGCTAAGGCGAGCCACACTGTATTCGTGGATTTCGGCTGTGGCCAACAGGCTGGAGAGGATTGGGCACCGCCAGGTCTTTTTTGCCCAAGACACACTACATGATGACACAATCCACTAATTCCATACCGGATCGGTCGTCGCCCGGATCAAGGACCGCGCCTTCCGTTGGCCACCAGGACGGAGGTGTTAAGTATGCTACTGATGGACAAGTTTTTGCAAGATCCGCACGAGAAACAACATTGTCATAGGAACCTGGAATGTCAGGACCCTAACTGCGGAAGGAAAATTAGAAGAACTGGCCCACGAGTTGGACCACTATCGATGGAACGTTCTAGGTATCAGCGAACTGCGCTGGAAAGGCCTAGGTGAAACAACGACCGACAAAGGCCACAAGCTCTATTTCAGCGGTAGAGATGACAGGCACGAGCACGGCGTTGGATTCTTGGTCCACAAGAACATTCTAGCCACTGTCATGGGTTGCCGCCCATTCTCCAGTAGACTCATTACCATCCGATGAGAGCAGCCCCTTTCAACATCACCATCATCCAGGCCTATGCCCCAACATCAGACTATGATGACAGCGAAGTGGAGGATTTTTATGAAAATCTACAGGCGGTCCTTGACCAAGTGCCGAAGAAGGACATAGTCATAGTACAAGGCGACTGGAATGCCAAGGTTGGCCAAGATGCGCACCACAACTGGGGAGACACACGTGGACCCCGCTGCAACAAGACAAATGACAGGGGTCTGAGACTCTTGGATTTTGCCAGATACAACAATCTGGTACTGGCAAACACGCTTGGTCTCCACAAAAACTCCAGACGATGGACATGGCACAGACCCGGCGGGGAGCATCACAACCAAATAGACTACATCATGGTCAAGAAACGCTTCAGATCAAGCATCAACATTGGCAGGACACGCACCTTTCCAGAAGCAGACATCGGAAGTGACCACGATCTCGTGATGATGTATTTCCGGCTCCACTTGAAGAAAGTAAATACAGCAAAGTGCACTAGACTGAAGTTCGATCTGGATAAACTGCAAGGCCCGGGGGTGGCAGAACTATTTCAGGCCACAATTGGAGGGAAATTTGCACCACTGCTCATTTTGGGGGCTGGTGAAGTAGATGTCAACACCATGACCACCACCTTCAACTCAGCTGTGACAGATGCCGCCACTGAGATCCCTGGCAAGCACCGACCAAAGAAGAAGCCGTGGATCACACCTGAACTTTTGGATCTGTGTGATGAACGAAGAGAGATAAAAAAGAAAAAGAACACTGTCGCGTTATATATATAATTTATATTAATATATATATAGATGTTAAAAGATGAATGAACAGTTGAAAGAATTTTATATAAATAGAATCAATTTCCTCTTTGTATTATGCCTAAAAATCGATAAGAAACAAGAAAATAATGTTGAGAAATAGAAAATAAAGAATAAAAGAAATTACTGGCTATTCATTCGTCCTGTTTGCTTTTTTACAACTAAAAAAGAATACCACTGGTTGATGGTTGATGATATTTATTTCATATGATATGATACGAAAACCCGTGAAATCATGGTTCTAAAGAATTTCACTGTTGATTAAAGTTGTGACTTATCTGACGTAGATTCCCTGATGGAGAAGAAGAATTGTCTCTTTTGTTTAACTCAGTTTGTGTCCTCACGTTTGACCAAAAGGATTATCGTCCAGCTGGCTTTCACATGGACGTCAGGGATATGACGAGCTCATCAGAAGAATAAGCGTTGAGGATGGAAGTAGGTTAAAACGATCATATCAGGAATCCGACAGTCGAAAATATTATGAAGAAGGAAGCAAAAACAAAAATCCTTTCCCTGCGCACAGACAAATTAACAGGGACTAAATACACAATCTGTATCCTGTTGAATGACCAGCGAGGAACGCCGTTGACGTTGTTTGAATAAGAACCCTGCATATTCACGGGTTATTGTATCTTATTCTCAAAACATAATAATGTTCTTTCCTCGCTGTTCATCCACACTGTTCCAATGTTTAAGAATGCACCAACATTTTTTATGAACTAAGCTAAACATGTTAAATTAACTATCACCATATAAACTTCACGCGCTGAAGAATTTATATGAAATGAGAACAACATGTTAAAATAACTATTATCATACAATTTGCATACATTGAAGAATAATAACGAATCACCTTGATGAAGGACGATGAATGATTCGCATGGCGCAATGGACACAAGCACAAGACTACCCATTTCCCAGCTTCACACATCGAATCGTAACTTACCAGCTCAGGATTCGTTTGTGGTGTCTACGACACGTGTTGTTTAGGGTGAGACGAGCTTTTCGGACCAACTTTATGACCTCAGTAATCCGAAATAGTGGTCTGGCGTAAACATACGTTCCTTGCCCTCCAAGATGGTCGCTCGAATGGTTTTTCCTAACGATATTTCCCACATTCAGCCAATCGAAAGGATAGTACACAAATTGTCTATGGTAACAATAATCTAAAAATGAACTACACTAAATAAAAACAATGTCGCATTCGGCGTCATTCCGAAAACAATATTATTATCGTCACTGTCTATGACGTATTGTCTATGACGCATTGTCTGGACTATAGCAGAATATCGAGGATGCGTAGAGTAGGCGCTTGTCACGTGGGGTTTATGGGCTCTGCACAATGGAATTATGGACCCTCACGTTTATTCGGTGGGAACTGCTAGTAAGTCACCCTATGAATTACTTTAATAAATTTATTTGTTTAGCTCGTTCTGTGTTAAGGTTGGGATACAGAAATAGATAGAAAAATGGTAAAAGATTACTGTCACACTAGCTTTCACACGGCTATGAATCATATGTAGTCCAGCCACTTGATAACAGTTAAAATCACACATTTATTTCTTCTACTCTATACAAGATTCTCTAAGTACTAATCTAACTTAAAATGTCTCAGTCACTGCTAATAGTTCGATCGCTGATAGTCTAGGCAGCTGTTATATCTTCCTCGGGCACTTGCTATAATATTTCATGTAGATTTGGACTACTGTGGTCCGTTTTACAGTTTCTGAAGAGTTGGACTACTGTGGTCCTGTTATGATCAGTTTAAGTGCACCTTTGGGAGATTACACTTAACTTTCTGATGGTGCGGTCGAAGTCCTTCTGTGAGGTAGCTTCTGGTACACCTTTGTAGTTGTGTAGTTGGGTTCCCTTGCCACGCTGTGGGGTCTGACAGGGTGTCTTTCAAGGCAGCTCTTTCCGTCTTGTGCGGTAGAGGATCCTCAACCAACTAGTCGTTTCTGTGGAGTGGGGTGCACAGGATAGCTCGGGATAGCTCGGGATAGCTCGCCTGCTCGTCTGTAATATAAGAGACGAAATTCTGCACAACCCTGAATAATCGGTTTGTGCAGAGCGTCTCACTGAAAGCCAAGTAGCCCTCAGTGATAGCTCCACATCTCTATACATACGCGACGAACATTCTGCTACTTCCGGGGTCCACTGGAATCTCACTCTAAATTCCTATACATACATAAATATCAATCGTGTCTAACTATACACATACAGAATTAATAATAATATAAACATTCAGTGGTACAGCCACTGGTCTGCAAACATACATATAAGTTAAACAACAGTGGTTCCGTATGGTATGCAACATGGCGGCGCAACCGGTCGTGTTTCGCCTCGTGCTCGGCTCTTCCACGTGGTACGGCAAATTCGGATTAACAATTCACATTTATGCATAGCAAATTCCACAAACATAATTTCAACAATAATATAAATATATCACGATGAAACAGAAGGGTGTTCATTTACCTGTTTGACAAGTTCAGGCCCGTAGTGACTTGATAGAATTCTAAGATTTCTAAGTCCTGCTTCCTGGTCTATGAGTGTAGAGATTTCTCTAGCTGTGGAGATGTTGACTCTACCTCGTCTCACACACGACTGATTCAAACTGTGTTAGGCTCTGACACAGTCAATACTGCTCTACCCACTGAGCCTGCTCTGATTGGTTAAAACGGTCCGATTCAAAGCTCAAGTGCTGACTCACTGCGATGTGGGTGGCTCGCGGTGTGTGGTCTGCTGCGTAATTTAATTGCTGCTGTGTAATAGTCTCTACTTCTTCTCTACTGTTACAAAGACTACACATGGCTAAATAGTCAATGGGCAGGGTAAACTGCTCGGTTCATGACAGGCTCCCTCAACTGAAAAAAGGCGATGACTACTGGATTCGACCTTTTTCTACTACAGAGCCTAGTTTAACACTGCACTATCCTAGGGTCCTATTTACACACTAAGTAAGTTGCTCTACCTGAGCTGCAATGCTGTGCCAGGTAGCTATGGACACTAGTGACAGGGTATTACTGGACGGGGACGAATTCTGGTGCTGTGGCCCTTAGTTGTGTTGGGTGGGCGACAGCTGCTGTGTCCTCCACGAGATGGCGACTGAGGTAGTCGGCTCCGTGGTTTTCCTTGCCGGGGATGTACTCGATCTGGAATGAGTATGCCTGAAGGGTGAGTGCCCATCGCATCAGGCGAGAGTTCAAAGACTTGGAGGCTGCCAGGAACGATAGTGGTTGGTGGTCCACCTGAACTGTGAAGTGGGTCCCATACAGGTAGAGTTGGAATTTCTGTATGGCCCAGACTAGTCCAAGACATTCTTTCTCCGACGTGGCGTAGTGGGTCTCGGCGGGTCTCAATTTTCTGCTGGCGTAGGCGACAGGGAATAGCGTCTCTGCATTCTTGGGGTCGCGCTGTAGCAGTACTGCTCCGAGGCCTAAGTCGCTTGCGTCGGTGCGAAGAACGAATGGCTGGGTCAAATCGGGTAGGTGGAGTACTGGCGCCGATGTCATTCTGTCCTTGAGTGTTTGGAATGCTGTCTCGCATTCGGCTGTCCATACGACTTTGTCCGGGGCGATTTTCCGGGTTCCATTTGTCAGTGGTACGGCGGTGCTGTTGTAGTTGTGGATGAGCTTCTTCCGCGATGGCGATGGCCATCCATGTGTGTGTGCCGGGGGTCGCTGGTCGGTCCGTGTATTTCTTGAGGCGATTGATGTGGTGGTATCGGGCTCTCCCGTTCACCTCTACTTGGTAGACTGTCTTGGATTTCTTGGCAGTCACCCGGTACGGTCCTCTCCAAGCGATGTCCAGCTTGTTGGTTCCACTTGGAAGTAAGAGTAGCACTTGATCGCCGACTTGCAGTTCTCTGTCCTTCGCGTGGCGGTTGTAGTACTTCGCCTGACGGGCTCTTGCCTTCTTCAGTGCTTCACCAGCTTTCTTCCACGTTGCTTTGAGGGTTTCCTGCAGGTCTGCGACGTACTTGGTGGCACCTCTTGGTGTGTCGTCTATCTTGGCCTCCGTCCAACTTCTGCGTAGGGCTTCTAGCGGTCCGGCTAGAGGTCTGCCGAAAAGCAAAGTTGACGGGGTGTAGCCTGTGGCTGCATGGGGCGTTTCTCTGTATGCGAACAGTGCCGCATTCACGTAGGTGTCCCACGCTTCTGGATTGTCGTCGGCGACTTTCCTGAGGATGGTGAGAAGGGTTCCATTCAGTCTTTCTACTTGTCCGTTGCTGGCGGGGTGGTATGGTGGTGTGCGAATGTGATGAACTTGTATCAACTCGAACACGTCTTGCATCAGGCGGCCGGTGAACTGAGATCCGTTGTCCGTTCTAATGCTGTCCGGGAATCCGACTCTGGTAAAGATGGCGATGAGTGCATCTGCAATCTTCTTGGTGTCGATCGCTGGCAACGGGACTGCTTCGCACCACATCGTACATGCGTCGACGAGTGTGAGTAGAAATCTGTTCCGCTTCTTGGTCATGGGCAGTGGTCCTACTATGTCTACTGAGACTTGCTGGAATGGCACGCCGACTACTACCGATGGTCCTAAGGTAACTGGTACGGTGTGATGTCGCGGGGAATATCGTTGACATTGGTGGCAAGATTTCACGTAGCGCTTGACATCCTCCGTGATTCCTGGCCAATAGTAGTGTGCGCTGATTCTCTGCACTGTGGCTCCAATTCCCATGTGTCCGCTGAGTGGCATGCTGTGGCCTAGTTCTAGTACTTGGGCTCGAAGGGTGGCTGGTAGTACTAGTTGGGTGTGATCTCCATCTCCTTGTCGATGTAGAACTCCCTCTTCCATGTAGAAGTCTCCCTTGTGCGGGGGTGTGTGCGCCTTGGGTAGCTTCTGGAAGCACTTCGCTATCGAGGTGTCTTCTTTCTGTGCTGTTTTGATCTCTTCGAGTCCTGGATTCGGAGCGAACTCGGGCTGGGGTGGTTGGGTTTTAGCTTGGGCCCTGGTTTGCACTGCAGCTATCTCTACAGTTTTAGGGGGCGTGCCTAAGAACACATACCTACAACCTAGCACTAGATCATACAGGGGTTTCTGTAAAACAGCTGCTTGGATTCGTCCTGTGACGTACCTACTCTCTACTTCGATCCAAGCTATTGGGCAAGTAGTCGTCGGTTTCGTCAAGTCTGCTCCTTGTAAGTCGACTGTCTTGTCTGTCAAGTCCGCGCGCGATACAAGAGATTCGCTAACTATCGCGTCGTATGATAGACCTGTGTCATACAGACAGTTCGCTTCTTTTCCGTTGACCTTGACCGTGTCTGTCACCGATGGGTGATCTCCGATCGTGTGTGGCTTGTTACCGCTGCTTTGAGTTAGAACTCTGTGCGCTGGCCGGCTTTCGCGCTCTTCCCTACGTTGTGCGGCCAACTTGAAACATTCTGCGGTGGAGTGATTGTTTCTGTTGCAGAACGAACAATACCGTCTCTGTTCTGCGGGACCTCTTTTCCCGAATTCCGTGTTGGGTCCTTTATTTTGCCCAGGTCTGGGGTTATTCGGCTTATTCGCGGTGCGCTCTTCTCGGTTAGGGCTTCGTTTCTGTGCCTCTTTCCCGTTAGGCTTTAGGTCTCGCCTGAAGCTCTTGGCTTCTCCGTGTGCGGCCACGTACCTATCTGCGACCTTGACCAGATCTTCCAGTCTTTCCGCGCCCTGCTCTACTGAGAATGTTCTCAGCTCGGGGGTCATGGTTTCCCGTAGCTGTTCCCATACTAACAGTTCTGTCAGTCCATCATACGTTTTAGCCGTGGCTGACTGGCTAATCCACTTATCCAGCGTTGTGGACAACCAATCCGCGAACTGCGCATAGCTCTCTCCTTTCACTCTCCGATTGGTGCGGAATTTTTGCCGATAGCATTCTCCTGTTAGTTCGAATCCCGTTAGGAGTGCCTCTTTTACTTTGTGATAGTCAGTCACTCTGTCAGTCGGTAGCTTACTGTAGATGTCATAAGCCTTTCCTCTAAGCCCTTGACTAAGCTTAAAAGACCAATGAGTGGGATCTAGTTTGTACTCTGTTGCTAGACGCTCAAACCTAGTCAGATAGAGATCTAGACCTTCTTCTCTCTCATTGAATGTTCCCAGTGGAAATGACATTCCTTGTACAGGGTTGGGTGCTACCTCTAGCTGATCTGAGTGGGGAGGGGTTGAGGAAGAACTTGAAGCTCCTGATCCCAATCTTCTTAGCTCTAACTCATGCTGTCTGTCTTTTTCCTTTTCTGCCCCTCTCCCTCCCATTTCCTGACTTCTGCTTCTCTCTCTGCTGCTAATGCTGCCTTCTTCTGTTCTCCTTCTAATTCTAATTTCTTCTGTTCTCTTGCTGCTTCTAACTCTGCTTTCTTTTGCTCTGCTTCTAATGCTAATTTCTTTGCCTCTCTCTCTGCCTCTAATTCTGCTTTTTTCTGTTCTCTCTCTGCGGCTCTCTCTGCCGCTTCGAGTTTCTTCGCCTCTCTCTCTGCTGCTCTCTCTGCCTTAGCCTCCTGTTTCTCTACCTCTGCATTGATATACGCAATTAGGTCTCCCCCTGCTAAGTGTAAAGCTTCCCCTAATTCCTTGAAGCGCAATCTCAAGGCCACTGGGTCCGACATTGTCAAAAGTGTCTATAAACAACCTCTGAATCACGAGGAATACCAAAACACTAGCAATATTGCAATTCAATAAAAACAATGCAAAGACCATAAAATTCGCAATCAATAATAGAATAAAACAAGAGTCAAATGGCATACAACAGTTACTTAAGCAAAACCTGCAAAAGAACAATGCAACATACAGGCACAAAAATAATTGGAGCAAAAAAGTCTTTAACTAAAGAATAGTGCACCACAACTGATCAGTGTTATACCCTTACACTATTCTAAGTTATTCTACTTCTACTGTTATCTAATTTTATTGTACTTAGGTCCGGTTATACCCAATTCCTATTATACACAGATCCTAGCTAGGCTCGCCAATTAAAGTGTCACGTGGGGTTTATGGGCTCTGCACAATGGAATTATGGACCCTCACGTTTATTCGGTGGGAACTGCTAGTAAGTCACCCTATGAATTACTTTAATAAATTTATTTGTTTAGCTCGTTCTGTGTTAAGGTTGGGATACAGAAATAGATAGAAAAATGGTAAAAGATTACTGTCACACTAGCTTTCACACGGCTATGAATCATATGTAGTCCAGCCACTTGATAACAGTTAAAATCACACATTTATTTCTTCTACTCTATACAAGATTCTCTAAGTACTAATCTAACTTAAAATGTCTCAGTCACTGCTAATAGTTCGATCGCTGATAGTCTAGGCAGCTGTTATATCTTCCTCGGGCACTTGCTATAATATTTCATGTAGATTTGGACTACTGTGGTCCGTTTTACAGTTTCTGAAGAGTTGGACTACTGTGGTCCTGTTATGATCAGTTTAAGTGCACCTTTGGGAGATTACACTTAACTTTCTGATGGTGCGGTCGAAGTCCTTCTGTGAGGTAGCTTCTGGTACACCTTTGTAGTTGTGTAGTTGGGTTCCCTTGCCACGCTGTGGGGTCTGACAGGGTGTCTTTCAAGGCAGCTCTTTCCGTCTTGTGCGGTAGAGGATCCTCAACCAACTAGTCGTTTCTGTGGAGTGGGGTGCACAGGATAGCTCGGGATAGCTCGGGATAGCTCGCCTGCTCGTCTGTAATATAAGAGACGAAATTCTGCACAACCCTGAATAATCGGTTTGTGCAGAGCGTCTCACTGAAAGCCAAGTAGCCCTCAGTGATAGCTCCACATCTCTATACATACGCGACGAACATTCTGCTACTTCCGGGGTCCACTGGAATCTCACTCTAAATTCCTATACATACATAAATATCAATCGTGTCTAACTATACACATACAGAATTAATAATAATATAAACATTCAGTGGTACAGCCACTGGTCTGCAAACATACATATAAGTTAAACAACAGTGGTTCCGTATGGTATGCAACATGGCGGCGCAACCGGTCGTGTTTCGCCTCGTGCTCGGCTCTTCCACGTGGTACGGCAAATTCGGATTAACAATTCACATTTATGCATAGCAAATTCCACAAACATAATTTCAACAATAATATAAATATATCACGATGAAACAGAAGGGTGTTCATTTACCTGTTTGACAAGTTCAGGCCCGTAGTGACTTGATAGAATTCTAAGATTTCTAAGTCCTGCTTCCTGGTCTATGAGTGTAGAGATTTCTCTAGCTGTGGAGATGTTGACTCTACCTCGTCTCACACACGACTGATTCAAACTGTGTTAGGCTCTGACACAGTCAATACTGCTCTACCCACTGAGCCTGCTCTGATTGGTTAAAACGGTCCGATTCAAAGCTCAAGTGCTGACTCACTGCGATGTGGGTGGCTCGCGGTGTGTGGTCTGCTGCGTAATTTAATTGCTGCTGTGTAATAGTCTCTACTTCTTCTCTACTGTTACAAAGACTACACATGGCTAAATAGTCAATGGGCAGGGTAAACTGCTCGGTTCATGACAGCGCTTGTATCGCGACAAACACCTCACAGGGAGCTGACGTCTACCGAAAAATCAACAATGACATCCGAAAAGGCATGCGCACAGCAAAGTAGAACTGGATAGAAGATCATTGCCAGGAAATAGAGAACAGTCTGAACAAGAACAACAGCAAGAAGGCCTACCAAACTGTAAAGCGGTTGACAAGTGTCAAACAGCCCAAAGTCTCCATGATTCAAAGCAAGTCTGGCATATAAGAACGATTAAATAAATAAATAAATATGCCTTACAGAAGAACAAGAAGTCTTGGACAGATGGACAGAGTACTGCTCTGACCTTTACAATCATACACCAAATGGAGACCCATCAGTTCTAGCCTGTCCCGAGAACAGAGAAGAAGAAGAAATCCTCCCAATTCTCCGGGAAGAAGTTGAGGCAGCAGTGCAATCGCTAAAGAAAGGGAAGTCAGCGGGAGTGGACAACATAACCTCGGAACTGCTACAAGCAGGAAGAGAAGCGATGATTGATGCCCTCACCATTATCTGTAACAAGATCTGGCAGAGTGGGGAGTGGCCTATACCATGGACCCAGTCGCTTGTCATCACTCTTCCCCAAAAGGTTAACCTTCAGGAGTGTAAAAATTACCGCACCATCAGCCTCATCAGCCATCCCAGCAAGGTCCTCCTGAAAATAATACTCAACAGGTTGAAACCCCAAGCTGAACAAATCATAGCTGAAGAACAAGCAGGATTCAGGGCAGGGCGAAGTACCATTGAGCAGATTTTCAACCTCAGAATAATCTGTGAGAAATACCTACAGCACCAACAACATCTATATCATGTGTTCATAGACTTCAAGAAGGCGTTTGACCGAGTCTGGCATGCAGCTCTATGGGCAACAATGAAAGTGTACAACATCAGCCCTAAAATTATTGAAGTCATCAAAAGCCTGTATGACAAGGCTACCAGTGCAGTTCTCCACAACAGCGCCATCGGGAACTGGTTCAGAACAACATCGGTGTGCGTCAAGGATGCCTACTCTCTCCAACACTCTTTAACATCTTCCTAGAGCGCATTATGTCAGATGCCCTTGCAGATCATGAAGGCACAGTCAGCATAAGGGGTAGAACAATCTCCAATCTTCGTTTTGCGGATGACATTGATGGATTGGCTGGAGAGGAACAAGAACTTGAACAGCTGGTACAGAGGCTTGACACCACCTCCAGAGCCTATGGAATGGAAATAAGTGCACAGAAGATCAAAATGATGACCAACAACACCAATGGCATCAACACGGACATCAAAGTCCAAGGCCAATCCCTCAACACAGTGCATAGCTTCAAATATTTAGGAGCCATTGTATCAGACAATGGGTCCCGGCAGGAAGTCCTCTTCAGGATCGCACAAACAACTGCTGCCCTGACAAGGTTGAAGCCCATTTGGAAAGACAGGACCATCAGTCTACATTCCAAAGTAAGACTGCTGGGCTCCCTTGTCATCTGCATCTTCCTATATGCTTGCGAAGCATGAACCCTCACAGCAGATCTCCAACGAAGAATACAAAGCATGGAGATGAGGTGCTACAGAAGACTTCTGGGCATTTCCTATACCCAACACATCACCAAAGACGAAGTCCGACAGACCATCACACAAGCCATTGGACAACACGATGACCTGCTCACAGAGGTGAAGAAACGGAAACTCCGATGGTATGGCCACCTCACCAGATCATCAGGCCTTGCAAAGACTATTCTGCAAGGCACAGTGCAAGGAGGTAGAAGAAGAGGGAGACCGACAAAGAGGTGGGAGGGCAACATTCGAGAATGGACTGGTTTGACACTGAGCGAAGCCATCAGGGCTGCTGAGGACAGAGAAAGATGGAGTATGCTGGTTAAACGATCATCTGATGTGCCCCTACGACCTCAGGGTTACGGGACAGGATAGGATAGGATAGGAATAAATTGCCACAGAACTGTCAATACTGTTTAAGTAATCTTCCACTTGTCCATATTTTATATCCAAGAAAAATAAAATTATTTACTGTGTGTCCATTATGCTACTGTGAATGCTGTGTGCGTTTTGAGTGCGTCATTGTGAGTTCATTTTCTTCGTGCGACTGTTGGTTTCGATGTTACATCTCATTACAATCATAAGACGATGCTTTGTATAATAATGCTCTGTCGAAAATTCTAAATAAATTGTCAAAATGTGTGTGTTGTTGTTGTTGTTGTTTGTTGTTGTGTTGCTAGGTACTTTTTGTTTTGTTTTTAATACCCGAATTGATTTCTTTTAATGTAAAATCTCTCTCTCTCTCTCTCTCTCTCTCTCTCTCTCTCTCTCTCTCTCTCTCTCTCTCTCTCTCAATTCAGTTTCAATTTCAATTTTAATTTATTGCGTCAAAATAAGGCCACCGGCCTGTAGACACGGGGTTTATCACGTGCCACAAATACAGAAACAAAACATAAATATCAAAAATGCATATAATCAGATAAAAACTGAATTAGTGTTATGTACCTGGTTATATATATAATAGTCGGGCTGTCCTACAGTATTATCGAAAAATACTGTTCTCTTTTCTTCAACGAGTAAAATATATACATGGCCACATTTCCTGTAATGTCAGAATTGTATTTGATACCAAATATTTTAGCACAGATGAGCAATTCCTCGTTACAGTCAAATATTTAGACAAATTTTTAGTCCTCAAATCATCATACATTTTGCAGCTGAAAAGAAAATGCATCTCATTTTCAACCTCATCACAAAATGTACACAAAGGGCTAACCACAGTATAACGTTGGTTTACTTTTAGATCATTTAGCCCCAAGCGAAATCTTGTAAATGCTATACGGAACTTACTAATCGTAAATTGAATAAGATATTGTTCAGGACGTAAGAGTAATTTGAAAGAACGGTACGTCAAAACCCCGTCACTCCCATTAATTTTGGGATTCCATTGTTGGCAGTAGCAATCAATCACTCTTTGCTTAAAAATTTTCAAAAACAGTTTTTCATTTCCTACTTTATTTGACCAAACAAATGAAAATCCATAATTGTCAAGTATACTGTTTACCAATATATGCCCAGTTTTTCTGAGGGTTATTCATACAAATATACAGCATTTCATATACCTGACGTGGAATTCTATGTAGTTCCATTCTCTGTACGGAAAATCAGTAACGCAGGACATTGATAGTACTATCTATAAATAAAGGATAGCTTCCTGTCTCACCGTATACCATTGCATTTGGAGTCGGGAGGGGGGGGGAGGAGGGGGTAGGGGGCAACACTCAGCAGTCTTACGAATACGAATACGAATACGAAAACTTTATTATCTCAACAGGGAGAAATTCGCATGTGGTGCCAACATTTAGAAACATGACAAATAAAACATTGATATACATGTGTTATAATTATCTAAAACATTTGCATTAAGAGTGTGAAAGCACATAATTAATAAAACACACACAATTTGTGCACTGTTGCACCAGAACTTATCACAGACATGCCCATACACATGCATAATTAAAAACATAATTTGGAATATACATAAAATAGCATACACACAAAATCACATAACACTTAAAAATTTATTATAATTAATCCTTGTAAAGAGACTAGCATACGCGCATGCACACACACATACACACACACACACAAACACACACCCACACCCACACCCACACACACACACACACCCTCTGTAACCTTATTATTATAACTTTTCTTTTTTATTTCAGTGTATTCAAATCCACATTCCTTTTTTCTTTATACAATCTCATGTCTTCATCTTTTTTAAAGCGCCAGTCTTTTTAAAGCAAAAAGGTGTACTGATTCAACTATTTTAAACTGAGTTGCCCCCCAGACTTCCGAAGCATACAAAAGCATCGGCTTGACTTGAGCATCAAGCAGCTTAAAGAAAAAAGACATATTCATCTTGCCAAGACTCCACATGGTCCTCAAAATATCGACGACCTTGCCTTTACCCTTCTTCACAACCTGATTTAGGGCGACCACAACAGACAGTCTACTTGTCAGGACAAATCCTAAGTACCTATACTCCTTCACTATTTCAAGTTCTGAGCCATTCAAAAACCATTTTTCCCTTTTGATAATCTGTCCCCTTTCCTAAAAATCATTACTTTAGATTTATTCACATTAACTTTCAAACCCAATCTGTCTGAAGCTTTCGGCAAGATTATCTAACTGGTTCTGGAGGCCAACAGGCGTAGAAGACAATAGTACAATATCATCTGCGAAGAGCAGCAAAAATATCTCTTTCAAGCCTGGCACAAATTGGAAACCATGTCGCCCCTTCGCCGTAACTGCATCGGCTACCTCGCCCACAAGCAAAGAAAAAATCAAGGGAGGACAACAAACATCCATTGTCTCAGACCACTGGGCAATCAAAAAAGTCTGACAGAGTTGCGCCCCATCTCACACAAGACTCGACAGAAGCGTACATTTCTTGGAGCATCTTTAGCATTTTGGTTGATGTTTGAACTTTTTGCAAAAACTTTCCACAAGCTATTTCTATCTGCAGTATCAAAGGCACGCATATAGTTAATAAATGCAACATATACTTTTCTTTTTTGTTTAGAATATAGAATATTTCCAATCATAGAGAACACAGAAAAAATATGGTCAATAGTGGAATGTTTTCTAAAACCAGCCTGTTCTTCAAAAATCTTCCCTTCCCTTTCAGCCCACTTATACAAACGTGTATTCAAAATTTTTGTAAATATCTTGCTCGTAATACTTAACAGGGAAATACTACGGTAATTTTTCTGGGTTTGTTGGGTCACCTTTCTTCAGAAGAGGCACAATAACGGATCGACACCAAGCGTCTGGAAAGTGGCCACAATCATAAAGCTTATTAAAAAGCTTAGTTAAAAAAGGAGTTACAAGAGGCTCAGCTGATTTTTAAAAAAAAAATTCAGAAATAATAATAACCTCATCTAGCCCAGCGACCTTCCCAGACTTCAGGCCACTAATGGCTTGTTTTACCTCTTCACGCGTGATAGGACTGTCTAATTCTGGGACAGGGTTTTCATTATCCACTGGCATTTCATTCTCAAACTCACTATCTAAATCAGTTTCAGAAGCACTAGCACCCACAATACGCTCACAGTGCTCTTTCCAAATATACATTATATCCACTGCAGGAGTTACTTTCGGTTTCCTCTTCAAACTGTGTACTGTAGACCAAAATTTCTTACTATTATTTTTATTTTCTAATAATGTCTCTGTAACCTTATTATTATAACTTTTCTTTTTTCTTTCAGTGTATTCAAATCCACATTCCTTTTTTCTTTATACAATCTCATGTCTTCATCTTTTTTAAAGCGCCTGTATCTCGCGAGCGAGCGTCTCGCATCCAGTTTCATACTTCCACACTCGCAGTCATACCACTCACTACACAATTTGCCCTTCACACCACCTCCCACTCTATCTCATGGAATCGCTCGCCTCACGCAACAGGCACGTGAACTTATCCACAGCCGGGTCAATGCTCCTTTCTAATAACAGTTGCTTCCTCCAAACACAACTTCGCATAATCCGATGCCATAAAATTTCGAAACCCCCATTCCTTCGAACAATCCCATTTTACCCTTGAAAAGGTTACTTGTAATGGTTTTTCAATATTATTAGCAAACGGCAATTGTCCTCGAACCATCAAAAAAACAGGCGCACTAGTCGATTCAATACGATTTACCACATCCAATAAATGCACAAAAGTTTCAAATTCATTTGAACATAAAAAATAATCAATTACGCTTGCTCCTTTTTCAGACACAAAAGTAAAAACATCTCTCTCTCTCTCTCTCTCTCTCTCTCTCTCTCTCTCTCTCTCTCTCTCTCTCTCTCTCTCTCTCTCTCTCTCTCTTCGTGAGCTTTGTGACTACCCATGCTGTACATATAGACTGCACTTACTGTAGTCTAAGTGCTCCCAACTATACGCTTATGCGTCCGGGGACGTTAATCTATATAACTAACTAACTAACTATTCCTCTGTTTTTGTAAAGCTCGAAACGCGTCAGGAGAGCCAGGCTTTATGAATGCAATATTGTACTGTACTTTTAGCTCTTGTAGCTCACGGAAAGCCACTATGTCGCACTTTTTGTTCACCTTAGAGTTCGGGATACTTATTTTTCTTGATGTAAACTTGCCTCCCTTGGCTTGTTTTATTTCTTACTCCTGAATGGTTGCTGTACGGTGCTAGCCATATATATATATATATCTATATCTATATATATATATATATATATATATATATATATATATATATATATATATATATATATATATATATATATATATATATATATATATATATAAGTTCTACAGTAAAGAATATGTAACCCCTGCAAGCAATGTCAAGTTAGGTTAAGAAGAGGAGGAAAGGGCAACGACAACGACGACAAAAGCATCCACTACCAACACTTCATTCATATAATATGTAAGCTTACTCACTTTGCGTGTTGTCTTTAGGTTTCCCCAATGAGAACCATCCGTAGCAGGTCTTGTCATAAATAGTATGAGGCGAGTAATGAGACCAGCTTTGCAGTCCTAACTGTATTATCGAAAGAATAAGCAATTTGCAAAAAGCCATCGTCATAGTCAAGCGGTGAAGTCTTGAAATGTCTGCTTGTAGCTCGCTTTTCCCTGTCACTTATTCGGGAGCAAATTGTCTAGGTGTATAGGCTAACTCATACGATACTGCCTGCAGCAGGTCATTTAGATTAGTTCTAGAATACAAAATGACCTTAATAATTAAATAGTAACGCTAACAGTTATACTGTTCTGAGCCAGACCACTGTTACTCGAGAAGTAAAGGTGGTATACTTATGAGCCCCTTACGCACACTGCTGATTTGCGTAAACAAGAACAAAACCGCAAATAGAGTGCGTGTATTCTATTTTTAGGCGGTCCTGTCCATGTGAATTAAACAGTGAGACGCAGAACTCCTCATAAATATTTAGTACTGTGATATATAGGCTGAGACAAGAAGAAATCTGGAGCTAAATCTTGGACCAAATGGCCACTAGGGCTTTCTATGGTATTATTATTTAGCAATGTAGGCATCTTAGTGTTTTGTTAATAGTTTTTAATGGCGTTTATATTCTATTTTGTTTTTGTAAACGGGGGTTCGATAAATTAGAGTACAGCCTCAGCGTCCTCTGCATTGGATGCTTTTATTGTAAAGTGACCAGCTGGAGGAGTGCCTACCATTAGGTTTATTTCAGAGTCATATGGATCAGTGGCGAACACACTTTCAACCAAATTGTGGTCCTGATTCGGCTCTTTGCAGCCCGCTGGACCCTATAAACAATGACTAACTATCTCGCTTACAATGCGTTTTACAGTGGGATGACAATCCTTATCAAGGACGATTGTTTTAGAAATACTCCCATTCTGATTTTCAGAGACTGAAGAAGCTTTCTTCCATGCTTTCTGATCTGATAAGAAAAACGAAATACACAAAAAACGTATCGTGTACCAAATACTATATTTGGAAGTCCTTAACACGTTTTCATGGAAATTGTAGTAGCGAATATCAAATATGGACAAGAATGAGTCTCTCTGAGTTACACTGTATCCATACTGTCGGTATATCTTGAAAAACAATGTCACGAACTGCCGGTAAACCGATTTCGATCTCGAAAATCAGCTGTGCGCGGTTCAGGAAATCGCCTCTAACGTATTTCAAAAAACAAATCTTGACCTTACAGCTGTATGCACTTTCTTCTATAGAATCCTAGCGTCGATTTTGTACCGTTCTTCCGGCATATGTGTGAACCTAGAATTAAAATGTAATGAATTGGTATGCGCCTCAATGTTGATCGGGTGCGCGTCGCAACAACCAACCGATTGCTATTGCGGCGCTACCAATAATTATTGCGGCGCATACCTTACAAATCTTTCATTCATGAAATTTCATCAAACTATACCATTTCAAGTGACCGACAAATCAATGTCCATTGATTATTTTCCAGTTGCCTGCAACTTTGCCCATAGGCGATTTCGTGGAGCTTCTCCTTCCCTCTGTAACTTGGTTTACCGGGAGTCCGTGAACTATTTTCAGGCTCACCGACTGTATTTGATAAGTAAGTGCGCCAAAAAAAAAAGGGGTACGGGTACGAGCGATGTACAATAGATTGAAAAAGTAGTTTTTAACTGAAAATCAGTTCTAACCTACACTAATGTGTTGAAAACTCTCCACCGTAGTTGCAAAGGAGACATACTGGAAACTAGACCTGGACACACAGATTCTGTGTACGTTGGCTCGACAGAACAAAGAGAAAGAAGTGCAAATGGCAGTCAACGTTGTGAAGTTGATCTTCCTCCAGTCGGAGTAATCTATCCACAATATCTTGCAGAAGACCCATCCGTGCATCAGACCTATCCTATCCTATCCTGTCCCGTAACCCGGAGGTCGTAGGGGCACCACAGATGATCGTTTAACCAGCATACTCCATCTTTCTCTGTCCTCAGCAACCCTGATGGCTTCGCTCAGTGTCAAACCAGTCCATTCTCGAATGTTGTCCTCCCATCTCTTTTTCGGTCTCCCTCTTCTTCTACCTCCTTGCACTGTGCCTTGCAGAATGGTCTTTGCAAGGCCTGATGATCTGGTGACGTGGCCATACCATCGGAGTTTCCGTTTCTTCACCACTGTGAACAGGTCATCGTGTTGTCCAATGGCTTGTGTGATGGTCTGTCGGACTTCGTCGTTGGTGATGTGTTGGGTATAGGAAATGCCCAGAAGTTTTCTGTAGCACCTCATCTCCATGCTTTGTATTCTTCGTTGCAGATCTGCTGTGATGGTCCATTCTTCGCAAGCATATAGAAAGATGGAGATGACAAGGGAGCACAGCAGTCTTACTTTGGAATGTAGACTGATGGTCCTGTGTTTCCAAATTGGCTTCAACCTTGTCAGGGCAGCAGTTGTTTATGCGATCCTGGAGAGGACTTCCTGTCGGGACCCATTGTCTGATACAATGACTCCTAAATATTTGAAGTTATGCACTGTGTTGAGGGATTGGCCTTGGACTTTGATGTCCGTGTTGATGCCATTGGTGTTGTTGGTCATCATTTTGGTCTTCTCTGCATTTATTTCCATTCCATAAGCTCTGGAGGTGGTGTCAAGCCTCTGTACCAGCTGTTCAAGTTCTTGTCCCTCTCCAGCCAATCCATCAATGTCATCCGCAAAACGAAGATTGGAGATTGCTCTAACCCCTATGCTGACTGTGCCTTCGTGATCTGCAAGAGCATCTGACATGATGCGCTCTAGGAAGATGTTGAAGAGTGTTGGAGAGAGTAGGCATCCTTGACGCACACTGATTGTTGTTCTGAACCAGTTCCCGATGATGCTGTTATGGAGGACTGCACTGGTAGCCTTGTCATACAGGCTTTTGATGACTTCAATAATTTTAGGGCTGATGTTGTACACTTTCATTGTTGCCCATAGAGCTGCATGCCAGGCTCGGTCAAACGCCTTCTTGAAGTCTATGAACACATGATATAGATGTTGTTCGTGCTGTAGGTATTTCTCACAGATTATTCTGAGGTTGAAAATATGTTCAGTAATACTTCGCCCTGCCCTGAATCCTGCTTGTTCTTCAGTATGATTTGTTCAGCTTGGGGTTTCAACCTGTTGAGTATTATTTTCAGGAGAACCTTGCTGGGATGACTGATGAGGCTGATGGTGCGGTAATTTTCACACTCCTGAAGGTTACTTTTTTTGGGAAGAGTGATGACAAGCGACTGGGTCCATGGTGTAGGCCACTCCCCACTCTGCCAGATCTTGTTACAGAGAATGGTGAGAGCATCAATCATCGCTTCTCCTCCTGCTTGTAGCAGTTCCGCGGGTGTGTTGTCCACTCCCGCTGACTTCCCTTTCTTCAGCGATTGCACTGCTGCCTCAACTTCTTCCCGGAGAATTGGGAGGATTTCTTCTTCTTCTCTGCTCTCGGGACATGCTAGAACTGATGGTTCTTTATTTGGTGTATGGTTGTAAAGGTCAGAGCAGTACTCTGTCCATCTGTCCAAGACTTCTTGTTCTTCTGTAAGGCATATGCCAGACTTGCTTTGGATCGTGGAGACTTTGGGCTGTTTAACCCTTGTCAGCCGCTTCACAGTCTGCTAGGCCTTCTTGCTGTTGTTCTTGTTCAGACTGTTCTCTATTTCCTGGCATTGATCTTCTATCCAGTTCTCCTTTGCTGTGCGCATGCCTTTTCAGATGTCATTGTTGATTTTTCGGTAGACATCAGCTCCCTGTGAGGTGTTCTTTTTCTTTTTTATCTCTCTTCAGACCAATGGTAACAAAAATGGTGAAGGCTTTTGGTTTGTGCAATTTTGCAGTCAATAGTGTTAGTAGATAATGTAGGACAGAATCAATAGTGCCAATATATGCTGTGATAGAAGGTCAGTGGGGAGTTCGCCACGTTCAAAATAATAAATATAATTATAAAATAGGTAAAAATCCAGCTTATGTAAAGAAACGGATTTCATGCAATACCTAATTCTTACGGTGCAGTAGTGGTAGGATGGAGCAAGGTTTCCGTTGTAAAATCGGTACCACGCCCCCTCCGGTTTCCGGCCGTGAGGACTTTGATGTCGACTCGGTCACGATATTTGTTTCCCACATCACGTCTGAGGGATACCGTAAATGGAACGACTTCAAACCTAAACCGTACATAGTTGTTACCTCCCTGTTGTGCTCTTCAGTGTCTTCACATGCCAAAATTTGCTAAAACAAGCTTAGATAATAGTTTTTCGCGAGCTTAGATAATTCTTTTTCTGATAAATGTGTTTGTACATTTGTATTATTGTATGTGTACAAATTTTATGTTTGCCATTGATTGGAGAACCGCCTCTGCCGGTTGCCCGCCGCTGCATTGTTCGTATTGCTCCGCTGTCCGCTACTTTTATTTTGAGGACAGTTAGCAGCTCTGTGGTCTGTGGAGTTGCAGGTGAAACAGCCTCTTGAATGCCCTTCCCTGGAAGGTGGCGTGGAGTCCGTGTGTCTTGCTCGTCTGACTCCCCTGGATCTGGTTCCCATGGTTTCCAGTCTTCTGAAATGGTTTTGTCGCCTTGGGTGACCCCAGCATCTTCCCGTAAGCGATGAGATATCTTTCAGCAGCCTCAGTCACATCTTTAAGCGTCTGCAGCTTTTGTAATTCTAAATGGGTCGCCAGGTCCTTGTGACAGGCATGGAGAAATTGTTCCTTTACGATCAGGTCATGGAGACTGTCGTAAGACTTCCTTTCGCCTGATAATTCCACCCACTTGTGTAGATATGACGACAAACTGCTTCGGCGTCTCGTCTGACAAAAGCCGGCATTCGCGGAAGCGTTTACGGTAGCCCTTCTCTGTGAAGCTGTAGCAATGCAATTGGGCCTCTTTCAAGACGTCGTAGTTTTTGGCATCATCGTTCGACAGTCTGGTGTAAACTTCGAGTGCTTGCCCCGTCAGAAGTGCACTGAGTCGAATTGCCCAGTCTTGAGGTCGCCAGTTAGAGCTTTCAGCGAACCTTTGGAATCTTGCCAGATAACTGTCGATCGGGTCCTTCCCGTCGACGAACGCTGGCAATTTTGGAGTAATGTGGTCGCTGATGACCTGTGGCGCATGCTGATTGTTTTGGATACGCGCCAACTCTAGGTGGTACTGACGATCAGCTTCTAGTCGTCTCTCTTCCATCTCGTCACGCCGACGCTGTTCCTCTCTTTCATCACGCCTGCGTTGTTCTTCCCTTTCTTGCCGTTGACGCTGTTCTTCCTTTTCTTCTCGGCGACGCTGTTCTTCTAATTCTCTTTCTTCGCGCCGTCTCTGTTCTTCTCTTTCTTCACGCAATATTCTCTCTTGGGACTTGACGTACTCCGTCAGCTGTTTGCCTTTTAGATTCAGTTCAATCCCTTTTGCCAGAAGTCAGCCATCTTGATGCTTTTTTGGAAAGTTCTTGACTGTGCTGTACCTTTCTAGACTGTTCTAGAACAGCACGCTTTCTGCAGTAGCGCTGATGCTTGCCACTAGTCGCTTTCGCTGACGCAGGCCTCGCTGTCCTCGTCGTATGCGACGCTGCACCAAGCTGGTGTTGATGTACACGCTCCTGTGCTGAAGTAGACGCGACCTCCGCTCGTCGCTCTCTGTAATACTGGCGATGTAGCTCCGAGACTGTCCCTCGACGTAGTCTTGCGGCAGCCACGTAGTCCCGGTCTGTTGTTCTCTCACGAAGCAACCCTTCGGTGACTACACGCCCTTACAGTCAACCCGAATCTATCGGGGATGTAGTCCCAATATGTTGGCCCCTCCAGACGCAACTCGTTGGCGGCTACCCTCGATGACTACCTCTCGTAACGTTGACTCGCTTGTTGTCGCAGTTGAACCCTTAGCTATGGCGTAGATCGCGGCTTGGCCCCCAAAATGTTACACCCGATGTTGGTTTTGTTTGATCAGTAGTTGATTCAGCCCCAATGCTTGAATCCTCCTGATAAGTGTAACTCGGATTCGTTTATCCACGCAACCTGTCCACTCAACAACAAGGCAGAGAGTCGTCGTATGTAGTTTTCCAACTTTATTCAGCGAACATCAACAACTGCATACAATCGCTTTTTCCACTCTCAAATTTTTACTTTCAACACACCAATTCTCTATACTATCAACTCACCCCCTTTTTTTTTTTTTTTTTTTTTTTTTTTTTGAGTAAATTTACGTCCCCGGACACATTAAGCGTATAGGGGACGGGTGAAACACCACTAGATATCCCCCCCCCCCCCCCTTTTGAAACAGTGCGGCACTTATATAGTCTCTCTAACTCCAGAGAAATAAAGAACGTTCGGGCAAGACACAATTATAACCAATCAAAACACATTTCGTCATCACTGTCTCACGTCATACAACCATATTTAGGATGGAAGCGTCTCTATTTACCACTAGAATTATCCACACGCTTCGATCGATAGTAAACAACCAACTCTAGAAAATCCTCAAATAATATCGACCAACTAAAATTATCAACGTTATACAAAGCTTCTTCTAACAACAACGCAAAATCAAATCAAAGGTAAATACACTCTGTTATTGCATGCTTTGCAAAATAAAACGATCAGATCTATCGCGCGCGTCACACACGAACTATCGTGCGCGTTTCAACGTAACAAAGTCATTGTCATTGCGTTATTAGTTAGCGCTGTGATTGACTTTGATGTTAGTTAGTTTTTAATCTATTGCTGGAATACTAAGCATTTGTTGTCAGCAAGGCATTGCCTTTGTGTTATTAGTTAGCACTGTGTTTGATGTTAGTTAGGTTTGATTGTGGTCACCTGGTTCTTTATTAATTTATATATTTAACTCTTAACATTATCTTGTAGGTGGTACTATTTTCCAAGCGCATTTCCTGTTCAATTTACTAAATTATAATAAATTATACAATAATTTAGCTCTTTCTTTCTCTATACAATACACACTGTCATGATCATTTAAGGGTTCTATTATATGTCTGGCAGACAATCGAAACCTGATTATTAAAAAAAAATTGGTGACACAATAAAATACTACAGTGAACAGTGAAAGAAAATATATTAAGCAAATATGAAATCTACAATAATTTTTTAAACACTTAAACAACAATTAAAATTGATACACTACAACTTTATTCATCTCAAACTTAGCAATTACAGTGGCAGCATAACCAATTTCACATTACATACACACAACGAACAATCACATTCAACAATAGAAGCAGGATTAAAATGGATCCATTAAACTAAATGATGAGGTAGAGTTTATAATTACAAACTACCCCATATCTTACATGTTGTATAACAATCACAAACTCTCTCTCCTGCACCCACACACACACGCCTGACTCTTGCAATGACACATAAGATTCACATAAGATATGTTGGTTCACATACAAATCATAATACACATTTTATATATAAGTGTGTAAGTGATACACATGTACAAACACATTTTATTAACAGAAAAACTATTATCTAAGCTTGTTTTAGCAAACTTTGGCGTGTGAAGACACTGAAGAGCACGACAGGGAGGTAACATTACAACTCTGTACGGGTTAGGTCTGAAGTCGTTCTATTTACGGTATCCCACGGTGATGTGGGGAAAAAACTATCGCGAGCCAGTCGGAGGTCTTCTATCACGAATTCCTATCCTATCCTATCCCGTAACTCTAAGGTCGTAGGGGCACCACAGATGAATGTTTAACCAGCGTACTCCATCGTACTCCATCTTTCCCACAGGCGGCGGAAGCTGCTCAGGATTGGGGGGGCCACACACACATTATTTTCACTGACATCAGGGCAAGACCTGGGAAAAGTCGAGGGTGGGGGTGGGGGTTACAGATTCAGCGAAGGCGCGAAGCGCCGAGCCTTCTAGGGGGGTCCGGGGACACACATTTATTTATCAGCAGAGATGTTTTGTATACTATTATTATTCACTACTTTTTGTTGATCGTTAACGGTATAAAGCTTTACCTTGTCGTTTATGAACATCACCGCCCTGCTTTCACTTAATTCAGTCTTGCTGCACTAGGTTCCTCGGCATTAGTACCATTTGTGAATTGTATCTTCTGGCAAAACAGTTCACTGCCTCTTTGAAGTCAATATCAACATCCCTGTGCACTTTCAGTAAAGCAAGTCCATTTAGTCTCTGTTACCCCATTGTAGAGCGCAGGTAGTTTTTCAGGTTGCACAACTGACTGTTTGAACGCTCACACTCGGCAGTAGTGACAGGTAGGGTGCAAAGGTTCTAAAGCATGATAAACAGGTTGGGATAAAAAATCCCTGTCAGAATGTTTCAGTGCTTCTGATATGCCTTGGATGGGATGATAGCTGTCGCATTCTCAGCAGCACTTCGCCATTTGCAAACCCACCGTTAGTATTCTGCATCAAGGGTAGCGTTGTCTGGTAGGTCAGACTCCCACAACATTGCCAGCATCACCCCTTCTGGAACCTGCATGAAACCATCCTGGTTGTCTATTAAAGTGCTTGGCACCAGACATAGACCATCAACTGCTAGACCAGCATTTTTGAACCTCGAGTCCAATTCGGTTGACAGGTGATCCAAGAAAGGAATGGCAATGCTAATATTGAAATATTCTTCTGGAGTGGTCGCAGGTTGGTTGTCACGGAGAGTCTGTCGGGATGCTTGACGAGGAACAATAACACCAGTTGTCTAAGCATTTGCCATTTTGCTGACTTTTTCACTTGTAGTCGAGAAAATTGCTGATATTGAAAACGGTTGACTGTAAAAACTGACAGCAAATTAAAGTTTTCAAAACCCGACTGTGACGTGCACGATGTCGAAAACTGTCGGTCACCTTGATCTACGCTAAGGCTAACGATTATGACGCGTCGACAGGAAATGATGACGAAGGGACGAACTTCACTCACTGATCAGAGGGTGATGATGATGATTATGAAGATAAACACTTGTATTGCTTGATTCCATTTGAAGAAAAAAAATCCTTTGATGCCCTGGCAAAAAACACAAAAACACAACAACAACAAAAACCACTACTCATTATTGGAGGGGGCATTATATAAGGCTGCCCCCTCCAACATTTTTCTAGGGGGGGGGGGGGGGGGCATGGCCCCCCTGCCCCCCCTGCTTCCGCCGCCTGTGATTTCCCTGTTCTCAGCAACCCTCATGGCACGAATCATCGCGTTATGAATGGGTTTCTTTGCCTGTTTTTGACGAATAACAACAGCTAAAACATGGTTTTCTTTGCTCGGATATCAGTTTTAATTAACAAGCCAAAAAAAAAATTAAAATCTCAAGCAAGGCGTAACCTATAATTATTTTAGCCCATTTTTATCGGAGTAGATAAGTTTAGTGGACTGAAACATAGCGAAGCATTCTATCTATCAAAACAAAATCTGGGAAAACTGTGATATAATGTCCCAATTTGGGCATGAAAGCTATGGAACGCGGAAAGCGTCAAGTGCGCGTGCAATTGCAATCGAAAATGCATACGCAATTGCACGCCCATGATTGGTCGAAAACTGTCACGCCAAACCGCAAATGCACACGCAATTGCACATACAACTGCAAGCGCATTTACCTACGAGTCACATTAAAATTAGGAATGGGAAATGTCCGGAAATACGTTCTATGTACCAAAATAACGTAATGTAAATTGACAACTAATTTGCAATGTAACCCTCGACACTCATGACCTCCCCTGCCTCCAACACTCCCTCCTTGGCCCCTCTCCCAAATTAATATAAAATGTTATAATAATTTACTTTGGTTTGCATGTAAATATGATCTTCCATCGCGCTTACAACGGTCTTCAATATGGCCACAGTGCAAAGCTTACGATAATTACGCGTTTTCCGATGCTTTTTTCATTCGGTAATCCTTTACATTAACATCCGACGTGCAGTTTGGCGTGCAATTGCGCTTGCGCAGTTTGACGTGTAAGTTTTGACCAATCAGCTACTAAATGCGCGTGAAATTGCGTGTGCATTTTCGCGCACGCGCATTTTACGCTTTCCGCGTTCCATAGAAAAGCGACCTACCCTCACGTAGTAGATATATATATCTTTGCCTTACGGGACTTCGTCGACCTAGAAACTACGTCTACGTTGATTTGCTGTATCGAGTCACGTGACTAAGAGAGTGCAAGGCGAGGTTTTCCTAAGACGGATCATATTTATCATACAATTTTGTTTTTCCAAGTGTTTTGTGAGCGTTTGAACACTGAACCATATACATAGTACGGTTTGTTGAAAGGATTAAAATAAATCTGTATCGGTCTTTCACATGGCGTAGCATTCCAATCAGGGAGCTTACGCTAAATTCACTGAAAATAATCGCCGCGTCGATCTGATTGTTGTTGTTTGTAGATTATAGTCACACGACACTTTCGCATATAGTATGTATCAGTTTATAGTCCCCTCTCTTCCCGATAAGGATTTTCAGAGAGGAGACTAGTCGCATATAGGTGACTACTGGACCGATTTATACTGACACCAGCGGGCCAGTTGTTGGTAAAGGGGAAAATAATATGATCACACGTTGACCAATCCGGGATTCGAACCAGCGACCTTTCGGTTACTAGCAAGACGCTCTTACCAACTGAGCTACCCGGCCCCCGTCGATCTGATAGGCCTAGTGCTACAATCATAGTAGCCTACCGTTACACTAACTTTCACCAAATTTTAACCTATGTAACATTTTTTAACTGCTTTGCATTCCTGAAGACCATACTTATCAGACTGTATACAATAATTTGTTTTAAATTTGTATTCTTTAAAAAAAAAAAAAAAAACGATGCCTCATAGTGGTGTAATTTTCTTGTTGTTGTTGTTCTTCTAGATTCATAGCCCCACACTATCTTTTTCTGTCAAGTTACGGATTTTCCCTTCCGATCCTTTTGACGAGACACATGTTGATGTTGGTGATGAACACTTGCATAGCGCAATTTATTGCAGACCACAGTGGGATGTTCACTGCGAACTTTAAAAAATAAAGACAGTAAATACAATCGGGGGAACGGGTGTGGATGCTTTCTGGGCTACTTGAGTTCCTTATCTCTATATCCGATGTATCCGGGTAGCGGCATAACTTCGCTGATTTTATAATCCTTTGCCTATATTAATTCTTTTACGTGCAATCAATAAATATGATAATGGCATTAAAAATTGTTACACGTTGTTTATTTATCAATGGTTGATTCAGCCCCGATGCTTGAATCTTTATAAGTGTAACTCAGGTTCGTCTATCCACGCAGCCTGTTCATTCAGCAACAAGGCGGGAGTCGTCGTATAAAGTTTTCCAACTTTATTCAGCAAACATCAACAACTGCATACAAGATCGCTTTCCGAAAATCACTTCAAAGATTATCATAAAAAATCATCACAAATCACTTTTACGTGCAGACAGCGCGTTACTTGTATAGTTTCTCTGCAATCGAGAAAAAGTTCGACCATTCCAGCATGACGCTAAAACACCTAATCAAAATAAAACTCGTCACCGGAACTATGCACTGTCTTACGTCATATAACCTTATTTAATATAGAAGAATCGCTTAGTGCAAGGCGGTAGAAGAAGAGGGAGACCGAAAAAGAGGTGGGAGGACAACATTCGAGAATGGACTGGCTTGACACTGAGCGAAGCCATCAGGGTTGCTGAGGACAGAGAATGATGGAGTACGCTGGTTAAACGATCATCTGTGGTGCCCCAACTACTTACGAGTTACGGGATAGGATAGGATAGGATAGGATTACTAGATTTATCGCGAAGCTTCTGTCGATAGTAAACAAGTAATTCCAGAAAATTATCAATAATATCGACCGACGAAAATTATCAACATTATACAAAAGTTTCTTCTAGCAACAAATCAAAGGTAAATACACTCTGTTATTGCATGCCCTGCAAAATAAAACGATCGGATCTATCGTGCGCGTCTGAGACGTAACAGACAAAAAAAAAAACAGTCACACCTGGCACACCTGTAGAATGTTGCTTTGAAGCGATTACGCGCGGGTACACGCGAAAATAGGACCTCTTAATGCGAATCCTCAGAAAGTCCAATTTTTCCCAACGTTCCTTTGCGAGTACTTGCATACAAAACAACGCGAGAAAGCCACCCGCGGCAAAGCAAGTCGCTACTGATTACCCAGGTTCGAATCACGTGGTGGACAAGATAAAAAGTATCAATTTTCACTGCCCGTATTTGCAGTATTATTGCTCTTGTGGTTCCGTGTTAATATAGGTCTCTGTCCCCTCTTCCCTGTGATGGTTATCCCCGTCTGCCATATCGCCAATGGTGGGTGTAGACGTTAAACCACAATGTTCATTCATCACATAAAAAGGAAATTAGAAGGAACGCTATACGCCTTCATAAAAGGAAAACGTAGATGTGTAGACAGGCGTCTCCCCGTATCGAGTCAAAATGTATAGCCTAATAATCATCAGGTGTAGTCTATAAATACCGTAAGGGTATCTCCGATAGCAGCAAAAAGGGTGTGCACGCTGTGTGGGTGTGTGTGTGTGGGTGTGTATGTGTGTGTGTGTATGTGTATGTATAGTGGGCTAGAATAGAATACAATGAAAGAACCCATCATCATGAGCATCACCATTGTCATCATCATCGTCACCATCTTTGTGAATATGTGTATATATGGGCCTATGTTACAGGTTCGCACGCAGAAGATTACTTAATTATTTTATTTATTCATTTATTTATTTGTTTAGGTATCTTATTATCTTATTTGTCAATATCTACATCAATTCATTTATTTTCCTATTTATTTATGAATTAATCCGCAGTTAAGAGGTATCAAACGCTGTTGAAAGTTGATTTTGAAAATGATTTTGTGACTGATGATACACTTCTGTGGAGATGTCTTTCAAAAGGTGGTGCTAAGCATATTTACTCTGTACTGATTCAGAGTCCCGAGGAACATCAATCCATAAAGAAATGGAGTGAGAATTGAAATGTAAATATTGATCCTAAGAACATTTTTATGAAAATAATTAACACTACAAATGATGCTAGACTTGGATGGTTCCAATACAAAATAATATACAGAATCCTTCCAACTAATCGATTTTTGCATAGCAGACGAATAGTTAACTCACCTTTATGTTCCTTTTGTAACATGTATGATGAAACGCTAATACATTTTCTATGGGACTGTAATAAATGTCAGAAATACTGGTGTGATATTCAAGCATGGATTAGAACAAATTTTGATCATTGTAACTCATTGTTTTTGTCAAGGGAGCTTATTGTGTTTGGCCTACAGCAAGGTGTGAGAACAGACAGAGTTATTGACCTATACATTTTGATTGCTAAATATGAAATCTTTTGTGCAAAACTACAAAACATTACACCTAGTATAAACTTATTTATCAGAAGGGCACGGCAATTTTTCGATGCTGAAAGGTATAATTCTTAGTTATATCTGCATTTTGCGTCTGATTGGATTTTGTACAAACACGTATTTGATTAATTGGCACCACTCCCCATAGCTCCACCTCTTTCCTTTCTCTATACCTCCATGATGATCAGGTCTCTTCAACATGTTCACTTTTTGTGTTGTGTTGTTATAATTGCTGTTGTTGTCGGTATGAATGATCTGTCGGACTTCGTCGTTGGTGATGTGCTGGGTATAGGAAATGTGCTACAGAGGACTTCTGGGCATTTCCTATACCCAGCACATCACCAACAACGAAGTCTGACAGATCATCACACAAGCTATTGGACAACACGATGACCTGCTCACACTGGTACAAAAAAACGGAAACTCCGATGGTATGGCCACGTCACCAGATCATCAGGTCCTGCAAAGACCATCCTGCAAGGCACAGTGAAAGGAGGTAGAAGAAGAGGTAGACCGGAAAAGAGGTGGGAGGACAACATTCGAGAATGGACTGCTTTGACACTGAGCGAAACCATCAGGGTTGCTGAGGACAGGGAAAGATGGAGTACGCTAGTTAACGACCTCCGATTTACGGGATAGGATAGGATAGGATTTATTTATTTATTTATTTATTTTATTAGTATATTTTTTTTTTTGGGGGGGGGAGTGGGGGGTTGGAAGGAGTGAGGAGGAGAAGTACATAATTATGTCTGTGAGTCAAAAAATATTCGTGTGAGTGTGTATGTGTGGTGTGTGTGTGGGGGGGGGGGGGTGTGTGTGTGTGGGGGGGGGGGGTGCGTGAATGCGGAAAACTGTTACAAAGGTAGACGAAACTTGAAAAGTTGAACAAATGCAATGTCACACTAATCAGAAGTCTCGATTCCCACACGAAAAATGTCAAAACGATAATAGTGAGAGAAAAAAGTGCATGAGTGCTTGCGTGTGTGTGTGTGTGTGTGTGCACTCGTCCGCGCTCGCGCGCCCGCCTCTGTGGGTGTGGGTGTGTGTGTGGGTGCGTGGGGGTGTGTGTGCGTGTGTGTGTGTGTGTGTGTGTGTGTGTGTGTGTGTAGGTGTGTGGATGTATGTGAATGCGGAAAACTGTTATTATGATGCCAGACAGTGTATCAATGCTTTTACAACATCGCTCATTGTTGCCGACTTCGTAAAATCAGCAAAAACGACATCCGTTTTCGTGAAATCGGTTGCCTATTTCACGAATTTGTCAGCTTTGGAAAGCCTTTCCATTATTTCGGCAACAGGCTGCCGAATTCACTTTATTGGCAAGCGATTGCCAATTTCACGAAAACGGCAACTCTGCTGCCGATTTCTCACGAATTCGACAATTTCAAGACTCCCTAAAAAGTCAGCTGGGAAAAAAAATCTATTAGATTTATTTTAAAATACAATATATACTTTTAGATGGGGTGTGTGGGTGGGTGCATTTATAATTTATGTATTTAAATATAATACTATAATAAAAGAAACTACTGAATATTCTTTTAAGCAACTGCATAATAATATATAAAGCGTATTGATCAGCAGAGGTAGTTCCGCTTGTCAGGGGAAGTAACTGCTGTTTTAAGTTCTTTTTTTATAATTTACAATCTAGCCGTGTTTTATCAGAATGTAAATACTCAGCAGTTGTGTAGAATTCCCGGTAAAGCGTTATTAGAACTATGAGCGAGGAAAGACCCAAAATACATATTATGTCGGCGATTTCTTGAATAAAGTACAAAATAATTGTAACATGGTCACATGATCATTTGGGTTCCCGCAAGCGCAGTGGAAAATCTATTTTGATCATGTGACACTCTCTTCCGGTTAAGATCTAACATCAAAAATGACGCTCTCTGTAGGTCCTGTGATCGGTATTGTGACAGGCTTTTGGGCTGTTATTGGGGTTGTGATCCCAATTGTGGTCCAGTTTTTGATGTGGAAATCTCCCAACAAAGGGTGTGTATTTTTATGTCCAATAGAAGTTGTAGATTGTGCTGGAAATTAGTGTTCTCAGCTACGAATGACCCCAGTCGACACTGACGATGTCAGTAGTGTAGAAACTTTTTAATATAGCCAGCATAGTTAAACTTTTATTTTTGTTAATAACTATTCAGTTTACCTTTAATAACTTTGTTTACATGTATTTTAACCTAATTAGTATATAATCATTGACCATTTTATTTTATGTCTATTTCAGAATTGTCCAAGTGTGTTTGATTCTAACCGCAGCATGTTGCTGGTTGTTGTAAGTATTTATTGATAAATTTGTAAATTGTATTAGGCTACTGCTTTTAAATTGCAACACATGATCACGATTTCTTCAAGTTTTACGAAGTACTGATGTCTGAGAAAAAGTTCAAAGTCATCAGCACTGACTAATAAATGCACACATTTCTTGATTTCTTGATTCATCAGTCAACATTGTAAACCACAAATCAGTGTCCCGCCTACCACAAATTGGTAAAACGATAAAACACTGAAACTGTGGCAGAAAGTGTGCCCTATCATCTCACACTGTCTAATTTGGAAGGAGTGGATAGGTGGTCCTTTTGAATGGTACCCTATGTCTATGATCACAATTAACTGCTGTTTTCAAATGGTCTCATCAGTCAGTGATGTCGTTTTCGTAGGCAAATCAGCCATTCACCGATAAAATTCCAAAATGTCTGAAAGAGTCATGTTCTGATCGGCCCACTGTCCTAAGGTTTTATGCCTCAATTGGCCACCCTTTGTCCATTTTTTGTTTGCTAGTCTCATGTCTGTTTCGTTGTTTTTGCTTCTGGCCATAATTAATTTTCTATCGGATAAATAAAGCCTAAAGGTGTTATGAGTTATTGTCGAACATCGCGTATCGGAAGTGCCAAGCAGACGACACATGCATCAGCAGAGAGAGAGAGAGTTAAAGTAACTCCCCTTGTTGCGAACAATGTGCTTCCGGCAATAACATTTTTCATTTTCGAAATGCTGCCGAAAAAGAAGCCGAAACTTATCTGAAAACATCTGAAAACCAAAACATGCTCTTAAAAATCATAGCTGCATCAGGGAAGCATTGACCCCTACAAAGCACTGTCTGTGTGGGAGTAGGCTAAACTCAGAAATGTTTAAAGTGTAAACCTATAAGCCTGTCTTCAGAGATTGAGGGACATGACTAGTCATGTCAGGTGTCATGCGAGTACATTTTATTTTTTGTTTTGTTTTTGTTTTATGTGTTTGCATCATGGATTCACCTAAGTTCACATTTCAGTTGAAGAGTTTATTAATATTAGTCATCCATTATATTGTTTTGTTGTTAATAAATTTTGTAAATGAAACTTTTTTAGTCAGTGTTCTGTGTGTGGTATTGCAACATTTTTGTAAGTCAAAATGATGGCCGAAAGATTTTCAAAATGTCCTCAAGGTTTGTGACTGAATGGGCCAAATGGCCTATGCTGAAAATTTCTAGCAACATCACTGGTCTCATGATTCTATGAAACTTGAAAGCGGGATTCATTGATTCGATTGAATTTGTCACAATAGCAGAGCTGCCAAGTGCTACGCTTTGGGCGTAGTTTGCAACGCTAGAGTTGACTTGGCTACGCTGTTACGCCCGGTCTCGATTTGCTACGCCCGGTCAAATTTTGTCTAGCGTACCACTTTTTGACAAGCAATTGGCTGTGTAAAACTCGCACAGCAACAGCAAGTCGCCGTGTGACCGTTTTGTATCTGCCGCACGCACGCACACTGCGTCTGTGTTAGCCAATCGGAAAGCGCAGTACAAAATTACCGGAAACGCTTAACCGCCATCTTAGTTCTTCATAGTTTTAGACCGTGTCAGAGTATGCAGATTTTTACCATTTTCATTTCAACATGTCGAAGCGACCTGCTGGAGCGAGTACAACAAATGAACCGCCCAAGTCCAAAATGCGTCATGCTTGTCAGAAATACCGAACGAAATACAGGGTTAACATTTTGTTGAAATGCTACTCCCAAACGCCATTTTGCTACTCCCAAGTTGCCTTTTTGTTAATCCCGACCAACAATAGCAGTTGGCAGCTCCGCAATAGTAAAGTCACCTGTGATATATCTATGCAGGGGCTGATTATGGAAAGTGCTTATATCTTTTTGCTGCTCTTAGTCTGATTATATAACATTTGTTAATTAATAAAACAAGATTTTTGCCCTTTCCTAAAAATATTGTTGTTATAATTAATAATGTATGACTGAGGATGTTTTGTTTGTGCTTGTAGCTGGATTTCTACCTATCTATGCCAGCTAAACCCATTGCAAGGCCCACAACTTGATACAAAACTGATCAGGTTGATGCAGATGGAATGGCCCAAGGAACAATGAGAGGTAATTCATCAGGTTTTCCTAGAAAAGACTGTTTGACGCTGTAGGACTGTTGCTAAGGTTATACAGGCAGTTGGCCCAAAAGATACTCTAACCTCACTCTGTAAGGGTGTTGAAAGGAAAGGCCTACAACATAGCCTGGGCTTGTTAGATCTCTGACACACAGCTAGCCTCAAGATCACATGTTTATTGGAAAACTGGCCTATTGGAATATCAGGGGTAGCTATAAGCAGGGTGGAGAATTTTCCGCGGATCCGCGGAAGGCATTTGCATTTCGGAGAGAAAAAAAAATTGAGTTCCGAGTGTGAGAAGCTGAGGGGCTACCCTTTACTGGGCATAGCGGCCATAAGCGGCCGAAGTTCTAAACAGGCAAAACGTCCAAAAGCGTCCGTATCAACCATGGGGTTATATTCTGGCGTTGTTTGAAAGATTGCGAGACTTCCGGCAATTGACTTCCGGTTTATTCTGTTGTGAAAACATTCGACTGCATTTTCACAAGTTTTCTCTGTCATGCGTTCGTTTTTTCGATTGTTTTTTTCTTCAAATTTGTGTGTGTGTGTGTCTAAAATGGATGGTTTGGATTCTTCGACTGATGAATGGGAGTTTACAGGCTTCCATTTATTAGACATTAAAGTGAGAGAAATGGACTTGGAGTCGGAGGAAGAGATTGGTACTGACATTAGACAATTACTGAATTAGTGTCAGTAGTGTGCATGCATACGATCTTTCAGACTGGCATGAAAGTGAAGAAGAAGAGGGGGCTTGTTTGGACTTTTTAAAACTTTTTTTTTGTATACACATGGAGTAATTGTTGTTGTTGCATCAATTTGTATTCATCAGATTAACATAAGTTGTACTGATTTATAAGTTGTACATGGAGTAATAAAAAACAAGACATGACAAGAGAAGTATAAAAGGTAGATAATCAAAAGAGAATTTATTTCTGTTCATTTTGCATTTTATTTCATTTAAATCTATACACTAGTCACTAATAGTAGGTAGTCAAAAGCCATTTTTTTAAAATGATTTCCTCATCACAAAACTGACATAGATTTAAAGAGCTTTTCATTCTGAGCACAGTGGTATATTTTTTTCCCCCATAGGACAGATAGGTAAAAAGTTATTAATGTTTGAAAATGCCGATTGTTGGTGGTTTTTTGGCAACGTTTTGGAATTGAAGAAATTGACAACTTTGGAGTCTCAAAGTGAAGCCAATATTGATACCAGAAAGCTGATTTTTGTCAGGTAACCCCTTCATATGTTATACTCCAAGCCCAATTTTCTTCAGGCCTATCCCATGTAATGTTCAGCCGTTTTGGTGCTTCAAAGTTGGGAAATCATCAAATTCGCAGTGCGTGCCGGCAAATTATAGGCATACGAGTGTGCTACTACGCTCAGCACTCGTGTCGCTGAATAGGCCTACGAGTTGGCCATGGCCGCAAGAAAACCCGAACACCGTTTGGGTACACTTTTCTATGGCAAAGCGCTCCGCGATAGAGTAATGCACAAATTAATAAATACCCTAGTTTTATAAAGGAAAGTCTGCTCTTTATTTCTTGCTAATTTTTAAACTTCTAGTTAAAATCAAACTTACATCAAAACCGCTTTATCCACTTTGTTCGGTTCGTAACAACACTTTTACACAGGAGAGCACACCATATTTGATATGTAAATGAAGCTAAGTATCCGAACTTCTCATTGGTTCTTATTTTTAGGCCATCCAATGAACTATCTCAAAGCGCTTACAGTTTGAAACAAGCCACCTCTCAGCAAATGACGCCGACAACTTTTTCGCACCGGCATTCAGCGCTCGGATAGGGGCGTATTCAAAAGCTGTTTTCTCGGAATCTTTCGCATAAACATGCATTTAAAAACAACACAGATGTAAAGATAAAGCTTTCAATTTTTATTTGAATACAGCCACTGTTCGTTTTAATGCAGTTTTACAGTAATAATAAGTGTTGAAAGTGAAGTCAAAACTGGGTCAAAACTGCCGAGCGGACAAGAGCCAATGAAGGGCTGGGACTACCTACTAATAGAAGATGTGGTGTTTTTACTAACGTACTCCTAAATATCTCTAAAATTATAAAAATTCTTGCCTGTTTACAGCTAAAAAAACTAGACAAACCTGTGCCCAGTAAAATTGGAAATGTGGAGTTTGTGTGTAACAGTGGTGGACCTCAAACTTTGTTAGGCCTACAAATCAAGATTCTTTTTTTTTTTTTAAGACATGTGCATAAAACATTCTTATTTTGTTGTTGTTGTTTCTATTGATGTTTACTTTGTGCTTTTTGCTTTCAGGAGAGGCCCTAAATTACTTTCAAAATTGCCTAAATTCATTTTCTTCCAGGGAACGAATACCGGGGCTTGGCCCCTGGGCCTCGGCCGGATTTCAGAGATTTCTTGATTTAGTTCTCCACCCTGTATAAGTTACTTTCAGTTTTGCTTTTCAATTTACAGACGTGCAGAAAAATCGCATTATTTGCATCCATGGTCAAAAGAACACATAATTTTATTATATGTAAGCAAACCTTCTACAACTTCATAGAGCGCATCCTGTCAGATACCCTTGCAGATCACGAAGGCAAAGTCAGCACAGGGGGTAAAGCAATCTACAACCACCGTTTTGTGGATGACATTGATTGATTGGCTGGAGAGGAACAAAAGCTTGAACAGCTGGACTAGAGACTTGACACTACCACCAGAGCATTTGGAAAGGAAAGTGCAGAGAAGACCAAAATGATTACCAACAACACCAGTGTCATCAACACGGACATCAAAGTCCAACGCCAATCCCTCAACACAGTGCATAGCTAAAAATATTTAAGAGACATTGTATCAGACAGTGGGTCCTGACAAAAAGTCCTCTCCAGAATCGCACAAACTGCTGCTTCGACAAGGTTGAAGCCCGTTTGGGAAGAAAGGACCATCAATCTACACTCCAAGGTAAGGCTGATGCGCTCCCTTGTTATTTCCATCTTCCTAAACGCTTGCAAAGCATGGACCCTCACAGCAGACCTACAACGAAGTATACAAAGCATGGAGATGAGATACTACAGAAGACTTCTGGGTATTTCCTATATCCAGCACATCACCAACGATGAAGTCCAACAGACCATCACACAAGCCATTGGGCAATACAATGACATGCTCACAGTGGTGAAGAAACAGAAACTCCGATGTTATGGCCACGTCACCAAGGCATCAGCCCTTGCAAAAACCATCCTGCAAGGCACGGTACAAGTAGGCAGAGGAAGAGAGATAAAAAAAATGTGGGAGGGCAACATTCGAGAATGGACTGGCTTAACATTAAGCAAAGCCATGAGGGTTGCTGAGGACAGAGAAAGATGGCGTACGCTTGTTAAATGATCATGTGTGGTGCCCCAATGACTTCCGACTTACGGGATTGGATAGGATAGGATGCAAAACTGGTGCGTGTCCCATGGCATATATTAGTTACGCCAAATTGTTTTATGTAATTTTTTCTGTTTTCATTCAAGCAATGTGTGTAAAAGAAATGTTTGTGTATCGCGTAGTCATTAATGACACATCATCATAAGTTCAGAACATGTATACTATTATGTTAGAAGTTGTATATCTCCTATGTACACCTGCTTTGTCCATTTTAAATTCCAGCAGTCTATCTCAACAGAAAACAAACACATGTATATTACTTTGGTAATCCTGTTACTTGACAAGAAACTACAAATTGTTTCGCGTGGAGTTTCCTAAAATGTTTTGTATTGCTTAACTGAATCACAAACTACTAATGGACGCATAGATTTTCACTTGCGTCTTGTGCCTTCTTGGGACTCATATGCTGCTTTCTGAAAGAACATTTGCATAACTGAAATCATAACTTTGAACACTAAAACCCACATTCATGGAGTACTGATAGCAGGCAACTGAAAATGGTTCTCGTGATTGTTTCTCTTGGCTACACAAAACTAAGGTGCAGTCGATCTCACAATATCACTGTTTCACTTACTTATGAAACAAACCTTTACTTTGACCAAAAACTAAAGAATAAGAAGAAAAAAGTGTTTCTTAGGTGCTTCCAGGTGTGAAACAAAAGGAACTTTTCAAAAAACAGTTTCCTCCATACTATACTAGTTTCATAAGGAAAATTCACAGGTAAAACTTTACAATATGACAGTGAATTTAGATCCAGTTGCAACATTTGCAAGGAGAAATAAATTAAAGAGGAAAACATTTCTATTAATTATGTGCCTGATGAAAATACCTATGAAATGAAATGTGGTGCAGACGATCCAAAATCATCATGAATTTAGATCCAGAAATGACTTTTGTGAGGACTTTATCTCAGTCTTATTTTCTTTATATACATATTCAGGACAACACAAACAACATGAAAATTAAATATAAAAAGATGTTTGTAATGAAGGTGCTGAAACAATGGAGATAATAATAGTAGGGTTTGTTTCACCTTGTTGTCTCCCTTACCATAGTCGATGATAATTATTATCCCAAACAGCATTCAGTCGTGCCTTGTGACTCTTGGCATACAGTCTAGGCGCTCAAATGGTTAATCAAAATGGATTTGTAAACGTCTGACATATTTTCTTAGAAAAAGTAATGTTTGTGTTAATAAATGCTTGACATAAACTTTAATTTCACACTTTCTATTTCTTTCATTTTTTAAAATCTTGTTATACATTTTACATGCCTTATGAATTTATGTTGCAAGCAAATTAATGGTAACAACTAGTATAGTTGTATTGTTCCCTGTATTCACTGATAAATAGTATGCACAAATGTGTATGAAGCACAGTAATCATATCAAATTTGAGGTGCTGCTTTTGTAACTGTACCCCCGTTGGGGTGCCGGGGGTTTCAGTATAAATAGTATCCCCACTTTCTGGAAATTTAGTGCTTTAAATTCCCACTGACGCTGTCTTTCTCATTTGCTCTTTCTCATTCCTGCTCTGTTCTATCAATCTGCTATACTATCTTCTTCTTCGCTAGACCAGTCACCTACCTTTTTTCTTCCCCCGTTGGGGTGCCGGGGGTTTCAGTATAAATAGTATCCCCACTTTCTGGAAATTTAGTGCTTTAAATTCCCACTGTCGCTGTCTTTCTCATTTGCTCTTTTTAATTCCGGCTCTGTTCTATCAATCTGCTATACTATCGTCTTCTTCGCTAGACCAGTCTCCTACCTTTTTTCTTGAAAACTCTTCCGGGACAAGACTCCTTATTTGTGTATGAGGTCTGTTGGATCAGCTTGGGAATATTGGACGCTTTTTGCCAGGTGGTCACTAGGGCTTCCTATGATGTTATTATTTAGCAATGTAGGCATTTTATATGTATGTGTTTTGTTGATAATTTATAATGGTGTTTGTATTCTATTTTGTTTTTGTAAACGGGGGTTCGATAAGTAGTGGTGAAGCCTCAGCCGTCCCCTGCGTGGGATGTCTTTATTGTAAAGTGACTGGCTGGTGGGGAGCTTTCGGTTTTACCACTAGGGTTGTTTCAGCAGATCTTTTATGCAGATCAGGGCTTGTCCGGTCCTGATTTGGCTCGGAAGAGTCCGCTGGACCTAAAGCAATAATAATGTAATGTAATGTCTTGAAAACTCTTCCGGGACAAGACTCCTTATTTTTGTGTGAGGTCTGTTGGATCAGCTTGGGAATATTGGATGCTTTCTGCCAGGTGGTCACTAGGGCTTCCTATGATGTTATTATTTAGCAATGTAGGCATTTTATGTGTTTTGTTGATAATTTGTAATGATGTTTGTATTCTATTTTGTTTTTGTAAACGGGGGTTCGATAAATTAGAGTGCAGCCTCAGTGTCCCCTGCTTGGGATGTCTTTATTGTAAAGTGACTGGCTGGTGGAGAGCTTTCAGTTTTACCACTAGGGTTGTTTCAGCAGATCTTTTATGCGGATCAGGGGTTGTCCGGTCCTGATTTGGCTCGGAAGAGTCCGCTGGACCTAAAGCAACAATCATGAAATGAAATTTTGTAACCGTGGGTCAGTTTTATTCTCATGGCATGATGGACAAACATTCTGCAGTATGCATTCAACTTTCATGCTGTGCTTCACAGAAAGCGATCCATACTACATTTAGCATGAAAAGCAACCATTAGTTTCTAAACGTAATAACAACAGGAATTTTATTTCATAATTAACAATGTTGATGAGACCCCCTAAAAATTATGTTGACTCTGACATTTTGAAGGACACTTTTTGTTGGAAACCTGAACTCCCCCTCATCTCCTCCCCCTTCCCCCTCTCGTTTCTCCTCATCTTCCTCCAAACAACCACTTTTTCAAAAATGATGGAAATGCTAACCGCTGCTGTGGGGTAATAATTATAACTCTGATTTGCGTTTCAGATTGGACTCGGCAGGACAAAGAATTGGCATTGTTGTCTGCAGTTAGCGGCTGTCTGCTTTCCTCAAATCTTGTCATGATGATTGCCATAAACAATTTAAAGTTAACACTTTGGGGTTTTGTTTTCATTTGCATCCCAGAATGCTGCAATACTATGGATATCTATGGTGTATAAGGCTGTTAAGAAATTTGGTTGGGTTTGGGACCTACACGATGAGACTTTTTATAGTGATGTTTAGTAACATATTACTCCAGGACTCTCAGCTCACGTGTGTGTACCATTGTGATAATGCATAATCTAGCTGGTAATTTTCTGTGATTTTTGCTCTTGACGAGTATATGGTGGCTAAACAAGGCACATCCATCACATTCCAAGTTCTTAGTCATCCTGTCAAAGTACACACAAGTTAAGAAATGTGCAGTTTGGTATGGCTTTACCTTGTTTTTGCAGTAATTTTGTAGGAACAGAGTTAAAGCTGGATGTGCATCAGTTCATTAGCGGGTTGAGTGAGTGTTGGTTTTTAAATCCTCTCACAATGTTTTTGGATTTCTTCTCTGTGCATATTCCATAATTACAGATGATAGTATGATTAGTTGCTTCAGGAATAACTACAGTTTATATTGTGTGTTGTTTGACGTAAAGGCACATTTGTGGATTCGTTGAATGACAGTGTGTGCAAATGTTGAGAAGAAATTTTGGAATAGACCTTTGTATTAGTTGCGCCTTTTTTTCGTTTTTGTTTATTATTTGGTTTGTTGTTGTTTTTTCTGGATTTTGGGGGTTTTGTTTGTACATATAGACATTCTTTGTTTCTTTATTATAAGGGTGACAATTATTGAATTGAAAAATTTTTCTACTTAGATGTTTTATTTTCTGACTGTGAATGAGGAAGCATGCATATTTTGGAAGAAAATGTTTCATTTCAAGTGTGTTTTGTAGTGTGTTTGATAATAATAAACATTGTCACAGATTTTATGGAATACATTTTGACTTTTGTATGTGAAAGATAAAATCTGTATGTTCATGTTTGAGTAAATGCATGTGTGAGTATTTGTTTTTCAAGGTTACAGATACTCTGCAACACAGCATGTTATATTTCTCAGTGTACACCAAAACACTTTTAGTTTAAAGTTTTCTTTTTCTTTATTGGACTAGCAGTGGTAAATACCAAATTACAAAATGTACAGCTGTACTGTAAAACAGACAATCTAAGTAACCCAGAGAATTATAAAGCATATGACACAAACTCATTATTGCTAAGTTTCTCCAAAGAAGCGCACAATTACTATAGCCTTAACTGAATATGACATAATAATGAGTTGAAACCAGGGTATTTCTATGCACCTATATAATATAAAATGTACATATCTAAACTATTCAATAAGTACAATGTTATGTTATAATTTGAGTTCCAAGTCTAGAATAATTTATGTAATGTTAGTATATTACAATAAAAATGATAAGTCAAGTGTACATACAAAATTTGCTCTCAGTTAGTTTCTAAAGCAGCTCCTTAACAATTTAACACTATAAATTTGGAACCACTTCACTGATTACGAGATTATGTGGAGAATATCTAATGCTAATTTTTGGAAATAAATACCTGAAACTGAAAATACAGTTGTTATATTTTTCATTTATAGGGCTCCAATTCCAAGACTTGGTTTACTATTGGGGAAAATGAGTCTAGCCTAAATGTCTTACATTATAATATTAAAGTGGACTTTTATTGCTCAGACTGCTAAAGTTGGATTTTTCATTTCGGTTCTGACAGGGACAGACTTCCTACTGTACGGTCGTACGTAATTTAACTTTGAGTACGGTCGTCTGGTCAACTCGCTAAATATACTTTTAGTTTAAAAGATGTGCAGTGTAGTTACTTTCCTTGAGGAGGTGGAGCATGCGCACATATAAACAGCAGACCACAAAGAAAGCTTTTTTTGAAAGTCAGCAACGAAGAGTGGTCTTGTCTGACTATACAAGTGTATCTCCGAAGGGAACAGAGTTTGCAAGATGCACTTTGTGCAAAATTGACTTCACCGTTGCACATGGCGGTCGGAACAATTGTGAAAGCGCGTATCATTAAAATCACATGAAAAGTATGTCCATCAAAAGGCTTTTCCAGGTGCAGACAAAAACCACTGGTGCCGAATACATGCATACATTGTAACCTGAAGTATGTGTAAAGTTGCTTATGTGAAAGAAAGTTTATTTGCCTTCTTCTGCAAAACGTTGACCTGAATTGAGAACTCTTCACTTGTCCTTTCATAATATACTTTGTAATATTTTAAATGCTTAGTAGACGTGCATTTCTACATGTATTTTAGTTACACTTTGTGCAGAATGTTACTAGTATTAATGTCTTACAAGAAGACAAAAAATCCGTTATGCAAACATCTGGCCAAAGCTTACAAAATCTGGTTTTTGAGCTGACTGGAGTACTTTCAACACGTTTTCCAGGTAGGCAAGTCTGCAGGGAATGAGTTCCCCTGTTTAACAGTACACCAATACTCTCTATGATGTACGAGATGATATTTTTAGTGCTAGAAAGGTAGCTAGCAGTTGCTATTAATAGAAATAAAAATACAGAATTTATTGATTTAAAAACTACTCTTTCAAAGGAGTTTTTTTTTTAATTGCAAAATAATTTTTGTCAGTTGGGCAATATTCACTGTGAACATTAAATTGATCTGTTGAGGGGTGTGGGTGCAAAGTGAGTCCCTTTAATTCATTTATTGACGTATTTTCTTTTTTTTTTGGTTTAATTATATATTTATTTTATGTATTTATTTTGTAACGTGGTTTGAATAGTTCTGTTGTTTTAACAGCAGTTACATGTAGAGTAAAAAGCTGTATGTAATAAATAATCTTTCAAGAGGGGCCAACCTTTGCAAAACATAGTACAATCTTGTAGAATGCTAATGGTAAATTATTACATGATTGTATATATCATAACAAAATGCTTGGGTGCATATGGCTAGGACAAGCATTCTGGCAGGCACAGTGCCAGAAGAAACTACAGTTCTAATAGCGCGTCTAGGAACATACACTTGACAGTAAATACTACAACAAATGGATGGGGAGACTATTGGCAACCCACATGAATGTACAAAAACTGTAAAGAAACAAATAACAAAGACAACATACACGCAAAGCCTAAGATTACAATACTGAAATAAAAGAATGTGTTACTGTTGACATTCAGAACAACAGTAAAAGCAGATACATAAAATAAAAATTTAAGTTTGCTTGTATTTGTAATGTTTATCCTCAACATTAAACTGGTGACAAAAGGAACGTGCATACAATCTACAATACCTAACAAATCACATTTTCCTATTTGATGAGACCATTTAAACATTGCCTTGAAGCATTAAAGATGAGCGAGTCAATTTTTTTGTTTAAAATGTTTATATTACATTAACAAAACCAACTAATCTGGTAATTTTGTTAACAACATTGCAGTGAAAATACCAGAAGGCTACGACGCTACTGGTAAAACCCAGAGACGCTATCTTAATTGGACTACTTGGCCCTTGAATCAGATGTGGCCTTGGCTAAGTGTAAATGACTGTGGCATTCACTAGTACCTTTTGCAAAAGCAGCTAACTCAGAAAGCAGCTAACTCATGTACTGATTGTAACAGAAGATCTTTAAGAATGCACATATACGACACTCATATTCAAATTTTACAGATATTAGATAAAAAAAAAGAATGTAGGACAACATAAGCAAAAAGTCATCTCTTAGTGTGAATCAGATTTTGTTTTCCCATTTTGATCTCAAGTTCAGACTGACTTAAATTGTAATAATTGGTGACACACTGGGATGGTCATGGTCGTTTTAATAAGTCTACTTTATCTTAAGAAAAATTATAGCTATTGAATTCAATTGTTTCATTGTTACTCTTTAAATAAATCAAGAATTCGCATGAACTGAAGTTTTATTTTACCGTTCTTAAAGACCACTTTTCCAGTTCAAGGCCTGGCCAATACAGGACTTAACTCAAGCCTTTTCCATGCATTTACTTGCTGCCCTAGGCATATCGTCTAAAGCGCCAGACACAAGAGCACAATCCCGGAGTGGCCAGAGATTGTGGAGGACCTAGTATTTGCTGAGAGTTTTGGTGTAATTGGAATGCAACCGTCTAGGACATGAGCATCATGATCTTTAAAGTCTGTGTGATGGAATGCATGGGTGCACAGACCAGACCTCTGAGTAGTGGATGACCAGATAAGCCTCATACCTAAGTTGTTGGTTTGGGTTGCTTTGTTCTTGTTTTCGCCCCAGTCCAATCCTATGTGGATCAAACCCACTCCTGTTTGTTTGGCACTGGAAATTTCCACATTGGAGACTAGCGTTCTACCTCGACGCTAACCTGCCACCCAGTAAATGCAGCAGATGTTATCATTATGAAAACGTTACTGAATTAAATACAGCTCGTATTAACTATGGAAGCGCTAGCGCTCCTCCAACAATGATTTCTTTATAGATTAAGGTACCTGAGTAAACGGTAGGACATGCAGCTCACGTTAATTGTGATGCAATATATTCACTACATTTCTGTAGTACTTAAGTAGGATATCAAATATAGATGCTATTCTGCTGCAAACTAATAAAAACATAACCACTCCTGCAGGTAACGAACCAACAGCATAGTGTGACTGGACGAGGTTTTTACCTGATTTTTGTGCAATGAGAATTGTAGTGATGACAGCCCCTGTCCTGTTTAGTTAGCTTATTACAAGCAGTAATGTTAGTTTGTTTTTTTTAATCCTTTTACAATACAGCTTGTGAGCTTAAACATTAACTTAGACCTCTTTACTCAGAAATGCACGGACATAGGGAAAAAAAAGTAAAAACTATTTTTAAAAAACAAAAAAACAAAACATTTCATTAATATTTTGCATTAAGGCGCTGATATATGAGTTCCCTTTGCATAAAAAAAATCTTTAGAGGAGGGAGAAAGCTAACTGACCCTTTATTGTCTTTATATCACACTGACAGATATGTAAAGAAATACGTGTACGATTGTTGGAGATTTCCAATTTAAGGTCAACCACTGAGGAAGTCCGCGGAAGCCTTGACCTCTTTACCGGAACTGATGTCTAGGGCAGTGACGCTGATTTCAGTGTCCCCGAAGGCCATCTGGGTGAGGATTTCGCGAGGAAGCTGGTCCTCCCACACCCCAACATCTCCTCTTCTGCTGGTTTTTATGGATGGGGAATGGTCATCATCTTCAGGCAGAGTGCCGCGAAGATCGAGGTAGAGAGCTCCGACTTTTTTGACGCCAGGGTCGGTGATGAAGGTGGGGGAAGGGTGGACACTGCTGTAGATGTTGAGCACGATCAGCTTCTGACCAGCCCTGGCCGGAGCGTATCTCCGCGTCACCACCGTTCCCATGGCCACAGGCTGGTTGATGGTGACAAAGCGGTCAAAGACGTCGGTACACCAGTCCACACCGTCACGATGTACCCGTTTCTGGATCGGGTGGCGGTCGGGGTGGAATCGGTTGAGGATACCCACGCCGTAGGTCAAACGAGCACAGCGCACGCTCACCACTTTGGGGTCAAGGCCAAACAAAACAGCACCTGCAAAGTACAAGCAGGACAGCCTTAAGGCACCTACGAGTCTTTAGTCTTTGCTTCTGGGCGTAATGGTCATAAACTGTAAGATTTCACCTATTATCCTATAATAACTAAGAAAGCTACCTAGCTGTAGAAGCCTCGAGTATTCCAAATGAATTAACAGTTTTGACAATATGTTATGCTGGCTGTTTACGTATTTCTTTTTAAAATTTCATCGTCCTTATATAGCGCGTTTCCAGCTCAAGAGCTGTTCAAGGCGCCAGGCGATATAGGATCTATGTAACTCAAACCGCCCGAGGCGCCAACATCAAACACAGCACAATAAAATAGCACACATATTGACACCAGTCTTCAACAGTTATTGCTCACATTATTTAGTTTAGTGTCGCTTTAAAAGAATACAGTTGACGCGATATTCGCGGTATCGACTAGGTTGTATTATTACCGTTCTTACCTCTGAGAACGGCCAGGCTGACGTCCTGAGGAATGAGGACTGTGAGGAGATGTCCAAACTCACGGCGCACCTCGTGCTGCAGGAACGGGGACTCCGCAAACCCTCCCACCAGGAACAGGTACCGCAAGTCTGTTGTTGTAGTACACGAGGACACAAATTAACAATAGAGAACAACATACATAAGGCTTTACTGAAGAGTATTGATAAGATGCACATCATAATTTTGAATAAACGCTAGGCATACTGGTAAAATGGGTGTGTCGGTGAATCCAAATAAGCGCTTATTAAACCGTCAGTTTGATTTTTTTTAGCTTTGTAAAATAAATTATTATTTTATTATTATTATTATTTTTATTTTTATTATTATTGTTAATATAGGTTTTCCGTAGCCTTGCGGCATTAAGGAGAGAAACCTACTCTCCGAGCAAACACATTATGTTCACCTCCATTTCCTCGCTGCTTTTACCATCAGAGGTTGAAAGTAGAGCTGAGTATTCATTAAATGCTGGGTGGACCGGGGGTGATCATTTTGCAGAGTTTGGGTTTCTTAGCATGTTTGAAGGTTATTAATCCAAGTACTAACTTAGCTCACTTCTGCTTAACTTCTGGAAATAGGAACGTACGCACTAACCACAACGCTTTTGTACCACTGTAAGGATTTTTAGGTCTTTTAGAAGATTCCCCTAAATTGCAACCCTTCGTTCTTGCCAATCAAATTACCAATGTCAACTTGTTGTGTACAACGCCATGTCGTAGAAATCTGATCGGAGCGCTCGCTTGGAACTCAGTTATGAAAGTAGGGCCTACCTCCGACATGGTCCTATGTTATTCGTATGTCTGTGCCTATAGCAAGACTAATGGACATTTAAATCACTGCAGAAAAAGAACTCCTGTGTTCCCAATGAAGAGTTACCGTCGAAATTGACAGTACTACACTACCTTATCTTACATGACTGACCTCTGGTGTTGGGATGGTTGAGGACATCGCCGATGGACTGCCTGATAGCGACGAGGGTGGAGGCGAAAAGTCGTCTCATGGCTGCAGGTGCCAGACGCAGCATACCTTGCAACGACCACTCAATGTCACTGTCGCCGTAACGTTTCACTGCAATGTCAATCTCGCCCTGTTCGCCGCCGCACCACAGAAATAAATCGTCATCATCATTGTCGTCGTCGCCGTCATTTATCTCCTCTTCCTCCTCCTCATCCGCATCATCATCTTCATCGGCGTCATCGTTATTTACCTCCACCTCCTCCTCCTCATTATCATCATCATCGTCGTCATTTACCTCGTCATCATAATCATGATCGTCGTCGTCGTCGTCATCCTCGTCATCGTTATTATCATATCCCATTTAACATAACACGTTTTAAAGTAGCAACCTTGTGTCTCCTAAACTCGCTGATGAAGGTGAAGGGTAGCGAAATGTTGAAGGAGGTTGTCTTGTTGGGGGATGCGGACCTCTTCCGGGACTCGAAATCTGTCAGCAGGTTGACCCATCCGACTGGGAATTGACGCTTGTAATTGTCCATAAAGTCAGAACCGAAGACCGCACACAACAAAGCCTCAAACTCCGCGTCAACTCCTGCAAAATAACATTGTGATGAGTGAACACACAGATAACAGAGAAAAAAAAAAGCTCACGCGAAATGCTTATATTCAAATATATGTTTACAGCGGTTTTAGTTTTGGCTCGTGCTCTCTGCAAGAGGTTACCATGTTTACTCGTTTATTGTCTAATTTAAAAATAAATAGAAAGTTTAGTAAGTAATTTAAAATAAATAAATTATATGTCTAAATCACGTTATCACATGGTCGAGTCAACAGCGTCAAATTTTATTTAATTGCAAATTTATTGCATGGAGAAATGAGCCTTACAAAAGGACCATCGATTTTAAAAAAAATCGTCATTGTAATAAAGATTTTGGCTTTGAAAGCACAAAAATTACGAGTTGCCATTCAAATCTCTTCTCTGGGAAAGTCAAGCATGCAGAAGCGATATGCCTGCTACACACTAAAGCATGTTCAGACTGACGCCACTCCCAATCCAAGCCACGCCCGGAAGTCACCTCTACCCACCCACCCCCCTCCCCCCCTCTCCAACTCCAATATAAAGCCATTTTAGCATTACCTAGTTTGAGAGGGGCCGGGTAGCTCAGTTGGTAGAGCGTCTTACTAGTAACCGAAAGGTACCTGGTTCGAATGCCAATTGGCCAATGTGTGACCATATTATTTTCCCCTTACCATCAACTGGTTCGCTGGTGTCAGAATAATGTGACCAGTAGTCGCCTATACGCTTCGGTGTCGTGTGACTATAATCTACAGTTACAGTTACTTAGTTTGAGCATTACTTTAGAAACAAACTAATATAAACTACCTGTTTGCTGCAATGTTGTGGTCGTCCTCTAATTCCACAAATTGTACCCTGCAATACTTTGGTTGTCATCCTTACCTGTGGATCCATGCGGTCCACCAGTAGCTCTGTGAAGTTCTATTAGTTGACCACTAGCGCTCAGCTCATGAACAGTGATGTCCACTGTCCCTCCGCCACAGTCCACCACCACATAACGCGTACCTGGCCAGTCAATGAAGGAATCAATGAATAGGGGTTTTATGTACGAACTGCAAAGCTTCTCTTGCCCGTAAAAAATCTTAAACTAATGAAGGATATTTCTCTGATGGCAAGATTTTGAAGTAAAATGTTACCAAAAAAATTGAAATATTAACGGAGATCTCTCCAAAGGCAAAAGTTTCAACTAAATGAAATGGAAGGTGTACATAAATGACGTAATATTATGGATAATAATGATCTTGGAGACCTCTCCTAAATCAATAATTCGTACAAATTAAAAGCGCGCAATCAACAATGCAATGGCCATTCATTTTCTGGACCTTCTCCTGCTAGTAATGGAAACAATAAGTCATTAACTGTTTCTGAAAGAAAACGATGAATCATCAACTATTCCTGAAATAAAACGATAAATCATCAATTGTTCCTAAAAGAAAACGATAAATCATCAACTGTTTGTAAAAGAAAACTCCTGTCATGCTAGTAATCCAATCTACATATCTGTCATGCACCTCCTTCCTTCTCGCGCTTACGCTTATTTTGCGTCTTTGGCATTGTTGCAAAATAATGCGCCTCATTAATAACCTAATTTACAGAATCTAAACTAAGTGAACGGGCTTCTAAAACGGATGTGTTTAAGTGAATGCAGTGAACTATGAATAGCAAGCTGTGAAGAAAAGAATAAGCTTAAGTGTGGTCGAGCAGCCCGCGTTTTATGAACACACACAAAAAAAGAGAAAAGATTCAGTCTAAAAAGTTAAGTCCAACAGAATGTTGCAATAGCTAAGATAACTGGAGTTGCGTCGTAAGAAATAGTGTTAGAGATACTGTACGTTGTTTTCGTGATCGTAAACTTTTTAATGTTACCATGTAACAGGACGCATAAGGTAGAACATACTATTTTTATATAGGGGAAGACAAGATTTGAAAGTGATAAAACCGACCAGATTTAACGATTTTATATACATGTAGGCTATTTCGCTAAAACGCTTCATCAGGAGTTCCAAGAATTCCTGTTTCCGCAAACTATTACGTACAGTATTAAATAATGTCGGGGTGGGTGGGCGGAGGGGAGGGGGAACACAAAATAATTACTGATTAAACCAAAAGACAAGACAATCCAAAATGATCATTCCAAGATGCAACGGCAATAGCAGATAACAAGATGCATTCAGAGTAGAAGATGTACTGTACCACGTCCTCCTTTGGCGTTTTTAAGGATCGCGCTTTGATCGACCACAAGGGCAATAGGTTCCCCGGCAGCAAAGACTTAGGGTATAGCAGTAGCAGTAGTATGTATCCATATGCTGAAACTTTGGACCCGCTATGCTATCGAGGACCACTATCTCTTTGCTATCGAGGATCCACTCTACTTAGTTAATGCCCCTGTGGATCGACATACTTTAAAAGCCTCAAACGTGCCTCAAGTTCAGTGCACGTTGTAGTGAAGTCACTTTTGCAATAATAATGGAGGTGGATGGCCGTTGAGTACAATGCAACATTAGGATTTAGTCCGAAACAATACGATATTGCCTGGGGGAGGGATAATGGGCCAAGAAAAGGGTGTGGGATGGGGGTGTTGAGGTTGAGGGCTCTCGAAGGGTGTGTGTGTGTGGAAGTGGGGTGGGAGGGTGAGGAAATAGGTGTGATAGAGAGACAATCCAAGGGCAAAGGCAAACATAGTCGCAGTGCAGTCAGAAATAGGGCTGTAACGTGCAAAAGTGCTTAGAACCTTGGCGAAAAGAGAAAACAGGGCTGTAAAGAAAAGCAACCTTTCACTTTGTTCTCCAGAGTAGGGTCGCTAACTGAATCGATTGACTCGGAGCTTTGTGATTTGTCTGGAACAAATGATTTCAATGAGAACGCGAAGGTGCTCGAAGCTGAATTGTTTTTAACAGCTTGTATCACCATGACATTCATACAGCAGCGAAATGCCATAGCTGCTGCAGTATCAAGTTTGTATTAGTTGATTTTAGTGATAGTTAAAGTTCTGTCAATTATGCATGCATATAATACACAAAGTGATAAATAATATAATTCGAGGTAAAATATTTTTCGTGGTACAATAATACTGACCATTGTTGTTTTTAATACACTGATGTAAAGAATCGCTAAATAATGTTTGAAAGCGACAGCATTACTGAAGTTTAAATTTAATATAATTTATTGCAAGGAGTCAAGCTTAAAGTATGACAAGGTGCAACACATGGATCAAAAATTGAGTAATACGAAGCGCAATACGATTCTTTGATTAGGTTAATGTGTTACGTTATTTTAGGATATATATAGCTAATAGGCCTAAGTACGTTAAGTGTTATTGTATGCGTGTGAGTTAATGTTATATTGAAATTTCCTACGTGATTTCTTGAGCACAATAATATAAATATATTGGTGAGAGAGAGAGAGAGAGAGAGAGAGAGAGAGAGAGAGAGAGAGAGAGAGAGAGAGAGAGAGAGAGACAGAGAGAGAGAGACAGAGAGAGAGAGACAGAGACAGAGACAGAGACAGAGAGACAGAGACAGAGAGACAGAGAGAGAGACAGA
>CM072511.1:113635063-113857563 GCA_036898135.1 Oncomelania hupensis | reverse complement strand
GACGACGATGATGAAGTTGATGTATCTAACTTCTGTGCTTTAGCTTCTTTCTCATCGTTCGCTTTCTTTTCTTTCTGTGGCTTCTCTTCCTTTGTCTTTTCCTCTTTCTTTTTATCTTTCTTTTTATCTTTCTTCTTCTTTTCTTTTATCTCTGGAGTTGGAGTAGCGACGTCAGCTGCATGAGGCACGCTGCCTGAAGTGTCACTGCTGACTGCAGCTTGCTCTCTCTTTCCTGACTTGTCGGAAGAGCTGGATGTTTTGCGTTCTGACGTGGGAGTGGACTGGAACAGAGGTTTGTGCTCGTCAACGTCAGTTTCTTTGTCCATCTTGTATGCTGGTCTTTCCTCCTCCTTTTCCGTTCCCTTGTGGTCATTATTCTTCTTGTCCTTCTTCTTTCTGAAAGGCCAGTATTTCTTTAGCTTGGATTTGCTTCTCTTGTCCTGGTCTCCCTCTTCATGGGACGTGGCTGAGGTGGTGGAGCTGACAGATTTGGAGCGTTTCTTTTTCCTTTTGAGGCTGTTAGCGTCACTCTCCGACATATCGGCGACGTGGAGAGCGTCCAGTCTAAAGTCATAGTCTGCAGGCGCACTGACTGGCCGGTGTGCCGTCATGCTGGGACTAGTCATCTCTTCTGCGGATGGAGCTCGCATGTGAACAGGAGATGGAGCTCTGACCTCACCGGCTACAAATATGTCAGGTTTTGCAGCCTCTGCCCCTTGGCAATGCTCGGGGCTGATTATCACCTGTGACGGAAGTTCTACATCAATGTCCACACCACCAGGTAAAGAATCGTGACTGATTTTCAAATGAGCGTCTGGTGCGTTGATGTTCAAGCTAGCATGAGGTACCTCAACCTCTATCCCTGCATTAGGCCCATCAAACTCAACACTACAACCAGGCAGACTGACGTCAGGTGATTGGCAGTCAATGTTTGCACTGGGAATTTCGACGCTAGGAACATCAAAAGAAGGGACGGAAGCATCAGGAGTATTAAGCCTAACAATAGTATTAGGAAGTTTGATGTCAGTAGCAAATATATTGATATTCGGAAGCTTAGCGTCAGGAGCATCAACATTGATGCTAGCATTCGAAAGTTTGACGTCAGGAGCATCAACAATAATGTTAGCATCCGGAAGTTTGACGTCAGGAGCATCAACGTTGATGCTAGCATCCGGAAGTTTGACGTCAGGTGCAACAAGTCCACGATTGAGGCCAGGAGCGCCACAAAGCTTTATATCAGGATCATCTGGACCAGAGGGCAAAGAGAGGTCAGGCTTGTTGGGCCCCTTTCCATGCAGGCTGGGAAACTTCACGTGCGGAAGCTTTGCAAGACTGAAATGAAAATCAGGAAATTTGAAGGAATGGCCAGTCTTGCCTCCAGACGAAGATCTCTTGGAGGTGCCAGACGATGATGACGATGAGGTAGAGGTGTCCAGACCTCCTTTTGCGCCTTTTGTGTCTTTGGATTTCTGTCGTGGGGGTATTGGTGGTGGCGGGGCGCTTTCTTCTTTCTCGTCTTTCCTTTTCTTATCTTTGCTTTTGTCTTTGTCCTTCTTTTCTGTGTCTTTATCTTTCCTTTCTTTGCCCTTGCCTTGATCTTTCTTGTCTTTGTCCTTCTTGCCTTTCACTTTATTTACCTTCTCCTTTTCTTTCTGTTCTTTTTTCTTAATATCCTTGTCTTTCTTATCCTCCTCTTTCTCCTTGCCTTGGTCTTTATTAGACTCATCAGACGAGCTGCTTGATTTGCCCGCCTTCTTATCTTTTTTGCTTTGGTCTGAGCTGCTGGGGAAAGATTTTGATGTGTCGAGGTGATCGCTTTGCTTATTTTCATGCACTGCTGGCAGGACGTCCTTGAAGTAGAACTCACTGTCCTCGTAAGGGACAAATGTGGGCGACATGTGGATAGAATCTTTGGGCAGCGAGCTGATCGACATAGAGGGCATCTTAGGCGGTACTGGTTTTGCCTCGCTGGGACTCGGGGCTCTGGGTAAAGAACTTCCGCTAGAGGCTTTTGGGGAAGAGTCTCTGCTGGGAACTTTGGGTGAGGATCGTCCGCTGCTCGGTGCTTTAGGTGAGGATCCCCTGCTGGGAATTTTCGGCGAGGACGCTCCACTGGATTCTCGCTGACGTGGGAATATTCTGGAGTCATCTTCGGAGCTGGTGAAGCTGTGGTCTCCTGAGCGACTTCCTGAGCTGCTTCCTCGAGGTTTGTCTTTGCGCGGGTGGGACGATAGGCGGTTTGCCTTCAGTTTCTAAGGATGAGGAAGCAGAAGTCCCAGATATTTTTTTTTTCGCTTCCTTTTCTGAGGCTGATGAGGTAGATGGGGACAAACGGGCGGGTTTTGGTGGTGTGCGTGGAATGACGAGTTCCACATCAGAACGGTCAGACAGGTCCGATTGCGAACCGCAAGATCGGACTGGTTTAGAGGATGGGAGACCGGATGGCGGTGGTGGGGGAGTGACAAATACAGGGGGTCCCCGATCGTCTCGCTTTCCAGAAGACGCGGATGAAGATGATGAAGAACTTTTGGAGCTTTTCGAGCTCTTTGAACTTTTTTCGGAATCTGATTGAGGTTCTTTGTGAGAGCTACCAGAGGCATAAATCTGTTCTCTTTCCGGCTGTTCAGCGTCAGTGCCAGTGATGGTGACAAGGGGAGCTGACGGGGCAGAGGCTTCCAGAATGGGTACTTGGTTGATCTCAATTTCTGATTCAAGATGAGCGTCAAGCATGTTTGGCATTTCCATATCCCCAGTCTCTGTCTCAATCTCGTGCGTGTCTGCGTGCTCGGAGAGAGACGAATCGGTGATGAACTGCGAAGAGTTTGCGCTGATGCTTCCGTGTTCCATGTCTGCGTATCTGTCTTGTCTCTCGCTCTGTGAGCTATTCATAGATCTGTCTTCAGCTTTTTTATCGGCAGAATGCTCAAGGTTTTGGGCGTCCAGCTCAGAGGTGTTGACTATCTGCTGTTCTAGGTCTTTGAACGACTGCCCAGTATCAACTAACTCTCTGTAGGCCTCGTCTTCCGCCTGCACATGGTAAGCTTTTTCTTCCTTCTTCTTCTTTTTATTCTTCTCTTTCTTCTCGTCGTCAGAATCGGAAGATGAAATTGGTGAGGACGAAGACGATGAAGATGATTTCGATTTGATCGGGAGTAGCGGTCTGTCGAAAGCCGATTCTAAAATGGCGGTGTTTGAAATGATTATTTCGTCTTCCTTGGATTCGTTTTCCTGCATGATGGGTGTTTGTTTCTCAGGCTCTACATCTTGCTGGCTTTCAAGTTCTTTGTTCTCCAGAATCACCCTCTGCTCGTCGTGTCGCTCTTCAAGCTGAACAAATTGAAAGTTTGCAGCTGTGTCAGTCAGGAGCTCCTCGCCTTTAATCAGCGCTTGGGGATGGTAATAGTCATCGGCTGACGGTTCGTCGTCTTTGCAGATGTCATCAGGTCTAAGTACAGTTTCGAACTGTGGTTTTCCGGCTTTCATGGGTTTACCATTAATTAGAGATTCCAGCGTTTGCTCTGGAAGGTTGTCAGTTTGGAGAATGAGTTGATCCTCTGTGTTTGATCTCTCATCAGGACCTGTGATGGATAGTGATGATTGTACAGCAAGGTGTTCTGGCTGTGTTATTTTCGAAGAAAGAGGCTGACTTTCCATCGTCTGCGTGGTAACTATCTCTACAGGTGTATCTTCGATGCCGACGTTTGGGCTCGTGTCTTCTTTCTCTTCCTCTTGACCGTCCCCGTTTTCGTAACTCTTCTGTTTCTTCTTCCCGCTCTTGAATGAAGAAGATGATGAGGAAGATGACGATGGCGACGAAGATGATAAAGATTTGCGAGAACGCCGTTTAGATGGCTTGGGTGGGTCAGTGGCTGACGGGGGAGTAGCATAGTACAGAGGTTGGTGGTCGTTTGCTGTCGGCCAAGCGAGATACACCATGCTACTGAAATCGGTCGACGGTGTCACGGTCGGTCCAATCACGCCCTGGTCAATTGGGATGGGGGAGGGAGGCGTCCCCGTATCAATTTGGCTGTATTCTCTCATCACCGTCATGCTTTCTTGGCCAAGGTCCATGGGCAGGGAATCGGCAAAGTCATTTCTTGAGGTATCACTCCTAGGACCATCTTCGCCATTTTCAACCGGAGGACGCTGTTCATCTCGTTTCGGGGTTGCCTCCAGATCTTGTTCGTGCCTCACGGCCTCCATGATTTCTTCTACCACTCTTTCCTCGGAGGTTTGCCGTGGTCGTGGCTGCGGCTGAGGTCTTCTTTGGCTTTCTTGTTCTAGTGACGGCCTTGACCCTGTTGGTGACGGCGTGGATGAAGCCGAGCTGTTGCCGCGATTCCGTCTTTTGCCATCGTCACTCTTCACTGCAACACAACACAAGAAAACAATACACGTTGTAATTTCAAGTGAGTCAAGTCCGTTTGTTGTTTTTTTGTTTGTTTGTTTGTGTGTGTTTTTTTTTTTTGGTTTTTTTTTGGGGGTGGGGGGGGGGGGCCTTTTACACTAGATAGTATGATTTCTTTTTAAAGAAAAGATTTCATTAATCCACATTACTGAGGTGAAAGTTCTAAAAAAAGCGTGTGAAGCAACTTCGATAGAGATTCGGTCCCTTTACAACGTCATCTCACGAGTTTCCTTCTATTCTGGCATTACGCGTCCACCGATACATCAAGCCATGAACATAAAAACAGCCACAGCAAAGCCCTCTAATGCACGCTCATAGCGTTGAGTCACGACTGGTATAGCTTAGGGCCGGACCCAGGGGGGGGGAGGGTTACCTGGGTTCCGAAACCCCCCCTCCAAAGTTTAAAAAAAATTTTTGGTATGCAAAGAGTTTCATTTTTTTTAATTGTTTTTAAAACATCGCAGTTTTTAGTCACTTTTGGTCCAAAGTACAAAGAGTTATTTATATACAATTCAACGGAAATCCATTTCAAGGGATCCGTTAAAACGTCCAAAGCGTTTTCCCGTTGAAACGACCAAGTAACCCAACCCCTAAGCCTAAATTAGTAAATGCAGCCATCTTTTCTTGCTCTGGCCACAAGCCTCTTCCAGCACCTTCACATTGATACTGCCCTATCCTATCTTATCCTGTCCCGTAACCCGGAGATCGTAGGGGCACCACAGATGATCGTTTAACCAGCATACTTCATCTTTCTCTGTCCTCAGCAGCGGTCTCCCTCTTCTTCTACCTCCTTGCACTGTGCCTTGCAGAATGGTCTTTGCAAGGCCTGATGATCTGGTGGCGTGGCCATGCCATCGGAGTTTCCGTTTCTTCACCACTTTGATACTGCCCTAATCCCCCAAAAACGACTTTTTAGAAATATTAATTAAGATGCTAAGTTGATAATTGTGAACACAGCGTTCGTTGCCTGGTTTGGTGAAGTCAGCAAAATGGCAAATGCTTTGACAACTGATGTTATTGTTCCTAGTCAAGCATCCCGACAGACTCTCCGTGACAACCAACCTGCGGCCACTCCAGAAGAATATTTCAAGATTAGCATTGCCATTCCTTTCTTGGAACACATGTCAACCGAATTGGACTCGAGGTTAAAAAATGTTGACCTAGCAGTTGATGGTCTCTGGTTCCAAGCACTTTAACAGACAACCAGGATGGTTTCATGCAGGTTCCAGAAGGAGTGAAGACACTGGCAATGCTGTGGGAGTTTGACCAACCAGACAACGCTACCCTTGATGCAGAATACCAACGGTGGGTTTGCAAATGGCGAAGGGCTGCTGAAAATGCGACAGCTATCATCCCATCCACGGCATCAGAAGCACAGAAACATTGTGACAGGGATTTGTATCCCAGCCTGTTCATCATGCTAAAGAACCTTTGCACCCTGCCTGTCACTACTGCCGAGTGTGAGTGTTCAGTCAGTTGCGCAACCTGAAAAACTACCTGCGCTCTACAATGGGGCAACAGAGACTAAATGGACTTGCTTTACTGAAAGTGCACAGGGATGTTGATATTGACTTCAAAGAGGCAGTGAACTGTTTTGCCAGAAGATACAATTCACAAATGGTACTAATGCCGAGTAACATAGTGCAGCAAGACTGAAAGTGAAAGCAGGGCGGTGATGTTCATAAACTACAAGGTAAAGCTTTATGCCGTTAATGATCAACAAAAAGTATTGAATAATAATAGTATACAAAACATCTCTGCTGATAAATAAATGTTTGTGTGTGTGTGTGTGTGTGTGTGTGTGTGTGTGAGTGTGTGTGTTGTTGTTGTTTTTTTAAGGGAGGGGCAGAGGATAATTTTTGTACCCCAGAGTTTGTCAGTTCAATTGTTCAAAAAGCTCAAAGTCCCAGACCATCACAGATGGCTTTTTCAAGGTTCAGATTGCACCAGATTGCACCATTTTGCATCCTTGAAAAAAACAATTTCCGGGGGGGGGGGGGGGGGGGCATGCCCCCGGACCCCCCTAGAAAGCTCGGCGCTTCGCGCCTTCGCTGAATCTGTAACCCCCCCTTCGACTTTTCCCAGGTCCGGCCCTGGCTTAACTTTATAATTTTTGCGACGGTCTAGATATTCTAAGGGAGACAACTCATAAGCCATCCAATGCCTATAGCACGCAACGTTTCGAACGGGCGGACACGAAGTTTAGATCACTAGATTCACTGTTTGCAAATATTACACACAAACATGTATGAGTATTTAAACAAAATAATGGTCATTTCTAAGCGTGAATTAGACGTTGTATAAGTTTGTGAGCAACTTTGATCTCGAACTTTTTTTTTCTCAATAATTCTATTAATCTATTCATAGACGCATCAGTACTCTGAGTGAAGCGCATAATTATATGATAACTTTGCTAGAAGTATTCCCATTGCAAACAAGTTAGTGACAAAATGAAAATTTTGAAAATTTAAAGATTTAGTGACTACAATTATTAAGACAGAGCCAGAGGTAGAGGGTGGGGATGTGGTGGAGATGAATGGACGGAGAGAGAGGAAGGGAGAGAGAGAGAGGGCGGAGAGAGAGGAGAGTAAAGGAGACAGAGATACGTGATACGTAATTTATTCCTATAGGGCACACCCCATCAGAAAGGGATGTGTGAAACAAACAAAATGTAAGCCTACATCACAATTTATAAGAAACAAAATAAAAAATTTTAACAAATAAATGGTCACAATATCATAATAATCAAGAAAGCGCTATTTCCCTTGCATTGAAAGCTTTATACAAATAAATACAGACATTTTTAATGATATTCATGTTTGTTGAAGACAGCATATGAAATGCACTAAGCCTTCTATAATACTTTCTAGGAATCAATTCTGTCCTTAAACATTCATAGAAGGGACAACAAAAAAGAATATGTATTTCGTCTTCAGTTCCAACATTACATAATGGACAAATCAAATCCTGCAGGCGATTATATCTATATCTATAATAATGGACTCTAAGATCAGAAACGTCAAAGCGAAACTTGCTCATAATATATTTTTAGATGGCGATTAATATCACAAAACAGATACGTGGGAATTTGATTTGGTGGGCAACAAAAGGATCTATAAATATAGAACCTTTCACTTTCATTCAGATGAACGGTTACGTTTTGTCATCTACAATCAACTAAACGCTGTTTAAACAGACTTTAAAAAAAAAGCTTTATCACAACCAACACCTTGTTCTTGCCATACAAAACCAAAACAATTTTCATACAAAAAAGAGACATAGAGAGACAGAGAGAGAATTGATAATTTGATAACTTGATTCTTAATGTCTTTAGCAACACAGCCCTCAGACAGGATTTAAAACAATTTATCAAACATTTTTGAGAAAATTTCAACAGTTTTAATTATTATCTAATGTTATTTTTTAAAATATAAATGTACAATCTATTCATGCATCCTATGATTAAAAATGATCCTAAAAATTTAATAAAAGCATTATTACATTATTTTCAATGTGGTTAAACAAAACAAACACTCAATTTATTCTAGTGCAACACACAAACATACATTTGTTCAAACGGCACAAAGTGACCAATCTCTCAATTTCTCAGTTACGTCATACAATACTAAATCTGGATAAGTAAACACAGTCTAAATCAATATATCAATATTCACATTTGGATTTGACCCACATAGCAATAATAAATAATCTCTCTCTCTCTCTCTCTCTCTCTCTCTCTCTCTCTCTCTCTCTCTCTCTCTCTCTCTCTCTCATCTCTTCTCTCTCTCTCTCTCTCGAGAGAGAGAGAGAGAGAGAGAGAGAGAGAAATTTAGCTAAATTCTTTATTTTATTTTCATCCTTACATGCAAGCAGTTTTGTTACTTGCTGCTGTGCATCGGAATGCAATTTCTGATTTTAGATTCATATGCAGAGAGAGAGAGAGAGAGAGAGAGAGAGAGAGAGAGAGAGAGAGAGAGAGAGAGAGAGAGAGAGAGAGAGAGAGAGAGAGAAAGAGAGAAACAGACAGATACACAGACGAGACACAGAGACACAGACAGAGAGAGAGCCAGAGACAGACATGGGGAAAAATAAAGAGACAGACAGAGAACAACATCGACAATACAAAAACAAATTGAGGTGGGAACTCTTTACTTTCAAAATCAATCCGCGTTTTCAATGAAAATATCTGTACAATGTAAACATGAAAGGAAGGCACACACACTCACTACATCCCATCATTCACTCACTCAAGTACACATAATTCTCTTCTCTCTCTCTCTCTCTCTCTCTCTCTCTCTCTCTCTCTCTCTCTCTCTTTCTCTCTCCCCATCTTTAACACACGCACTCACACAGTACAGGCAAACACACGCCCACATGCGCATATACCCATATATCTCTCACACTCACACACAAACATACACACACAGATGCACCAAAAAAACTCCCACCCACTGAGAGACAATGCGGAGAGTAAACACACAAAGAAATTCATGAAGACACCACAGAGTGTGAAAGAGAGACTTGCCTCGAGCCTATGTACGACATTTGAAGAAACACCACTTCCTTCAACCAATTAAGAAGAGAGAGGCTGGGCTGGGTGAATAAGAAACCCATTAAAAAAATTTAATGGTCTGAAAACTGTCTTTCACAGACAGAGCTTTGAAGCACTAAATGATGAGAACCTGCAGACGCTCCAGGGACCTCCCCTGTCACACATGGCACGATCTTTTACACATCTCTCTGAGACAAGAATCCAAACAACTATATACTTGTGGACTTATCTGGTCTTTAAAGGATACTCTACACTATAATGAAGACAAACTCTTTCCTGGTGATGAAGAAAGCCTCTTTTCCTATGGAGCTGCCGCGCCAGCCCCTGAAAATCTGGAGACTATGACCTCGTGACCCTAATCACAATCGCCTAATTAGCATGACGCTCATTAGTGCTAGGGCACAAGAGAGAGACACAGACCTTTATATACTAGACCTGTGCCTGTTTTTCTGCGCCACCAATGTTTCACTTATTATAGGCCTAGTAAGCCTTCTTCTAAAGTCGGCATAGGGGGTAGAGCAACTTCCAACCTCCGTTTTGCGGATGAAATTGATAGATTAGTTGGAGAGGAATGAGGACTTGAACAGCTGATACCTAGGCTTGAGACCACTTCCAGAGCCTTTCGAATGGAAACAAGTACAGCTAAGACCAAAATGATGACCAACAACAACAACGGTTTCAACACAGACATCAAAGACAAAGGCCAATCCATCAAAACGGTGCATAATTTCCAATGTTTAGGAGCTATTGTATCAGACAATGGGTCCCGACAGGAAGTCCTCTCCAGGATTGCACAAACAACTGCTGCCTGACAAGGTTGAAGCCTAGGTGGAAAGACAGGACCATCAATCCACACTCCAATGTAAGGCTGCTGCGCTCCCTTGTCATCTCCATCTTCCTATACGCTAGCGAAACATGGACCCTCACAGCAGATCTACAACGAAGAATACAAAGAATGGAGATGAGGTGCTACAGAAGACTTCTGGGCATTACCTATATCCAGCATATCACCAACGACGAAGTCCGACAGACCATCATACAAGCCATTGGACAACACAATGACATGCCCACAGTGGTTAAGAAACGGAAATTTTCCAATGGTATGGCCACGTCACCAGATCATCAGGCCTTGTAAAGACCATCTTGCAAGGCACGGTGCAAGGAGACAGAAGAAAAAGGTGGGAGGACAACATTGGAGAATTAATTGGCTTGACACTGAGCGAAGCAAGGAGGGTTGCTGAAGACAGAGAAAGATGGAGTACGGTGGTTAAACGATCATCTGTGGTGCCTCAACGACTTTTGAGTTACGGGATAGGATAGGATAGGAAAAAGCCTTCTTCAGCTCGTCACGGAAGTACTTTAAAAGAAGAATCCATAACTTGTGTTGTCCCAAGGTATGACTCAAGTAACGCAGGCCTATCACAGGGAAGCGGTCAGTTGTGTTAGTCCTACGCAGACTATGATACTGCAGTTTGCGGAAGCAGCAAAGGACAAAACTTATAGGCAGAGAAGTTCCAATCCTCGGACGCAAAGCTGAATCTCCAGTACTAAACCTCCGTGCCCGAAAGAAGAGAGAGAAAAAGAAAGGGAGAGAGAGAGAGAGAGAGAGAGAGAGAGAGAGAGAGAGAGAGAGAGAGAGAGAGAGAGAGCGTAGTGTATGTGTGTGTGCGCGAGCGCGCGTGGTGTGTGTGTATGTGTGTGTGTGTGTGTGTGTGTGGGTGTGTGTGTGTGTGTGTGTTCTTGTGTGCAGACGGGCTCGCGTGTGTGTGTATTAGTAGCGCAGTGTTGTTTTCGGATAAAAGTTAAGAGATGGACGTCAACTGTTCCATATTTTAAAGCAGCAGTAGTAACAGCAACACTGCTTTTCTTTCTGCTTGTCTCTATGAACTGAACCCGAATGGATCACTATCGCCGTGAAATGGAACGAATGAATGAACTATCGAATGAATCAAGGAGCAAGTTAGTTATTCCTTGCTCACAGGGTCCAGCGCACTGCAAAGAGCCAAATCAGGACCACAAAATCAAAACCACAACTTGTTTGAAAGAGGACTCACTCCTGATCCGCATAAAAGATCTGCTAAACAACCTTAGTGTACCCTTTCTGATATGATGATGATGATCATTGTTGTCAAGGTGGCGACGTGGTGATTCGTCCTTAATGTTAATGCAATATGACGTAAAGCTTCGTTATTCCTTCCTAGTGGTAACACTGAAGGCAATCCACCAGCCGTTCACTTTACAATAAAGGCATCTCACGCAGGGGACGCTGAGACTATACTCTAATTTATCGAATCCCCGTTTACAAAAACAAAATAGAATATAAACATCATTATAAAATATAAACAAAACACATACATATAAAAGACCTACATTGCTAAATCATAATATCATAGGACGCCCTAGTGACCATTTGGTAGAAAGCGTCCAATATTTCCAAGCTGACCCAACAGACCCCATACACAAATGAGGAGTTTTTGAAGTTTCAAGAAAAAATGTAGGTGACTGGTCTAGCGAATAAGATAGTATATTAGATTGATAGAACAGAGTAGGGATGAGAAAGAACAAAGGAGAAAGACAGCAACAGTGGGAATTTAAAGCACTAAATTTCCAGAAAGTGGGGATACTATTTATACAAAAAACACCGGCACCCAAACGGAGTGTAAGGAGCAGTTTAATGAATGGGATAACAACTATGTAAAGCATAACAATCCCAGCATGAAACTACAGGAATTCGTCTGCAATACTTATCAGCAACGATCAGTCGTAGATATTGCAAGAAGAAGAAGAAGAAGAAGAAGAAGAAGAAGAAGAAGAAGAAGAAGAAGAAGAAGAAGAAGAAGAAGAAGAAGAAGAAGAAGAAGAAGAAGAAGAAGAAGAAGAAGAAGAAGAAGAAGAAGAAGAAGAAGAAGAAGAAGAAGAAGAAGAAGAAGAAGAAGAAGAAGAAGAAGAAGAAGAAGAAGAAGAAGAAGAAGAAGAAGAAGAAGAAGAAGAAGAAGAAGAAGAAGAAGAAGAAGAAGAAGAAGAAGAAGAAGAAGAAGAAGAAGAAGAAGAAGAAGAAGAAGAAGAAGAAGAAGAAGAAGAAGAAGAAGAAGAAGAAGAAGAAGAAGAAGAAGAAGAAGAAGAAGAAGAAGAAGAAGAAGAAGAAGAAGAAGAAGAAGAAGAAGAAGAAGAAGAAGAAGAAGAAGAAGAAGAAGAAGAAGAAGAAGAAGAAGAAGAAGAAGAAGAAGAAGAAAAAGAAGAAGAAGAAGAAGAAGAAGAAGAAGAAGAAGAAGAAGAAGAAGAAGAAGAAGAAGAAGAAGAAGAAGAAGAAGAAGAAGAAGAAGAAGAAGAAGAAGAAGAAGAAGAAGAAGAAGAAAAAAAGAAGAAGAAGAAGAAGAAGAAGAAGAAGAAGAAGAAGAAGAAGAAGAAGAAGAAGAAGAAGAAGAAGAAGAAGAAGAAGAAGAAGAAGAAGAAGAAGAAAAAAAAGAAGAAGAAGAAGAAGAAGAAGAAGAAGAAGAAGAAGAAGAAGAAGAAGAAGAAGAAGAAGAAGAAGAAGAAGAAGAAGAAGAAGAAGAAGAAGATTTATAATAATACAAAACTTTTGATATAAATAATTCTATAGATAACTTTATCAATGCGATGTAGGCTTACAACTTGGTACAAACTCTTCATACTTTGGTGGTATGGAAATATGTAATATTAAACCTGTCAACAGGGATCATAGACTTACTTTTCCATCTTCGTAGCAGAAAGAGAACAACTACAGGAACAACGAACAAAATTGACGTTATCAACATGGTCTCTTGTTGCCCATACAATCTCAAAAGTGAGTCTCCCTTCTCGTTTGTCTACTTCGTCGTCGTCTTCTTCTTATTGTTGTTCTCGTTCTTCTTCTTCTCCTCCTCTTCCTCCTCACACATTTACTGTTCGTGGTATGTCATAGCTACTGTTTGATGTGGTGCAATCAAACGTTAAAATACTTCTTCCGTACGCCCCTTGCATAGTTTGTCAGTCTTTATATAAAATGTATTCGATAATTTTATCTGCTAGCAATAATGTTGGGACTTTTTAATGCAAGTAATTCGAAGTGACTTTTAAACTGCATTATTAATTGATAAAGGTGTAATAGCAACAGTCAACAATGTCTGCAGAATGACATCCGAAAGTGACGTAAGCTTAAACTGGAATAAACATCTTGCACATGGCCAAGACTCGTGACTCATATTCTGCAATAAAAGGCAGCACACTTCTTTTTGTAATTAATAATGCTATTTAATATCTAACAATGTAATTTATTATATTGCAGCATAGTCACCAAACGACAAACGAAAAGTGAATGGTCAGTCAGTCTGGGAGATTCCAGTCTGCAGGCCAACTAACAACATGTGTTTGTATTATCATAATAATTATTGCTGTAAATGGGTAAATTTTTAGCAGCACGTCTACGATTCCAATGCAAAGACATCGTAAACGGTGTAAATATGAGGTAAGTATCCTAGTCATTGAAGAAATTTGGCACTCCGATAAATCATCTTCATTTGTACACTTTTATGGTATAAGAGATTAGGGTTATGCCCCTTGACACAATACCCACAGAATAAACAAATATCCAAGTATGACATGGAATGCACTTCGTCTTCAGACTAATGGGACCATTTACCGACAAGGTCGCATCCAACAGAAAACATGTTTGTTGCCATGTGATGACACGACAGCGCAAAGTAGTATCACCACGCATGCAAGTAAACTTGACATTACTATAGTGCAGCGATGAACAGATCGATGAAATAATTTCTACATCCATCCAATTCAAGGTTATGTTGGACCAAATAATGGCATGAGTTTTTCATTCCAATAAAAGAAACAATGAGATGCATTTTAAAGGGAATTGTAAATGTCAGATTTCAGGATCCAGCGTAGTAAATAACCAAACGAAAAAGGAGACACCCCAAAACACAATAAAATGTTGAAAACTAGCTTCGTTAGAATTGCCTAACTCTTCATCCTACGATAAGTAAGTTGGACCAGCAGTATTTTTGTTCATTGTATAGCATGACCAGGCAGAAACTTGCACCGTTGAACGAAATATAGATTGTGTACATTTTATACAGGAGTTTGAGCTTGTAGCTTCATTCATTTGTTAAAATTGTTACACTGTTAATGTTAAAAACTTGCTTCATTGTTTGTTGTTTTTGTTGGTGGTGTTGTTCTAAGATCACTATATCTACACAACCTAAATGGAATAAATGAAGAAGAAAAAAAGGAACTATTAATCAAAATTCATCTATAAAAAGAAAACAACACACTCTTAGTTTGTAAAACACAGGTTCATCCACCTGCTACTACTACAAAGCTAAACCTGCCTGCTATGAAAAACATTGAAAACAGAGCAAAACACCCTTGTAACGCAATCATTTCCCAGTCACCTATTCACCTACTATTAAATTGACTGTGTAGTACAACTGAGCTGTAGGGCAATGGTTGATTTGGTGGGATGAGAACCAAACTATCCAAAGTAACATGAATCCTTAACTATGTGTTAATGTAAACTGCCCTAAACGGCGGAGGCAGTAAATGGGGCAATAGTTCCGAATTAAGCTTTGATCATTCATCCCTTTTTAATAGCACCTGCCCTTTTAAAACGATTTGCCTCAATCTAAGTACACGGAGGAAGAGGAAGAAGAAGAAGATTTGGAAAGAGAAGAAGAAGAAGCAGAAGAAGAAGAAGAAGAAGAAGAAGAAGAAGAAGAAGAAGAAGAAGAAGAAGAAGAAGAAGAAGAAGAAGAAGAAGAAGAAGAAGAAGAAGAAGAAGAAGAAGAAGAAGAATGACTGACTGACTGATTGACTGACTGGCTTATTGTATTAGCATTGAAATTTAACGTCTACAACGGTTTGCTGTCAGTTCCCCCCCTCTCCCCCCCCCCCCCCCGTTCATTTCCTCCCCGGTCATTTCCTTCCGTCAATTTCCCTCCTGGTCAATCCCCCCCCCCCCCCCCAGGAAACTTACTCCCTGGTTATTTCCCCCCGTTCTCAACTTCATCCCCATAGTCACTTCCCCCCCTTTCTTTTACTCCCCGTTTATTTCCCCCCCCCCTCCCATGTTCTCAACTTCATCCCCATAGTCACTTCCCCCCATTTTTTTTACTCCCTGGTTATTTCCCCCCGTTATCAACTTCAGCCCCATAGTCACTCCCCCCCCTCCCCCCCCCATGTACCCGGTTATTTTCCCCTGTTATTAATTTCATCCTCAAAGTCACTTGACACACATAGAAATTGGTACATTCATGACATCGACAAAAGGCAAGACAATGATTGCAAGACAATGATTGCAAGACAATGATTGCGGACAAAAGTAATTACATCTACCACTATCAGAAACCATTAGCAGGAAACAAACAACGTTTCAAATGTGAGTTCCACCAGGACACAAAATGCAAGGCAGCAGTGCACGTGATGGTAAGTGTTACTTATTGTATTAGTAATAGTAATACCGGATGCTAATACGCGCTTTACATCGAATGATATCAAACTCAAAGCGCGGCGACCTATACCAACATACACGCTCACGAGGATGAAATTACGACAGGGGGGAATTTTGTGGGGAGGAAAAGTCCTGGGGGCACATAATCCCGGGGATGAAATTGCGACAGGGGGTCCGGAATTTTTTCGGGAGGATAAGTCCTGGGGGGAAATAACCCTGGGGATGAAATTGCGACAGGGGGGAATTTGCTCGGGTGAATCTATCCCAGGGAGGAAATGATCTGGGGGAAATGACCGGGGAGGAAATCACTGGGGAGGAAATGACTGGATACCGTCTACAACCACCAATGGCAGACAGAGTCACCATTGGCGATATAGCGGACGGGGATAACCATCCAAGGAAAGAAGGGGACCTAAGTTAACACTGAACCACCAGAGCAATCATACTGTTACGATGAACAGTGAAAATAGCCACTTTTATGGTGCATACTACGGGTTTCGAAACTGGTCCATCGGTCAAGAGGAACAAGAAGAGCAAAAAGGAAGCACTGTACATCAACGGGAACAATGAGAAGAGCAGATCAGACAGTTCATTGGATACAGCAAACAACCAGAACCAATCTTTCATTGGTCCGAATTTTGTCAGATTTGAACTAAATTACTTCTTTTTTGGGGGGGTGAGGGGGAAGGGGAAAGGTGAGTGCCGCTTGGCACAGGCTAGAAATGTTCCACGTTAAGAAAAGTGGAGCCGGGGTTAGTGCTTGGCCGGGTGGCCATGCTTAAAAGGCCACCAACAGACCACGCAAAGAATGAACTAAACAGGCGCACGACGCACCTTAGTCCGCCCCATTGTGACTGGCTATCCGGATCTAGGCAAAGTAGCGAGGGTGGGGGGAGGATTGGGGAAGAGAAGATAGGCACCGCTTCAATTAAAGCTGGCCTAGAGAAAAGGAAGGTCCCAAGCGTCTCTTTCTCCCATCAACGAGCGAAAGGTTACGGGAACACCTTTACCTTTACTTTTCCCTTTAGTCTACAAAAACCAGCCATTAGATGCGTCGGATAAACAAGTTCAGACTGCATAGCATTCTTATCCTATCCTATCCCCTAACTCAAAAGTCGTTGGGGCACCACAGATGAGCGTTTAACCACTTTGCATTTTAATGCCACTGTTTCTTTTTTTTTTCGTAAGGAACATGTGAGTCATGTGGGCTTTGCCCTTCTATTTTGTTTTTTAAGCTATGTATTTTCAGTTGGGCAACAGCCACTGTGAATTTTAAACGGATCCGTCCAGTAGCAAAGGGAGGCGTGGACGAAGTGAGTGACTGCGTGTTTTAATTTCCTACTTGTTGTATTGCAATGAAAGATAAACTGCTATCTCAAACATCAGAAAATTTATATTAAAAATTGATTTACTGGCAAACTAAAACTGAAGTTAAATGAATACTAATTATGAAAAGAATGCTGCAATGCACCACCTAGCAACGCAAAATGCCCAAATATGTGTCAGCAAATACGGGCAATTACAATCAAATCCTGACTGGACTCGAAATGTTGACAAACAGTAAAGTGTTTACCCATTAATTGATATCTTTATGATCTCTAGGCAAACATGGAATGAATTGGGATTTATAACTGCAAATAATCTCCATCGTCGCGTGCTGGTTAATCACTTCCACAGGCGGGGACTGCTCTTCAGAGATTAAGCTTACCCTTTCATCATAAAGGCGAACTTGCGTCCAGTGGCTAAAGCAATATCCTTTTGGAACAGGATGACAGGATAACAGGAATTTATTTCACCAATTGACATGTAATAGATACAACAATCGGAATATTATTTGGTGTTGGACAATGGCAGAATGTTTAATATTTAACATCTCTCTCTCTTTCTCTGTCTCTCTCTCTCTCTTACACACAAGCACGCACACATACATACCTACATACACAAATACACACATGCATGCACATCCACACACACTCGCACAAACATACCCATAGGCTCGCACACAGTCATCGCCTGTACTAACACTTAACACACACACACACACACACACACACACACACTTCCTCTCACAGTGAGAGCATCATTATTACATGGTATTCCATAGCATACTGAAATGAATAAACAGATAGATATAGTAAAACACAAATGACTAGTCTAAAGTGATCACAAAAAACATTCTGGATTATAACAGTCGCTGTAGTATTTAGATGTATGTAGGGAGGAGCAGGGCGTGCGCACGGCAGAGGGATCAGCGGTGGGAGGAAGATGCGGCGTTTAGAGATCCTACAGTTTGAGGGTAAAAGGAATCTTTACAGCGGGAAGTGTGGGATCTGAAGGATCGAAAGCGGCTGCCAGAGGGGAGAAGTTCCAACAGGGGGTGGGTAGGGTGGAAAGGGTCAGAGAGGATCTTGTCGGCTCTGTTGAGAGAGCGGGTCGAGTAGATGGAGGCCAGAGAGGGGAGCTCACAGCCGACAATCCTGCCTGCCATGCGCACGACCCGCTCCAGCCGGTCTTTGTCGAGCTGCATTGCTGTTCCGAACCAGACAGTGATGATGGAAAACGTTAGGACGCTCTCCACCATGGCCCGGTAGAACTGGACGAGAATGTCTTTGGAAAGGCCAAAACTTCCTCAGCTGTCTGAGGAAGTACAGTCGTTGATGAGCCCGCTTCACGATGGTGTCAATGTTGGCACCCCAGCTGAGGTCATCGGAGATGAGGGAAACCAAGAACTTGAACGAGTCTACTGTCTAGATGGCTTGTCCATTGATGAGCAGTGGATCTTTGGGGTCCTGGTTCCTGCGGTAGTCCACAATCATCTCTGCAGTCTTGGAGGTGTTCAGTTCGAGGTTGTTGTCTTCGCACCACCACACCAAGCGGTCAACTTCCTGGCGGTACATGTATGTTGTTGGGCCTTGGTGGGCCAAATAAAAGTACTCATTTTTCACTTCCTGTCTTAGCAGTGTATGATTGCTCTGGTGGTTCAGTGTTGATTTAATTACCTACTCCATCTTCCTTGCGATGATCCCCATCTGCCATATCGCCAATGGTGTTTGTTAAATGTTAATTCATTCTTTCTTTCTTTCTTCTTCTTTCTTCTTCTTCTTCTTCTTCTTCTTCTGCTATATTGTGAAAACTCCGTTTATGAGGAAAAAAAATATCCACAACTGTTCTCCTTGCTTAATTGCTAGCACGCAGAAACATACCCAAACACAACTTAAAGATACTTTACCCTGACCAAACGTGGTTAGCAATGTTAATACCTGCAAATGTATTCAAGGTAAGGTGTGTCTATTTACAGAAGTAGATCTTGATGAGAAGAAATAAAGCTGGCCTTGAGAAAAGGGAGGTCTCTTTCCCTGAAGACGTAAAAAGGTTACGAGAAACCATCTCCTTTTTACCGCATTTGCTCAAACTGACATCAAGTTAATTGTTTAGTTAATTGCATGGTACATATAAGGAGGGAACTAGAAAACCAGTTCAAAGGATAGTGAACCATGATGACACCTGGTTAGCCATGTTCATACCTTCAAAGGAATTCGAGGTGTGTCTATTAACACCGAAGGCCTAAGCATGCGTTTGAATTAATTTTGATAGGTAGAAACAAAACAGCGTCGCTCCAGACAGGCAGCCGACCATCAACGTAACAGTAACATCCTGCAGGGTTGGCAGAATTAAGACTTCGTTACGTTTTAATTCCAATGTCATGCATGGTTCTATCTCTCATGCGAAAATGTACCTGAGAGTATGAGAGACGCCACCTTCCAATTATTATAAAATAATTAACGCTTCTCCCATCTCCTGAAATAAGTTCAGTTTACATTGTGTCAGTAACCTTTATGAAATCTTATCAGGGGAAAGAAACAATGAGCTGATTTTTAAATTGGAATGGCGCAAATTCCGCGCTCACAGACAAAAAACAAACAAACAAAAAAAGCAAATTTTTAAAAATAATAATGACGTCACCCGACGTGCATAAAAGTGTGTCATTGTAAGGGATATTTATGTTCTAACGACATACCATGTATCAAAGTTCAAAGAAATCTGTCCATTAGTTTCAGGGAAAAGAGTGCGCGTAGCACGGACGGACGGACAGATTCAAAAACAACTGTTCCCCAGCTATCGCTCAGGAACTAAATACAGAAGCAGATATTAATCTCCTAGCATGACTTAGTTAACTATACTTTCAAGTGTTTTCACATTCGAACTCTCCGACCTCAGACAATATAGGCCTACCTCTCACGCTTGAACATCGACTTACTGACTCTCACGATCTTCTCATGCAAAATAAACAAGATGGCCAGCTATTCAAATGTATTACCAACCACTCACACACACTTTGAAATCCTATCCTATCCTATCCCGTAACTCAAAAGTCGTTGGGGCACCACAGATGATCGTTTTACCAGCGTACTCTGTCTTTCTCTGTTCTCAGCAACCTTTATGGCCTCGTTCAGTGTCAAGCCAGTCCATTCTCGAATGCTGTCCTTTCACCTCTTTTTCTGTCTCCTCTTCTTCTGCCTCCTTGCACCGTGCATTGCAGGATGGTTTTTGCAAGTCCTGATGCTCTGGTGACGTGGCCATACTATCGGAGTTTCCATTTATTCCCCACTGTGGGCATGTCATCGTCTTGTCCAATAGCTTGTGTGATGATCTGTCAGACTTCGTTGTTGGTGATGTGCTGGGTATAGGAAATGTCTATAAGTGTATAGGAAGATGGAGATGACAAGGGAGAGCAGCAGCCTTACCTTGGACTGTAGACTGATGGTCTTGTCTTTCCAAATGGGCTTCAACCTTGTCAGGGCAGCAGTTGTTCATTTTCTAAAGTGTTTATTTTCGTGACGACGTTTGACTCGGCTTTATTGTTAAAAAAAAAAAAAAAAAAAAAGCGACATATAAGCGCGGAATGAAAAGCAACTATCTGAACTACCTTCAAGCAAGCAAACAAAAATTCAAAATTGGTTGTTGATTGTGAGATAAAGCGCAACTGACCTCAGCGATCGTGACATTTGAGAAAGAGCAAAGGTCAAGAACCAAAAAAAAAGACTGAGCGGTGATGAAAGTATCTGCATATTAAAATTAATCAAACTTATGTCATTCTTACAAGAGATAAAGCAAGCAATGTGTTTTGAATAGAACAGTGAAATTTGGAGTAACAACGTCAGCCCAGCAACATCGACTTTGCGGTAGAGCAAATACGATGACAAATGAAACTGACCACTAATTTAGGTTTTGTTCTTATAAAGTTTGGTCAAAATCAGTTGACTAGCTCTTGAGATATGGCGTTCAACGGGCAACGAGATAGACATTTGCCTTGTTCTGATTCCCGACGATTTCAAAGTATTTCCAGAATGCGTCTTTTAAAAAAAGAACTTACCTCTCCAATCGGTTTAAAGTCCTTTCCGCTCCTAAATATTTCAAGTGGACTTGGTAACGTCGGTTAATAAAGTAATGTTTGAAATCCAGTCGACAATACTTCTCAGGACTTGTACATCACATGGCTGACACTAAATCTAAACTGTTTTACACCGATTTAAAACTGAACCTAAAAAAATAATTAAGAATTAAACTGAAGAGAAACGTAGGCGTAGTGGACAACTGAAGGAACTGAATAACTAGATAACTGACATATTATACTGTGAACTATTTACTAACGATGGTCAAGGATGACCAATCAATTAAGCAAGGCGACACCGTTAAGATTCAAGCGTCAACCACAGTATGTAGACTATGATTTGACCGGACTTGGTTTTCAGATACGGCGTTAGTTATTGTTATTTCAGTGTGACATTTCAACCTTCAATCTTTGTTATAAGCTTTCGTTTCACCACCGTTTTTCAATTCAATATTTTAATTTAACGTCTTTTCACAACAATGTGATTTTAGACAACCATTATAAAAAAAAAAGAAACAAACAAACAAATAGAAATTGTTAATTATAGTAACTTAAATAAATCTGTTCCGACAATGATACGCGCGATGTCCTGTAACATCGAACTATGTAAGATGACTCTAATATCGTCTTGTGCACATACAATAATTCCATTTTCTTTGTACAGTGCTGTTAAAACAGGACAATCAAATAATATGTGGTGTAAGGAAATAGTTCCAGCACATAAACAAGTAACATTTTTCAAATATTTTGTACACCATGAATTCAAGCGTAGCTTATATACTAATCTAGCAATAGTTCTGGAACAACTAACAATATTTACTTTGGGTGTTATATTAGTAAAGTGTTGTTCTAATAACTAGTAATATTCAAATTGAGCTAATTTTACATTAGAATTAAAGAATGTATGCTCACTTTTCATTGCACCTTTTTTGGCCAATTTATCTGAAATTTCATTACCATAAATCTCTAAATGTGATGGGACCCAACAAAAGGTAATTCCAATACCTCTAATTCTAATACTATGAATAAGATATCTTACTTCAAACATTATATCTGTTCTCTTTCTACATTTCCAATTTTTTAAAGCATAAAGCACTGATTTAGAGTCAACACAAATTAATATATTAAATATCTTAGAAGGAATGCTGAGGATGTATTCTAGTACCATCATTATTGCATATAATTCACACGTAAATATTGAAAACCCTTGACCAAGATAGTAATACTTTTGAATATTTAGATAAGGTATGAAAAATCCTGCGCCACAGTTTGATGAATCCAAAACACTACCATCAGTGAATGCTTTTAAATGATTAGAATAATTATTATTTAAATGTTCTGTAACTTCACATTTTAAAATTTGACAATACTCATTTTTCGTTAAATCCGTATAATCTATGTCAAAATGTGCATTTAAATGTTCCCACGGTGGAAATTTTGGAATATCTGGTAATACTAAAATTGAAGTAATATCAATATTGCAGGCTGCCATAATATCTTGTGTATAATCTTTAATTGTTTGAATATAGGGAATAGTTTGAGCTCTTTTAGGATAATCCACACTGCTCACATTCAAAATTTCGTCCGTTACTGAATTTTTTACAGACAAACATCTAATTACATATTTTGAAGTGGCTAATTTACGCTGCTCAGCTAAAGATAATATACCTGATTCTTTATATGTATTTTGAGTATTAGTATGAATTGGTACACCCAAAGCCAATTTGATCGATTTGCTGTCAATGCTTTGTAATTTCTTGAGAAGATATAAAGGCGCAGAAAAATATACCTCTTGTCCGTAAATTAATTTGGATCTCACTAATGATGTAGCCAAATGCAGTAAAGTTTTTGTGTCATGGCTAAACGGCTGTGTAGTTATGATTTTTAATAAATTTAATCTTTGCCTTGCTTTATTAATTAAATATTCAATATGATATTTCCAATTTAATTTAGGTGTAAAATAAACACCTAAAAATTTTATATTTTGTTTGTATGATAAATTTTGACCATTAAGTTTTATTTCAGGCAATATTTTAGGATTTTCCCCGTTATTGAACAACATTAGACTTGTCTTTTCTCCAGAAAGCTCTAAACCATTTTCTGACATATAAACAACTAAACTGTTAATTTCCTTTTAATATATTTTCTCAATATATCTAATATTAGTTTTATTTGTATGTTTTCTAATTTTTGTATTTAACCAAATTGCAATATCATCTGCATATTGCACAACATGTGTGTTTTTTGATAATGCAGAAGGAAGGTCATAAATTAGAATATTAAAAAGTAATAGTGCAATGGTAATGGTACCACCGTTTTTGTCTGTGATCTTGTGTGCTGTTTTTTAAATATGCCTACTTGTACGTTTGAGCATTTCTTTAACTGGCATTAAAGCAGATAAAAGCTTGTTGTCTGTATTTTTTTTTTAATTGACGGACTACATACAATGCTGTTGTTGTTGCTGCTGATGATGATGATAATGATGATAACGACGAGGATGATACTTCTATTAATGTGATGCGAAACTATACATTGAGTAAAAGAAGAAGAAGAAAGAAGAAGAAGAAGAAGAAGAAGAAGAAGAAGAAGAAGAAGAAGAAGAAGAAGAAGAAGAACAACAACAACAACAACAACAACAACAACAACAACAACAACAACAACAACAACAACGACAACAACAACAACAACAACAACAACAACAACAGGAATTTTTTTATGTGTGTTTTTTCTCAAGAAAACATCTTAGAATTCAATCCATATTGAAAAACGTAATCCTGGAAGAGATCTGGAAGTGAAAAGAAAATACACCTGTCGCTACTTTCTCCATCCCCTGAGCTCCACTATCATACGGTCACCCCTATCATACGGCCTTCACTATCATGTACGGCCTGCACTATCATGCGGCCACCCCTATCATACGGCCTTCACTATCATGTACGGCCTGCACTATCATGCGGCCACCCCTATCATACGGCCTCCACTATCACGTACAGCCTGCACTATCATGCGGCCACCCCTATCATACGGCCTTCACTATCATGTACGGCCTGCACTATCATGCGGCCACCCCTATCATACGGCCTTCACTATCATGTACGGCCTGCACTATCATGTGGCCACCCCTATCATACGGCCTTCACTATCACGTACAGCCTGCACTATCATGCGGCCACCCCTATCATACGGCCTCCACTATCATGTACGGCCTGCACTATCATGCGGCCACCCCTATCATACGGCCTTCACTATCATGTACGGCCTGCACTATCATGTGGCCACCCCTATCATACGGCCTCCACTATCATGTACAGCCTGCACTATCATGCGGCCACCCCTATCATACGGCCTTCACTATCATGTACGGCCTGCACTATCATGCGGCCACCCCTATCATACGGCCTTCACTATCATGTACGGCCTGCACTATCATGTGGCCACCCCTATCATACGGCCTCCACTATCATGTACAGCCTGCACTATCATGCGGCCACCCCTATCATACGGCCTTCACTATCATGTACGGCCTGCACTATCATGTGGCCACCCCTATCATACGGCCTTCACTATCATGTACGGCCTGCACTATCATGCGGCCACCCCTATCATACGGCCTTCACTATCATGTACGGCCTGCACTATCATGTGGCCACCCCTATCATACGGCCTTCACTATCACGTACAGCCTGCACTATCATGCGGCCACCCCTATCTTACGGCCTTCACTATCATGTACGGCCTGCACTATCATGCGGCCACCCCTATCATACGGCCTTCACTATCATGTACGGCCTGCACTATCATGCGGCCACCCCTATCATACGGCCTTCACTATCACGTACAGCCTGCACTATCATGCGGCCACCCCTATCATACGGCCTTCACTATCATGTACGGCCTGCACTATCATGTGGCCACCCCTATCATACGGCCTTCACTATCATGTACAGCCTGCACTATCATGTACGGCCTTCACTATCATGTACGGCCTGCACTATCATGCGGCCACCCCTATCATACGGCCTTCACTATCATGTACGGCCTGCACTATCATGCGGCCACCCCTATCATACGGCCTTCACTATCATGTACGGCCTGCACTATCATGCGGCCACCCCTATCATACGGCCTTCACTATCATGTACGGCCTGCACTATCATACGGCCTGCACTATCATGTACAGCCTGCACTATCATGTACGGCCTGCACTATCATGTACGGCCTCCACTATCATGTACGGCCTGCACTATCATGTACAGCCTGCACTATCATGTACAGCCTGCACTATCATGTACGGCCTCCACTATCATGTACGGCCTGCACTATCATGCGGCCACCCCTATCATACGGCCTCCACTATCATGTACCGCCTTCACTATCATACGGCCTGCACTATCATGCGGCCTCCACTATCATGTACCGCCTTCACTATCATACGGCCTGCACTATCATGCGGCCTCCACTATCATGTACCGCCTTCACTATCATACGGCCTGCACTATCATGCGGCCTCCACTATCATGTACCGCCTTCACTATCATACGGCCTGCACTATCATACGGCCTTCACTATCATGTACCGCCTTCACTATCATACGGCCTGCACTATCATGCGGCCTCCACTATCATGTACCGCCTTCACTATCATACGGCCTGCACTATCATGCGGCCTCCACTATCATGTACCGCCTTCACTATCATGCACGGTCTCCACTATCATGCACGGTCTCCACTATCATGCACGGTCTCCACTATCATGCACGGTCTCCACTATCATGCACGGTCTTCACTATCTTGCGTTGGCGGGGGTAGTCTTCTTGGTGTGGGCAGCGTGAAAGCACCTTGGGATACAATCTTTATTAGAAATAATCCTACAGGGTTTAAGAGAGTGACAGGAATTTTCCAGTCTCCTTCCCTCCCTTCCCATCAACTTCCCCTCCCCTTCCCCTACGCAAGTCCTTCTACTTTCCTTCTTCTACCCACCACAATTTCGTGAAAGAAGACTCCAAAGGGTAAACTTAAGGAGTTGTCGCCCATCACCCTCTTCATTCTACCCTCTCCCTTCCCAGCCCCCTCCTTGCACTATCCTGGATTATGGAGCGGTATACAAATGATCTATCTTCCTCATCCTTCTTTCTCTCCATTCCTTCTTTCTGACTCTGTCTCATTGTCTCTATCTCTGTCTGCATGTCTTTCTCTTCCAGCCTCTCTCCCTCTCCCTCACACACACATACACACACACACACATCCTTCCTGCCATTAAATATGGTGCTTTAGGCAGTGTGATTGGAGGCTCCTAAACTGTACCTGTCTTCACCTCGCATCGCCCCCTCCTCAACGCCCATCCCATTCTTCCCTCAACTCCCACATCTCTTCCAGCCACCCCTTGCGATGCGGTGGATGAAGCATTCATTGGTCAGTGACGTGGCTATCGGGTAACTACCCTTGAGGATCAAGTCATCGCTGAGTCAGGGTCCACGCTGCTCAGTCTCTATACACCCGACCTGGACAAGCCCCTGGGGTTTCCACGTCAACACTGACCATCTGACTGACTCACAAGGTATCAAACTACACGTAAATACTGAATTATGGAGACAGGAAGACTCGGTTTTGTTAATGCTACTATTCAGTTTCCTGTTCAATAAATAATTTGTGGCTTCATTCAATTCAATGGACTGGACTTTTTTTCATAGTATGCAAAACTTTCTAATAACAAGAACACGACAAATTTCAAGTATAAATACAAGCCAATCATCGCAGTGCGTGTTCCTGCATAATGCATACTAGCACCCCACCTCCCCTTCTAATAATATTGCAAATTAGTGTTTACACTAAATGGATTTGGCCAGTACAAAATATAAGCTGCTATTTACTAAACCAATACCATTATCAACGTCACAAAAACCATTTGGACGTTGTTAAGACCTGCTCGAATCGATGTGGCCGGACACTCTGTGTGAATTTTGTCACTGACATTCGGTGATGGGTCAGTCAGTTTTTCCAGGGTCGTGTTTCAGTGATACGATGTGTGGAAATTCCGCGAGAACAATTGCCTACATTAATTTCATACCTATAGGATAACACGAGACCCGGACTTTCCTTTATCCAGATGGAAGAATGCAGGGTTATTTGTACTTTAGTATGTATGTTTTTCCCACAACACAACTTTGCAATGTGTGGAATTTTGTTTTTGTTTTGTATTGTTTCTTTCCCCAGCCTGTTATAGAAATGATCGGGTTAGTTATTTAGTTATTCATTGTGTATAGGGTCCAGCGGACTGCAAAGAGCCGAATCAGGACCACAAAATCAGGACCACAACTTGTTTGAAAGAGGACTCACCCCTGATCCGCATAAAAGATCTGCTGAAACAACCCCAGTGCTAACACTGAAGGCACTCCACCAGTAGGTCACTTTACAAAAAAGGCATCCGACGTAGGGGACGCTGAGGCTATACTCTAATTTATGGAACCCCCGTTTACAAAAATTAAATAGAATATAAACATCATTATATAATATAAACATTGCTAACTAATAATATCATAGAAAGCAGAAAGTACCGGGGGGAGGGGGGAAGGGGGGGGGAATATTTAAAAAACTATTTTTCTCACTGTGACGACGTGTTTCAAAGAGAATATTATAAGTAAGGCAATTTGTGCTGATGAGTATTTTAATAATCTCTTTTGGATCTGTCTCGCTTGTTTGTCTGTTTATTTTTCTGTCTGTCTGTCTGTCTGTCTGTCTGTCTCTCTCTCTGCCTCTCTCTCTCTCTCTCTCTCTCTCTCTCTCTCTCTCTCTCTCTCTCTCTCTCTCTCTCTCTTTTACGCTGGATACTCCAGCTTTTTTCCAACTAGCGATCGAAGTAAACAAGATACGTGTATAAAGAAATGCAAACTTTACTCAAATATAAACGACCCTCTCTCTCCCTCTCTCTCTCCCTCTCTCTCTCTCCCTCTCTCTCTCCTCTCTCTCTTAGCTGTCTCTCATTCAATTCAAGATTCAAGAATACTTTATTATTTGAAACAGAGAAATTAAGACCTGCTTTGCTGACAGTTCTACAGCAAATTGCAATAAACGTGTAAGAAAAGGCAATTACAAACATTCGCTCATTAAAAGGTTGAAAAATACATGGACCATAACGGAGCAACAGGCAACAATAAAGTAATAACATACCCAAAGTCCCCAATTGAAAACAGTTCCTTCCCTCGCTCCCTCTCTTTCCATCCTTCTCTCCCCCCCCCTCTCTCTCTCTCTCTCTCTCTCTCTCTCTCTCTCTCTTTATCTCGCCCCTCTCTCTCTTTCCCTCCATCCATCCTAGATCCTCCCATCCTCTCTCTCTCTCTCTCTCTCTCTCTCTCCCTCTCTCTCTCTCTTTCTCTCTCTCTCTCTCTCTCTCTCTTTCCCTCTCTCTCTCTTCCCCTTCCCTGTAAAACTTCTCTCCCTTTAAATTTTACGCCGAAAACTCCATCCAGACTCCAAAATTGGCTTTTTTTTCGCAGCCAGTGACCGAATTAAAAACGATAACGGGAGATGTAAACAGTACCCAAAAAACACCATTATCCTAACGGTATTACCAAAACTGGTCGCGTCTAGTATTCCTCGGTCACTCGTCTCCATTGTGATTTTAATTAACAACAACAAAAAGTCATAGTAAACTTCGCGATGGTCTGTTAACGTGTTAATGTAATTTTAAGAGTATACACTTTCTGTAAGCCTGTTAGTCTTGGCCCATGTAGGTTGAGACAACAAACAGTTCAAAGCGGGAATGTGCGCCACTACAACGTAATTGTTAATTGTATAGCGCATTTACCAGGTCGAAGAGCTGCTCAATGTGCTGGCCAAAATCAAGATCGGGCTCAAGCCGGCAAAGGCGCTAACTTCCTCTATTATAAACATTGCTAAAAAATAAAATAAAAAAATAAAAAAAAAATAAAACTACGTACGTAAAACACACGAGATTGCACAAAGTTTCTCTTCTCGTAGAATGACTCTTCTTCTTCTTCTTCGTAATTATACTGTGGATACCCCATATTCGAGGAACATGATTCCACAAGGTGCATGCTGGGTGTGTTCTTGTTACCGGCACTCACCCGTCTAGGACATAAGCGTCAGGATCTTTAAAGTCCGTTATGATGGAATGCATTCGACACAGACTAGACCTCGGTTTATACTCTCATCCGAAGGAGTAGGAAATGGGAGTAAAGTGTCTTTCCCAAGAACACAACACAATGCCCCGGCCTGGGCTCGAACCCGGGACCTTCAAATCCGCAAGCCAAAGCTCTACCATTAGGCCACCGTGACTCACTGATTTTGCTATACTTTACGTTACGTTAGAAAAGGTATTTTATTTAGTTCACAGCAATAAGAAATAGGCCTAATGACGAATGGGAAGAGTAATTTGCGCATTTACATCGTTTTAAACAAATAATTATTTCAATTGTGCGTGCGGATTTATAGCTACAACGACAAGGAATAGAGGCAAAATGGTGGCTTCGTAGAACTAGATAAAATATGTGGTTGTAGTTTCGTAGCCAAATCTACAAGTATTATATATATTATCCAAACTTTTTTTTCGACTACTGAACAACGCAGCAGTTTCGCATTTGTTACGCTAATTACCAGAGCTACAAACAATATGTGTCTTTAGTTCCGTAGTCAGAACTAGAAGCAGGTAAAGGGCTGTAGTTTCGTAGTCAAGATTATAAGCACTTCCAGTTTAGAACAACGCGGTAGTTTCTAATTCGCCCAGTTCATTGCGAGAAGCATAAAGTAATAATTAAGCGGTAAAGGAACCATCAAAGGGTAAAGGGCAAACATGGCATGACAAGGTGAAGCACAGCAGTGAACTTACTTGACACACTTATTAACAACACAAAAGCAGTTACCAAAGTATAAGAAAAAGGTTTGTCCTTCGAACGAAGAAGAAACATATTGTTGCATGTAATGTTTTCAAATGATGAAAATAGGCCAAGATTATAATTTTCATTCAGACTCTCGTCCATTTAAAATAAAAAGCATTCATCTTTACACCTTTTACCAAAACCACATTCGCAATGTAAAAACGATTACAGCTTTTTGTTAATAATTGTTATTGCTTTATTATTAACTGTATGTGAATTTCGTAAAAAGCAGTAAAGTGTCTACTTTTTCTTCTTCGTTGGTTGCTGAACTTTCAAGAGCTTAAAAATTATAACGAAACAAATGGTTATTAACGCGCATGTAGAATTGTCTATCATGAAATATAAGCCTAGTTTGATTATTTATTACAGGAAAAAAAACACTGCACGAAATGGATAATAAATTAATAATGCATACTGGTTATGAAGTACAATGTAAATTTACCCACTCAGTGAATGGGCTACTCCATTTGTGTCTAGTCTTTGACCTGTTCGGTATCATTCTGGCCCTTCTCGCGGGCTATGCAGTAACATGACCCAACTTGATTTCTTCTGATGCTTCAAAACAGGCTTTGCAGTCGGCTTTAAGACGTCCAAGGCGACAGACGATAGTATCAAATAGTTATCAGCTTGTTATCTTAAGCCTTGCAGACAGGAGACTGAAAAAGGGTGTTACCAACTTGATATCATAAGACAGACTAAACTGTCAAGGATGTGCGTGATGTTGAGGGATCATGGCTGGGCAGAGGTATCAACGACTACTTTGCATTCAGTCTCTGAATAAATGTCCGAGTATATCTAACCCTCAATTCCCTCAGCCTGCCAGGTCGTCAGAAGGGTGGGTGGGTCGGGTTAAATGAGGGAAGAAGAAGCAGAGCCTCTCCTAGGGTAGCTCTGTCAGCAACCTTTGCGAGTGGTATTAAAAGTAAATATCTTGCCTAAAATATGAAACCCTAACGCGCCAAGGAATGAATTCTTCGATTAAAGCATTACGATACTAGAACTCGGGTTGTGCCCCTTTTGACCTCGAGCGGAAGAGGTGCTCTTCTTGTTTGGAGTCGGAAACTATGTACTGTTTTGGGTTGGAAGTTTAATTTACGACGGAATTTGATGGTCTCGGCGGCTCCGTCTTGGTTATTCTTAATCAAGAGACCCGCAGTTGATGGTACTTGTGTGTTTAAAAGCGGATGCAGATGTTTTACAGCTCTCCAACTCGTGGAGTTGTCAGCAATGCCGAGAAAACTTTTAAGACCCAAGAACTGAAAAAGCTGTTTGAAAGAAAGACAGTAATTATATGCTACTTGCGCGACCCAACAATCAACTACGATGCGTAATAGACTATAAATAAAGAATGTGTGCCGATATCAATGAATTTACGGTTCAAAACAAAACACTATCATAGTCACAATTATGTGCGAGTCAAGCCCGTTAACTCTTGTCACCCTCCCACTTCAATCAAAATAGGTCGCTGTATCGCTAGTTCTAAATAAGGAGGGTCGCAGCTGTATACTTCACTAAAGAGGGTTAATTTTAGTAGTATAATAAATTATAACAATAAGCCTATGTGTGTGTGCGTGTATTTGTGCGCATGTTTACACGGCGTTCTTTGGACAAACTAGAGCACATCTACATACGTTCTTTGGAAATAGCTCCTTGTTGGGACGTCCATTTAGTGATCCGTTAGGGTTATGGTGAGGGTTAGGGTTAGAACACTTAAAAGTACATAAAAGGGGGTCGAAAAACGACCCATTGTCCACACAACGTATGTGGAGTTTGATGAAAGTCCAAATAACGGTGTCTGTGCAAGTATATGTGTGTGTGTGCGTGGGTGTGTGCGTGGGTGTGTGTGTTTGTTGGTGTGTGTGCGTGTGTGTGTGTGTGTGTGTGTGTGTGCCGTTCAAGTAGTTGGGTAACGGCATATCTAATGAGCAACCGGAAATAGCTAGCTACTAGCTAGGTGGAAAGCTAGATATTTAAAATAATACACCCTTTTTTTTCATTAAGCTGCGGTTTCGGACATCAAAGACAACATTTTCTGTTCTATTTTGAAATGCACCTTAAGAATCTACACTGGATAAGTCTAGTCTCCCTCGTCAAAGGGCTAATCACTTAATGGCATACATTTATATGTTGTACCAAGTGCAATCACACAAGCGATGTGACAAAAGCGTGGTAGAATACAGCAGTGACCTCAACATTGCTCATGCCGGCACTTCCTGCTTGAAGAAGTATTTTCCTGCTTGCAAGTATTGGCTGCCAGTCGCATCTAATTGTGGCACCGGTGACTCGATGTTTTTCGCTGCTTTGCACGTCAACTCTTATGCTACTTTATATACAACATTGTTACGCTACGTTACCACGCAAACGTGTTATACTACTATTAATACAGCATGCATGACTATGTTTACTTAGCTGTGCACGTAGTCTATACTCATATGCTTATATAATAACACCTTCCAACATCCCAACTGCTTGCAGGCTCCACCATACGACTGCCTTCGAGTTTTATTTTGTTTGTTTGTTTGTCAAGGAAAATAATGTCCTGAGAAAGTTTATTGTAAACCGAAAATTGTGGCAGTACTTAAAGAATTGAGTGGATGACATATTCGATTTCTAAGTGTTTTATTTCTTGTATTGGCGACCTGCTTGAAAAGTCCAAGTAGTTGTATATAATCTATATATTAGATGACCACTATTGCCAACCTATATAAAACTCTCTTTTTTTATCACAAAAATATCTACTAATTATTTTACAGTTTGGCAGTAGTTGACAGCTAATCTAGAACTTTATAGACTGTTTTGTTTTGCTTTTCATCAAGCCACGAATTAATTAAGTTCCAGATGTTGAACCAGCTTCTCTTTCTCCACAAAACACGTAGTAATGCAAGTTTATAATAAATTGGTTGACACTACTAGTTTAATTGCGCTGGTCTTTAGGATGTTGCATTGTATTTAAGCAAAGAACAACAATAACAAACGACGGAATAATCATTATTAAAATAAATTATGGGATGACGCCAGCGATGATAATGATGATGATGATAATGATGATGATAATAATGATGATGATGATGATGATGATGATGATGATGATGATGATGATGATGATGATGATGATGATGATGATGATGATGATGATGATGATGATGATGATATTGTTATTGACGAACACGATGCTGACGAACAACTCAACAACAACAACAACAACAAAACAAAAAACAAAAAAAAACAATGACGATGATGATAACAATGAATGACCGTCAGAATAACTGAGAACTCACCACTGCTCACAGGGTTGCAATGAATCAAGACGGGCCTGGCAGGACGTATCATCAGGGAATCTCCTTCCGACAGTCCACTGCCGGACCCTGGGGCGATAGTCACGTGAGCATACTGACCATGAGCCTCCCCAACGGGCGACAGGTAGATAGGCCCCAGGTAGGTGACCCGTTTCTCCGTGGGTCGTGCATCGTCCACGATGACTGTGCCCTCCAAATGAAAGCAACGCCCTGTGTCGAAAAACGAGTCCTCTGATCGTCTTTCCTGAAACACATCAAATTTACAATGTATTGTTTTCAAAAGTCAAGACTGTAAGGAACTGTTGGCACTATATAACAAGAGAAGAGGCACTGTTCCAGACTTGTAGTCAAATTATTATAGATCCCTTACCTAACCGGCTGTAGAAATGTTTTTGGCAGAGCTATCAAGGTAAAACAAAGACGTGGATGATTTTCTGCAGCAGCAACCAAACATTCAAACTACCAAGTTTATAATATCACCCTCCTTCCTGCTATAGTGCGCAGAATGATTTCAAAATGTCTTTAGTCAACCTGACAAGGTGTGTTTCTTCTCGGGGAGCGTCACGTTTCATTAGTAATTTGTATTACATTCTGAGTTGTTATAATTGCAAATGTGTGTATGTAAGTTCGCTAACGAAAGGAATTATCAACAACAATAATATATCCAACACTTTTGAAAACATACGCAATGACATCATAGCAACTACTTCACAAAGAAACTTTCACCTACCCGTAGAAGTGGTTCAGTATTCTCCAAGTGTCCGCTGTGCCTTCTAACAAGGGGTTCAGTGTTATACATGTACTCCCCAGGTGAGGTAGGCGCATTCTCTGTCAAATTCGGGGTGGAACGAGGCCTGCCTCTTGAGGGTTTGCTAGGTCGAATCTTGTTTGCAACACCCACTGCGGAGATCAGGGATGAGGTTTGCCTCGTGGTTAAGAAATCGAACATGATTTCTTCTTCTTGGCGTTCTACTTGGTCGTCTTCCTTCAGTTTTGCTGTTTCTGACGCTTTCTTGTCGCTCTTGGTGCTTTTCGAACTCTTGAGGCTGCTAGAACTGTTGGAGCTGCTGCTGTTGCTACTCCTTCTGCTTCGTTTCCTGTCTGTCTTGTCTTGATGGTCATCTAGTTTGAGAAAAAATATCGTCTTCGTCATTGTCGTTATCATCAACTGTTCTCTCCATGTTATAGTCAGCGTTGTCAAAGTCTTTGCAGTGACTGGACACTGAAGTAGTGTGTTTTGTAAATAAGCGTCAGGAATGGATCATACTTTTCATTTTGTTTTATATCTCCCTCTTTAGAACAAGGAAGCAGAAGCAGAAATAAAGGGCACCGCTATCACAAGAAAAGGGAGGTGTTTAAAGCTTGTTTCCCCTACGACCGAGCGGTAACAGGAAACTGTCCCCTTTATTTAACACAATGTGTCCCAAGAAAGTTGTAAATAAAAATCACGTGTGTGTATGTTCACAATAAACAAGTACGTGAGTATCAACAGCAACTCACCTGCTTCTCCTCTCTCAATGGCCAAGGCGTTGGGATGGAGGGTAACCCCATGGTCAACACTGTCATCGTTTTCTTTGTCATTGTTGTCGTTGCTTTTAATGGTAACTATGTTATGATTCCCTTTGAGAGGGGTGCTGCTGATGTTGCCGCTGGTAGCGGGACGACTTCCTCTGACTGGGGCTCTGATGGGGGTAGGCCCTTTGGGGCGTGGGGGTGAGGAAGTGAGGATGGAAGCCCCAGAGGAACTCGTACTGTCGGGTTGTATTTCAGCAACGTTCTCCTGCTCGCTCAGCTTGGGTCTAGATTTCTTCCCTGTTAAAGTCATGTAGCATGTGTATAGAATTTGGTAAATAATTACTGAGATTTAAAGAAAGTACAAAAACAAGAGGTAAAAAGACGCAATAGGAAAAGAAACAAAGTGAAAGAAAACGTAATTATGGCAACAACAACAAACAAACAAACAAAAACCAACAACCAGTAATTGAAAATACATTTGAATTTTGCTCTGCAGCTGCGAAGGAATCAACTTTTCAGTCAAGCAAATATACTATCATCCACTTTATAACCGATAAACTATCCATTATATCGACCAATCTAGATCTGTTCTTCACGTGAATAATTTCATTTCAACCTAGCCCATTATAAGTTTGCTAAACATTATCTACTACACCATGATAAAAACTATCTCTGAACATAACCCACCGATTAACTTAATCAAGGCTTAGTGTCTGGGTTAAGATATGGACCAGGGTTAATAATAAAGGCACAATCAGCGATAGTTTAAGAAGTTGAAGATGGTAACAGTTTGCCATTCAAACCACTTAACCTACCTTTGCCCCAAGACAGCGCTGGAAAGATGGAAGATCTGGAACTACCACGTTTGGGTCTAGGTAGACTTGCAGCCCTCGCCTTCTCCATACCCTGTGCCCCCGGGGTCGCGCCTTGACCGTTGGAGTGGTAGGCAGAATCGGGGAGAGTGGGAGCTGGCCACTCGGCCGATCGGGCTTCATTCTCGCTCAGACGTCGGAAGCGGCCAGGGGTCTCATCCACACTGAGTGACTCCCAGTGCATCGAATGCCGGTTGTTCCAATCTGGAGCTGCTGACGCTGACATGGTTCTAGTTGATTTCTTCTTCTTCTTCTTCTCCTCCTCCTCCTCCTGTCCTCTCCTCTTGTACTTATTTCTCCCTAACGTCCTTGGGCTTCTTGTATATTATTTATCGCCAAGTTAACTCGTATGTCCAGGCTTCACATTTTTTATGTTACTCACCTGCCCAGGGTGGACAGGCTTAGAACGGACATGACCACCTGTTTGAATGGATGGATACAACAATGATTTAAACAGTCGATATTGCTCAATTCTTGAAAAATGAATTGGTGTAGCATTTTTTGACGTTATTTCTGGCACATATTTAAACCCAGTCGGAATGTTCAGGTTTAAATTTGGAGAAGTAGACTACAGATGATAAAATGGTGTGGAGGTGGGGGGAGGGAGGACAGGGGGGGGGAATGCAGTAGAAAGGGAAACACATTAGCGAACATCCCATTTTCACAGAAAAAATGATTAAAAAAATTAACTCAGTCCAAGATTGAGAAGGCATGTCAAACATACACAAAATTGGGAGACACAAACTTAACGAGAAAATAAACTTACTTTTTCTTGTGAACAAAAACGATATCTGTAAAAGAGAAATAAAATAAAACAAAAAACACAGAATTAGGCCTAGACTACATTGGTATTGAAACAGACAAAATCTATATGTTTAAAAACAACGTTTAAAAGCTTTCTCGAATTGAGTCATTTAACTACTATTTGTCAAGTGACAAACAATGGTTAAAAGAGTCTAGCTTGGAGAAGATTTTTTTCCCCGAACGAAACATATTCACAAACTTCCGAAACATCACGGCCAACAGCGTCAAAAGACCACAGGCAATCCCATCAAATGAAAAACTGGGTTTCCGAACTCAGTACCTACCCATAATCCTTTTTCTGTGCTTCACTCTGGATTGGGCCAGAGTGAATACGAAATACTATACGGAATACATTCAGCGTAACACATGAATGAACTAGTTTCCATTGTCATCACTCACAAACCAACAATCTTTGATCAACTTAAAGAATTTTGAATGGTCTTATTGTTTTCTAAAACATTTTTTTTTTTAAATCGACAGAAAGAACCATTAAAGATGTTGTTACCAGAAAGAGGAAAAAAAGTCAGTTTATGGCGCAAAGAAAATAAACATCCAGGCACTGGCCAAAATTCTGTCAGAGTGCGCATGCGTAAAAGACAATTCCTTGTTCTTTTGAAAGGTCGAAGGGACGAAACTCCGTCTGGTGCGCACGGAGGAAAACATTAATATCGAGAACATGATTAGAGATGGGCGCAACCTTAAAAAAAAATGTCTGGACGCGACCACGAACACGACACTTTCTCATCCTGCCTACCTGGGAGAAAAAGCTTCACTGCGTTAAATATTCAGAGCGTGGGGAGTAACAGCGATGGGCTGGTTGAAGAGTAGGGTCAAGGGTGGCGCGAGAACAATAGCAACGAGATAGAGTGGCATCAGGGTTCTGCTTGTTGTTTGTGGATTCTTGTAATAGCGACCTTATCACCTGTGTCTCTTCACCCTCGCATTTTCCTTTTTCTTGTCATCTCTATCTGTTTCTGTATAAGTCTGTCTGCCTTTTTCTCTTTTTTTTCTGTCTCTCTATTTTTTATATAATTATTTCTTTCTTACCCTCTAACTCACTACTCGCACCCACTCCCGTCCCAATAATAATAATAATAATAATAATAATAAGAATAAGAATAAGAATAATAATAATAATAATAATAATAATAATAATAATAATAATAATAATAATAATAATAATAATAATAATAATAATAATAATAATAATAATAATAAATTGCATTTATACAACGCATTTTTCATTAGAATAACAACTCTATGCGCTTACACACATCATTCGTACGCATCATCACAACATTCGCACTAAATCATGTACAGCATCGTTGAGAAAGTATTATTACTGTTCATACTATTTACACAGAAAACGCCTTGCGGAACAAGTGCGTTTTTAAGCAGCTCTGAAAGGAAACAAGGTCTGTACAATGTCTTAAACCGGCAGCGCATTCCAAACCTTGGGTGCTTGAAAACTAAAAGACCGGTCGCCAACTGTTTTAAGCAGACACTTGGGCGTTTCCAACAGTTTTTTTTTCTTCTGATGAGCGCAAAGAACGGGTTGTAGTGTAGGGTAGTGAGTACCTCAGACAGATATGGTGGAAGTGACTGGTCGAAGTGACGGAAACATATACATATTGACGTACACACACACGCACACACATACACAAACACACATATTCAATAATCAGCTGACTCATTTAATTACTCAAATAAATGTACTCTACGTTAAAGATCCGCTCAAATCCCCTTTCTATCCACAGTTTCATTCTCTCAAGCTCTCTCCAAATATAATTATGTTGATTTTTTAACGCCCCAAAATAGTCACGTACGAAACATTCTAGCAGAGAATTCAAAACATTCTCTGGGTTCCAATTCAGCGAATTAAAACACCATCACGACTGGAAAAAGCCGTCTGTAAAATATCTCTTAATATGCGCAGTAGTCAACTCAGTGCAGTGCTATAAATTTAACGGTCTTCGCATTAATGCTATGTATATTTTTATACTAGGGAGAGGGGTGTGGAGAGGGGGGGGGGTGATAAAATAGTGAAGTAATTTAAGTGGTCTTAATTTTATTGCTTAATTCGCCACGGACATAGTTTAAGCAAATGTATTGTGTTATTGGTGCACCTTGTTTAACCTTTTTCTCTCATTCGAAGGTCTCTTCCCTGCATCTTTTGCTGTTAAAGTGTGGTATCCGCTTAAAGCAGCTCATTTGTAACTGCGTGTAGCACGCTAAGAACCCCGGTCATTCCGTCGAGAGTAAAAATGACAGACGAAAATAAAATCGCATAAGCATAAGTCGAAAAGAACGGCTCAATTGTCTTGAGCATCTAAAAGTGCGCTTCATACGGCATGTTGGAGTGTTCAGATGCCTGGTTTAGATAAAAGATCCTGAGTGCAACTAGCGCCTTCCAGCAGTTCTATGAGCTGGTAAATGTGCCATTACAGGCTAACCACAACACGCACTTTTGCCGTTACTATGATAAGCATGCGCACAGTGGTTTTCTCATCAATCACAATGCGAGTTCCACTTACAGGCGTGGCGCATTAAATCACTCACCTCCTCTCAAACGTAATTACCATTTTGATCATCAGCTTCACAAATAGGCCAGCGCTGTTTCAACAAGTCGCAATTAACATAGCTATAGGTGTTGGCTGGATGGTCAACATCATTAACATTGCTTATAAACGTCCTGTTTTCTTTCCTCTACCTACCTATCAGTATCAAACACGTACTCATCCAGCCCTTGGTCCAGTCAGGGAACTTAATAATAATAATAATAATAATAATAATAATAATAATAATAATAATAATAATAATAATAATAATAATAATAATAATAATAATAATACAGGATGCTATACGCGCCTTACCCCAAATCATTCAGGCTCAAAGCGCGGCGATCTATACCAACATACACGCTCACCTGTCTCATCCACCCTCACACACACCAAACACACATCCATCACTCAAACAGGTGGTGTAAAGGCAGGGAGATCGCTATTAGAAGACGGAAAGAAAATCGAATTTTTTATTTTTGAAATTTTTATATTGACTGCGTCCTGTACCATTATTGAAGGGACTTACATAGAGAAGGTGCACAAGCCATATTTCCTACAAGTTCGTAAGTTCTAGTATCCAGGATCTCTGGTCCAATGTGCATATTCCATGGATATCTTCAGAGCAATGGACATTGATAGCACAGTTCAATATTAATAATGGTATTAGATGTAGCCTGTTTAAATTTTCAACCAAAAAAAGTCGATTTCCTTTCCGTCTTCTAATAGCGACTTGCCTTTACACCACATGCTGTAGTGATGAATGTCAGTTTGTTGTGTATGTTGGAGTGTCTGTAACATGTGAGCGTGTATGTTGGTTACAGCTCGCCGCGCTTTGAATCTTAGCTAGAAATAAGGCGCGTGCATCCAGTAGTAGTAGTAGTAGTAGTAGTAGTAGTAGTAGTAGTAGTAGTAGTAGTAGTAGTAGTAGTAGTAGTAGTAGTAGTAGGATCAACGATTTGCTATGAGTGTTGGAGTTTATAATATATTATGTCTGTAACACCGTTCGTGTAGGCCTATACTGTATTTTGTTGATGCATTTATTTGTTATCTCCCCTCCTGCTCACCTCCACTCCCTCCTTCCCCTACCCCCCTTTTGAGGCTAAAAAGCTTCCTTTGGGCAAAAAAAAAAAATAAAAATAAAAATAAACATTGAATTTGTCAAGTTTGTGATTGTCAAACATTTTTTTTCCCAAATATGAGATAATCAACTCATGAATCAGTCGATTTTGCCAGTCTGTCAAAGTGTCAGCAAGTTTAACGAATAAAATAATCTATCCCTGAATGAAAACGTTAATAAGTGGTAAATGTATAGGCATAAACTAACAGCTAATACGCTATTCATGGGTGGCGTTAGCGTAGTGGATGCCGTAGTTGCGCAGTGGTTTGAGCACACGCAAGAACTTTTCCATATTAAGCAAGGTCGAGCGCGGTTAGTATTTGGATGGGTGAACATATTTGGTAGGTAACTACTAAACGACACAAAGAACGAATGAAACAAGCGCATGACACACCCCAGTTCACCCAGCTTTGAATGGGAATGGGATCTCTTTAGAACCGGGGAACGTAAAAGGCAAGATAGGCCCTCGTTAAACTGGCCTACAGAAATTGGAGGTTCCAAACGCCTCTCTCCCCAACGACCGAAAGGTTAGGGGAACATCTTTACCTTTACCTAATACACTGTTCAATAAAGTTGTATCAATAAAATCAAACAAAATGCAAATAAATACATAAATACACAAAAGCAAACTTATAAATAAATAACATTAGTAAAAGTTAAGTAATTATTACCTAACTTGCAGCAAAGGCCATCTCACAAACATTTCAAACATGTTTCTTCATAAAGGAATGAAGTGATGTGATTTAAAACTGTACATTCTAAGACATTTGTTTAAACTTTAAGTGGCTAAAAATTCAAAAGACAAACTTTTAATATTGATGGAAAGAAAAATATCGGAGTACCTTTATTTTGCACTTCATCAAACCTAAAAAGACAATAATTGGAAATTAACGGGCATTAGGAAGTCAAAGTGAAAATGTAGAAGGAAACAAAACACACCAAATTAAAAGATTCTCTATACACGTATCTTAAAATATTGACACAAATATAATTGAATTACATTCATGCCAGATACTTTAAAAACGCAGAAAAAAAAATACCGATTTTTTTTTCTTTTAAAAAAAACCACACCTCTTAAAATCATGAAAAAAAATCAATCATTTTGTTACTCTTAATTAGTCTAAAGTCTTTAGTAAAGATCTTGAAATTAAAATTATTCACCTTGATATCAAAATTGGAAAATGTAGTCCAAGCCAGGCAACACTCCCAGCCACGAGGGAGAACACACAACTCAATAGTTCTTGTTCAAAAAGATAGCAGTTCGCATGATGGGACTGTGCAGGACAGAGGACGCATTAGATAAAATTAATAAGAAGACACACTTTTAGTATGACTATATTCTCTCGACACACTGCTGAAAAGATTACATGATGGAACTGAACCGAATAAATCGGAATGTGTATATTTGTAAGAGAAGACAGGCACACAAAAATTGCAGCTTATAGCAAACGAACTATAGTTGAAAAAATAAGAGAGGGGGAAACAGTCAGGTTGAGATGTTGATATCCGACAGATGAGTGTTGCACAGTGAAAGCCAGTTCCGATACTTGTATGCATAGTGGCCAAAATGAGGGAGGGAGCGGGAGGACGCGAAGAGGTACATGAGTCAGTGAGAGTGAATAAAGTCAGTGGGTACGTGCGAGTGGTTGTAAGGAGCGTAAGTGATCGGGGCGAGCATGAGGCGAGGGCTCCATGAAGTAGGCATAAACGGGAAGAAGGAGATGGGATAAGGTGGGGGGAGGGAGGTGTAGGGATCGGATGTCAGGTCGCTTGCTGCCTGCATGCGACACCACTCAGAGATATGGCACACATCCCTAGGTATGTACATACACACCACACCGCTTGGAAAACCAATAATAAGCCCTATAGGCTAGAAATCTTCACACTATTATTATTTATAAAGGATGTGAATAATAATTATAGGCTTCAGATTCAAACAAATGGAATGATGTATCGATTGATCAAATTCACTCACCAATTCATTCATTCCTGTGTTCATTCATTTATTCATTCGTTTACTAATTAGGACCTACTCAGTTTGAATCATTCAATAATTATTCATATTATGAACATGCATAAGATTGCATCTTCAATATTTTTAGAAGATGTCGTCATTGTTTCGTTCAACATTGATAAAGTAGCAGAACAGCCAGGGAACTAATAGCAGACTATGAGTTTCCCGTAACTGTTTGGTCGTAGGGAAAGGAGACAAAACAGTATCTCCCTTTTATCAGGACCAGTTTTGCAAGAGCAACTGTCGTTACCTCCCCTTCGCTGGTTATATTAGTCCTTTTTAAAGAGTCTGATCGGAGAACTGATTACACATAATTAATTTTATGTCTTGGTACCCAATAACAGCTGAGTGAATTTATGAACAAGCCTATTTGTTCTGCTCTGTCACATTCATTTGCAATATCAATATTCGCACTTAAGTAGTGACTTAACCCCTGGTAGTAGCTGTTGGTCATTGCTTAACTGCTGGCAACAGGAGCAAAATGACACAAATATTGTCATTTTATTATTATATTATCATTTTATTATTATATTATTTTATCATTATTATATTATTATTTTATTAATTTACATAAATTCTCATGTTATTAGCGAAGCTGCTTGTTCTGTGCGCTATTTGATCTGCAGTGCGTTTACTACTACAAAAAAAACGGAAATCTACTGTTTCGCAGGAGAACCCGAATTCGCATCCCGATGGTAAAAAGATATTTGTCTAGCAGGAGTCGACTTTCTGAAATGACTCTTTTAACGGTGGTTCACTTTCCACCGTGTCGCCGTATAATAAAACCTTAAAGAAACTGGTCATTCTATCACAAGGGTAGGTGACAGACTCAAACAACCACGCATAGCCTGCATTTCGAAATGGGCTGAGTCGTCCGGAGTATTTGACTGTGCGCTTGATGCAGCAAGTTGGTGTCTTGGGTGGCTTGAGTTAAACCCAGATTTTTTTGGCCAAGAGGCTTGAGCAGTTTTTATAGCTGGTAACTGCGCTGCCTAAGTACAATTTACTCTTGCTATTCGTGTTCTTGCCGTGCGATTTCAGATGAGAAGACGAGAGATTTGGACCCTCCACCCATTCTTTCCTACTTGTGGACTGAAGAGGGCAACAAGTCTTAGAGCGTCCAGTTCAAGTGTGGCTTTGTTGACGTTGCTGTTAACCCTCGTCCTTTAGTTCTGGCTCACGTATTACGATGAAATCCTGCTACGTTTGCGTGAATGTGGTGACATCAACGGACCCTTTTCGCTAGTAACATGTAAACACTCAGATCCGATGAATATTGTATATATTTTAAATGCAACTGAGGATCCAAGACTAAGTTCCTTCTTTACGCGGTATATATATATGCTTCTTCCGAAAGAAAACCTATGACTTATATGTATATGTTATTACATGGTAATTACAATGCCATCTGCATCTACGGCACCTTGCCTTAACTACGTGTTTATTCCGTTTTCGACTGCGTTCCCGTTCCACTACTTCACTTAATCTTTGTTCCTCAGATGATTGAAATTTACTCGCACGGACTTTAAAAGATCCTGACGCTCATAACCTAGACGGGTGAATATCAACTTCATAAATACACCCAGCAAGTACTCGCTACGTCCCATCCCCACCATATATTCGGTCGCCCAGAATTGGGCTCAGTTGTCTGGGCGTCAGACGATGCGCCTAAACAGCAAGTGGTCGCTTCGGCGGCTTGAGTTCGACTTTTATCGGTCAGCTCAGTAAATAAATAGACCGATATTCTGGTCATCAGATACCCCCGTTGGGGTGCCGGGGGTTTCAGTATAAATAGTATCCCCACTTTCTGGAAATTTAGTGCTTTAAATTCCCACTGTTGCTGTCTTTCTCATTTGCTCTTTCTCATTCCTGCTCTGTTCTATCAATCTGCTATACTATCGTCTTCTTCGCTAGACCAGTCTCCTACCTTTTTTCTTGAAAACTCTTCCGGGACAAGACTCCTTGTTTGTGTATGAGGTCTGTTGGATCAGCTTGGGAATATTGGACGCTTTCTGCCAGGTGATCACTAGGGCTTCCTCTGATGTTATTATTTAGCAATGTAGGCATTTTATATGTATGTGTTTTGTTGATAATTTATAATGATGTTTGTATTCTATTTTGTTTTTGTAAACGGGGGTTCGATAAGTTGGGGTGAAGCCTCAGCCGTCCCCTGCGTGGGATGTCTTTATTGTAAAGTGACTGGCTGGTGGAGAGCTTTCGGTTTTACCACTAGGGTTGTTTCAGCAGATCTTTAATGCGGATCAGGGGTTGTCCGATCCTGATTTGGCTCGGAAGAGTCCGCTGGACCTAAAGCAATAATAATGTAATGTAATGTAATGTTCATCAGATCTGGGTAGGTGCTATACTGTCTGTATGACAATAGTGAAAACATTACGTTTTTGTTCATTTCACAGGACCTGTGCAAACTCCTGATTCCGCTAATTCCAAAGTGCACTGACAGTGGTCCAACGTACTCCACCTTATTTTCATTGTTTTATGGTGCTGCCTTTGTGCCCTTGTCCTTGTTGAGCAGAGCATGGGCTCTGCGTGTGTTGTATAAAGTTCGAAATTAATTCATACTGATCAGTGCACTTTGGAATTAGCGGAATCAAAGAAAACTAACAAAAAGAAAAAGAAAGCAAAGACACGAGAAGAACAATTGAAGGAGGAAAGGAAGGAAGAAGAAAAGGAGTAAAATGAAGGAGGGAGGGAAGGATGATGTAGGAAGAAGCAGAAAACGAAGAAGAGACAGAAATTGATACGAAAATAAATGAAGAACAGTCTATGCTTCAATTTGGCCGCTTACTTCAAAGAAGAAGAAGGATGGGAAGGAGGAAGATGAGAAGGAGAAGAAGAAATTAATGGAATAAAAGAAACAAGATAGGATGGGAAAGAGATAACATAAAGTGGAGGAAGACGACTGGAAGGACGAAGAGCAAGGGAGGAGACGGATTAGCACTAAGAATAGCAGGAGAAATATATTGAATCAAAGAAATAAGCAAGACAAGATGGTAAAGAAAGCAAGAAGAAGAAGAAGAAGAAGAAGAAGAAGAAGAAGAAGAAGAAGAAGAAGAAGAAGAAGAAGAAGAAGAAGAAGAAGAAAGGCCATGAATAGTTTGTCCAATAATTAACTACTTTTGAACCTCAAAAAGACTCTTCGTGTTCCCTTTCCCTGAAGAGCTGGAGTACTCGTACGATGTTCAAGGGCAATAAATCCTCCCCTAATCCCTTCATTCTCAAGCATTGCTGCTGTCAGGCAGTTTATTATGGAAATCATTGCTTGAAGATCGTTTACGATGGAGTTTAGTCGGTTACTTACAAATCGTAAAACTGTCATTTTTCTTCGTCAGTGAGTAAACAGTACATGCGGTTAACAATACCAGAGATGTTTTAGTTCTCATTCCTGGTATCTTACTCCTTCACAATATAGGCGCGTACGTCCAAGCCTCCCCAAATAAAGTACTCTCGCTCAAAAGGAATAATTTGTTTCTGTTTTGCATGTTGATCCAACGCAATTTTTTTGAGGTATGGGTAAACTTTTACTTCATCTTGATTGACTGTGGAGTGTGGACACGTCCCTAACCCTGTGGAATTTATGAAATGACTGTGTGCACAAAACCATCATAAATAGCCTATATATTATAATTAGTTATAGTTTTATAATCGTAAGCGCCTACCTCATAATTTTACATTAGTATTGAGTACTGCTTATTAAAACAACAATCGGTGTGCATCAAGGATGCCTACTCTCTCCAACACTCTTCAACATTTTCCTAGAGCGCATCATGTCAGATGCTCTTGCAGATCACGAAGGCACAGTCAGCATAGGGGGTAGAGCAATCTCCAATCTTCGTTTTGCGGATGACATTGATGGATTGGCTGGAGAGGAACAAGAACTTGAACAGCTGGTACAGAGGCTTGACACCACCTCCAGAGCTTATGGAATGGAAATAAGTGCAGAGAAGACCAAAATGATGACCAACAACACCAAAGGCATCAACACGGATATCAAAGTCCAAGGCCAATCCCTTAACACAGTGCATAGCTTCAAATATTTGGGAGCCATTGTGTCAGACAATGGGTCCCGACAGGAAGTCCTCTTCATGATCGCACAAACAACTGCTGCCCTGACAAGGTTGAAGCCCATTTGGAAAGACAGGACCATCAGTCTACATTCCAAAGTAAGACTGCTGCGCTCCCTTGTCATCTCCATCTTCCTATATGCTTGTGAAGCATGGACCCTCACAAAAGATCTACAACGAAGAATACAAAGCATGGAGATGAGGTGCTACAGAAGACTTCTGGGCATTTCCTATACCCAACACATCACCAACGACGAAGTCCGACAGACCATCACACAAGCCATTGGACAACACGATGACCTGCTCACAGTGGTGAAGAAACGGAAACTCCGATGGTATGGCCACGTCACCAGATCATCAGGTCTTGCAAAGACCATTCTGCAAGGCACAGTGCAAGGAGGTAGAACAAGAGGGGACCGAAAAAGAGGTGGGAGGACAACATTCGAGAATGGACTGGTTTGACACTGAGCGAAGCCATCAGGGCTGCTGAGCACAGAGAAAGATGGAGTATGCTGGTTAAACGATCATCTGTGGTGCCCCTACGACCTCCGGGTTACGGGACAGGATAGGATAGGACTGCTTATTATCTACAGTATCTAAGGCGTGACATAATAATAAATAATTACAGTTGGAGGATCCTCATGTAGATGAGACTCAGACTGTCCAAGTTAGTTACTTCATTATTTATAAAGTCCAGCAGACTGCAAAGAGCCGAATCAGAATCACAAAATCAGGACCATAACTGTGTTGAAAGAAGATTCACCCCTGATCCATATAAAAAAAATCTGCTGAAACAACCCTAATGGTAACACTGAAGGCACTCCATCAACCGGTCATTTTAGAATAAAGGCATCTCATGCATGGGGACGCTGAGGTTTGACTCTAATTTATCGAACCCCCATTTACAAAAACAAATTAGAATATAAACATCATTATAAAATATTAACAAAACGCAAACATATAAAATGCCTACATTTCTAATTAATATTACCATAGAAAGCCCTAGTGACCATTTGGCAGAAAGCGTCCAATATCCCCAATCTGACCCACACACAAATGAGGAGTTGTGGGAGAGTTTTCAAGGGAAAAAAAGGTAGGTGACTTGTCTAGCGAAGAAGATACATAAGTAGATTGATAGAACCGAGTAGGAATGAGAAAAAACAGGAGAAATGAAGACAGCGACAGTGGGAATTTAAAGCACTAAATTTCCAGAAAGTGTGGATACTATTTATACAGAACCCCTCGGCACTCTCACGGGGGATGATTGTCCAAGTAGAAATAGTAAATCCTGTAAGGTCCTATCCAGAGCAATACTGATTTAGCTTATTGTCGGAGGATCTTCTTGCCAAGAATTTCCGATCTAGGGTTAAGATAAGTTGCACTGGCAACTATAACGTCTAAACGCACACAAATGATTTAAAACTGCTGAGGCAAAAACACCTGAACACGGGCGTTCCTCAGCAGACTGACATTCGGTCCCTCTCCGTGGCTAAACGTTTCTTCAGGAAGATCTTTTCCCTCTGCGTAAACACATCATGATGAAGATTCTCGTGGTCAATCGGCGTCCCCTTACTCTCACTTAGGGAGGCACTGTGGTCTAATGGTAGTGCTTCGGCTTGCGGATCTGAAGGTCCCGGGTTCGAGCCCTGGCCGGGCCATTCTGTTGTGTCCCTGGGAAAGACACTTTACTCCTGTTTTCCTACTCCTTCGGATGAGAGTATAAACCGAGGTCTAGTCTGTGTGTCGCATACGTTCCATCATAACGGACTTTAAAGATCCTGACGCTCATGTCCTAGACGGGTGAGTGCCGGTAACAAGAACAAACCCAGCATGCGCTTGGTCCTTCTCCCCCATCCCTTGCTGGCCAGGATAGTGCTCAGTTGTCCTGGCGTCAGACCATGCGCCCAAAGGCTCCAGGTGGGCGTCTCAAGCGGTTTGAGTTAGATCCTGTATCGGCCAGCGCCTTGATCCTTAGGCTAAGGCGCCTTACAAATGACGAACATTATTATTATCACTTTCCCAACAAAGTCAAAGCACCAGGAGGGTTTGAAAGTAATTAGTTATTTAAATGTATTTTAAATGTATAAAAGCGCTTTAAGTTATCGCATTTTCATTACAGCAGCATCCTTACTTTACCCATGTTATCACCGCAACTATTGTTTGTACTTGTTCACCAGGGTTCCTGAAGTACAGGTACAGAGGTCACAAGTGTTAACAGGGGGAAAACCTGAAAACTACCTCGTCTAACTAGATGTCGTAGCTACACTATTAACAACTGCAACAGTATGTGCGTGTGTCACTTAAGTTTAAGTGAAAACAAAATTTCGTTCAACTAAACACAAACATCGACAAAGACAAGTCAAGCCAATCTTGAAATTTCTTACAATTTATTCATTTGATTGTTGTACATGTTTTTCCACAAAATATACATAAATAACACTATCAGCATTTAGTTTCATCAATCGGTACAACGAAAGAAATCGTGGTTTAATTCGTGTCGAATGTGTACACGCCAGACCTCGTTAAAAAAAAATGTAATAAATAATAAAAATAAAAATATTAAAAAATTACATAGCAACACAAGTAAAACAGATCAAAACATAAACAATCTATCTAAAGTGACAGCAGAGTTGATTGCATTGAATATTTTTCTGATAATTATATAGAATTTGCATGCAATTCTGAGCATAGTTATTCCTTGACAGAAAAAATAAAAATGCAAACGAGAAGAGTGAAGTGAAATTTGGAGTCAAGTCTTCTAATTTGGTAGGCACACGAACCAAAGTTCTGCTGGATCAGTTTGCGACCTCCTTAAGGCGAAAAATATGAAATGCAATTGGTTTCAAACAAAAGAACGTAGAAGCATCTAAGTTTGGGTGTTATCAGTTAAGGGATGAATAAACTGATAAATTAGACAATTACAGTAACAGCAGCAAGTTTGGTGGGGGTTTTTTGCCTGAATAATCGTGAAAAAAATTATTGAGCTTGTTAAGGAGAAAATAAACATTTTCTGATGGATGATTTTTTTTTATTTGTTTATAAATCTAATGTTTTCTAATACCCTCCCAAGGCTCTTGCCCTCATTCTAAAATACCCAGGTCACGCCCCACCCTAGCCCAATCTGCACTCCACATCCCCATTGTTTCGTAGACTGGAATAAAAAGATCCCCTGACTCGGCCACTGGCGTAATAACTATCAACTTGAAATTATTTACGAATCACATGTGATGTGTACAGGCAGACTGTCACTTTTAGACCACAGAAATCATAGGCACACCGAGACACAGGGCATGGAAATCACAGTGAAGTTTCCACAATGATCATTCATTTGTTAAACAATGAATTGAGATATTATCCGAATTAAGAACCATAATGAGCTCAAAGACAAGATGACCATTTAGAAAGACAAGGTGGCCATTTAAAAGGAGAAAACATAAGACCCTTCAAATGGGCCAATTCTAAACTGCAACAATTTTATACACACTCAAACACACACACAATACAATAAAATACATTAACACATAAAGAAAAAACAATCTGAAGGAAGGACAGCTACATGCGACCAACTCTTATAAGAAATTCATCAAGTCATTGCATAACATCCGAAAGCACCACAACTTTGAAGCGTGTGTTGGAACATTGGTTTAGACGAGCAGTAGGCAAACATCTCTGTTGTACCACTGACAATTACGTTCAGATGAAACCCCAAGAATATATAGATGCCACTAAACAAAACCAGTAAGAGGGAAAGCAAATAAATTAAACTAAGAACAGCTAGATGCGTGAAAGGAGCTGCAGTGCAGCTAGCTTCTCTGACAGCTTGACGTTGGCTGCCTTTACCAAAGAACAAGACTAGTATGCATGCAGATTCTAGAGCAATATGGCAACAGAAAGGTTGGACCTGAAAGGTTCAAAACACTTTATGACTTCAGATTCGTTTTCTTTAAAAACAGTCTACACACAAACTGAGAAAATAGAAATGGTGACTTGAAGATGACTTGATGGCATTGTAATAGATATCCGAGTCTAAGGTAACTCAGTCAACCTATTGTAACTGGCACATTTTGTCTAACAAGCTATATGTGACGTACTGACAATGTGGCAACAAACGTTTTATCCGTACAGTGAAAAAGCTTACCAGTGAGTAAGAAAGTATTATTATAGTATTTCTCCTGAGATCTGGCACTGTTAGTGCTACTTTTTCATTATGCTCAACAATCAGTGGGACAGTCGACATGTGATCTCTAGTGTACAGCTAATAGGTCCATATCAACAATTTCAGAAATACACAAATGTAACAAAAGCGTACAGAAAGGTTTAAAAAAAAAATAATAACGTTTAAAATAAATTAAAATACAGTTTAGAAACATACCTACCAAGAAACCAAGTAACAGAAACAGTGTAACTTGTGAAGAAAACACGATTTTGTTTTTTGAAAGTTCAAAACAGTCTGCACATCACTACATAATTATGAAAATACAAACGAACAGTCAGAACAGTTGTTTATAGAGAAAACAATTCCATCATATATGAAAATCAAAATAAACAGGAATAATAGTTTGTAACACCACAATTAGAGGTTCACAGATATAGGCACATAAAATCACGCTCTAACTCAGCAAATAGGCAAAAGTGAGGATAAGGTGATCAGACAGATTTTGAGAATTATACTGAATGACACCACCACAAATATGCATCAGGTACAAGTAATAATAAATAGCATCCAACAAATAAAAACAATGCAGCAGCTCTTTCAGAAAATAGTTGAACAACCGTGACATAATTATTATATGTTTGTGTATGCATCACAGTAATGTGGCAAATCTGGATCGGTACAATACAATATCATTATGTCATGTCTTCATTCTTTCAGTGATCAGCTAGTAAAAATCGTATGCATAATTTTATCAAGTAAGCCACTGGACTTCAGAATTCTTCATTGTAAATTCATTGTTCACTGTTATTGACACCACCAGAAATAATAATTCTTCCACTAATTATTGTATAAAAATTAAATAATTCCTACCAACACACCAACAAAAACACAAACATGTGCAGACACAAGAAAATAATAAATCTATAATTTCAAATGAGTCTATTCAACAAAAACAGGAGCAGTTTTCCATGATTAGTTAGTCATTGTTTATAGGGTCCAGCAGACTGCAAAGAGCCGAATCAGGACCACAACTTGGTTGAAAGAAGTTAGTTATTCATTGCTAACAGAGTACAGCAGACTGCAGAGGGCCGAATCAGTACCACAAAATCAAGACCACAACTTGGCTGAAAGAGGACTCACCCCTCATCCGCATAAAATATCTGCTGAAACAACCCTAGTGGTAACACTGAAGGCACTCCAACAGCCGGTCACTTTACAATAAAGGCATCCCACACAGGGGACGCTGAGGCTATACTCTAATTTATCGAACTCCCGTTTACAAAAACAAAATAGAATACAAACATCATTATAAAATATCAACAAAACACATACATATAAAATGCCTACATTGCTAAATAATATCATAGGAAGCCCCAGTGACCATTTGGTAGAAAGCGTCCAATATTCCCAAGCTGATCCAACAGACCTCACACACAAATGAGAAGTTTTGTCCCGAAGAGTTTTCAAAAAAAGGTAGGTGATTGGTCTAGCGAAGAAGAATATAGTATAGTAGATTGATATAACAGAGTAGGAACGAGAAAGAACAAATGAGAAAGACAGCGACAGTGGGAATTTAAAGCACCAAATTTCCAGAAAGTGGGGATACTATTTATATTGAAGCCCCCGGCACTTTTACAGGGGGTGGGGGTGGGTGGGGTTTGAAAGAAGACTCATCCCTGATCCGTATAGAAAATCTGCTGCAACAACCCTAATTTCACTTTACAATAAAGGCATCTCGTGCAGTGGACTCTGAAAATTTACTCTAATTGATTGATTGATTCATTGTTGCTTTAGGTCCAGCGGACTCTTCCGAGCCAAATCAGGACCGGACAACCCCCGATCCGCATAAAAGATCTGCCGAAACAACCCTAGTGGGAAAATTGAATGCCCTCCACCGGCCAGTCACTTTACAATAAAGACATCCCATGCGGGGGATGGCTGAGGGTTGACCTCAACTACGCGAACACCCCGGTTACAAAAACAAAATAGAATACAACCATCATTATAAATCATCAACAAAACACATACATATAAAATGCCTATAGTGCGAAATAATACAATCATAGGAAGCCCTAGTGACCACCCGGCAGAAAGCGTCCAACACTCCCAAGCTGATCCAACAGACCTCATACACAAACAAGGAGTCTTGTCCAGGAAGAGTTTTCAAGAAAAAAGGTAGGTCATTGATCTAGCGAAGAAGAAGAAAGTATAGCAGAGTGATAGGACAGATCAGGAATGGGAAAGAGCAAATGATGAAGACAGCGACAGTGGGAATTTAAAGCACTAAATTTCCAGAAAGTGGGGATACTATTTATACTGAAACCCCCGGCACTCCAACGGGGGGAACTGTTGCCGCAGTGAATTAGTCATGCCTACAAAGGCAAGACAGGTTTTCAACTGGGGCTTTCACTGTTCCCTTTATAGGTTAGAACAATCTACAGTGTGCATTGTATTGTATTGTATTACACTGTATTGTATTGTGTTATGTTGCATTGTATTGTATGTGTGTCTGTTTAGTACCCTTGTGAGCTTTGACGACATGTACGTGTGGGTTTTGTCTTCAAGTTTTAACAACTTCTAAACAAGCAAACATGCCAACAGTTGTTGACTAAACATCATCCTGAAAGGAAATAATCAAAGAACTAAGAAACACTCACACAAAAACAAAGAAAAATGAAACAGTAAAATTAAAAATATATATTATATCTGACCACCTGAAAGAAGTAAATTAAAATTTGATCATGCATCAAGGTAGTAGTAGGACTGAACTCATCACATCGCCATAATAATCAGTGGAAAAAAAGACACAAAACTACCATCTGAGTTTCAGAGCTAGAGATTGCCAAGGTCTACGCCAATTTAGTATGAAGCGAGCATATGCTTCAACACTGTGATACTCAGAATGGACTAAATAGATGACAAAAGCAGCAGAGTAATAGCAAAATAACTGGAGAAGTACGCACAGAAAGAAAAAAATATACACCCTAAAAAAAGAAATCGCATACACAAAAACAAAAACAAAAAAACAGTGCACACCAAAATTAGTACCCGTTTAAATACTTTTCAATGCAAAATATATTCTTCGGTACAAAAAAACATCATTGTCAACTTCAACGTCATAATCTTCTTCGTTTCTCTGCGCCACAGTCAGGCTATTTATATCACAATACAAATGTTGGCAACACATATATTAGTGATTTCAACAATACTCATATACACTTAGTGTTTCATATTCTACTCAACAATCACACAATCAGGACATACAGGTCAATCACAGCTAACAAAGGCCTTCTAATGCTTAGGACTATTTTCAACTGCAAAACCTCTATTCTGTCATAAACCATTGCACCAATGTGTCGGAGACATAATAAAAAATTACAATAATTTATACACACATTCAAACAAACACTGAAGAAAGAATATAATTGCTACAAAATAACACAAACTAAACAGAATACAATCACTAACCCACTTACAACTCTCATAATATCCATTTCCTGATAACAGCATATTTACTTTTGATTTAGAATAGCACTACAGTATTAAAACTAAATAAATAAATAAAATACTGAAATAACAAAACTGAAAATACTTTATCTCTACTGGTACAGAAATAATAACATAAAATAAATGTTCAAGAAACATCATACCAAAAACTCATGGCAACAAACAAAACAACAAAATCACATTAACTGCGGACAAACAAAGTAAAATATTTACACCACCTTATGAATCAGTTTCATGATTTCAACAAATGATAACAGCGTTGGTGCATAAGCACAAATCAACATAAAATCAAACACAAGGAGTAGTTGAAAATGATCACTACCTATTACAATCATGTTGCAATTGAAAATAGTATACTAGTAACTACCTATTAACAAACATGTTGCAGTTTGAAAAGTAACACTAAACCAAATGCTTTGAAATTAAAAAAACAATGCACTATCTAAAATCTTGCGCATATTAATGTTGGTGAGAATTCAAGATGAAAGTGTACATGATATCAATGAAAAATACAACTACAACGAACAAAATAGAAAATATGTTTTTCATACAATTTCAATTGGCAAAATGATTCTCAAAACACACACATGAACATGGCTAGCATAGTTAGCTGTTCATTTGTATGCATACAGAAAATGAAAAATCTGGCACGACAAGAAACTAGTAATGGTAGCATTTGTATCTGACGACACTGACAAATTAAACATGCAAAAAAATTAGAATCTACCCCTTCCATCAAGATTTTTGGTACTGATGACTGTGGTAGTAGACCGAGGTCTCTAGCAACAAAGAAAGAAAATGAGAGACTAGACTGTCACAGTAAACACTAGGATACTGCACCACGCACGCTTGCTTGCGTTATACAACTATGAGAATCCTGCAATAATCTACAGCATCAAAACTCACAACCAAAATATGTGAGCAAAAATAGTCATGGAATTCTCAGTGAGAGTATTCTTTGTGTACACTTATAATACTCAGACCACTTGCAATCAATTCTTTGCGTACCAGACCACATGTATAGTGCATTCATAATCATGCCTTCACTCACACAAATAAAATATGTGGCGTGTGTGAGACATATGGAGCAGGTAGACAATGCGCATCAATCACAAAGTACAGTGTGAAATGGTGACAGCTAATGCACCAATGGCAAGCAAAAATTTGCATCCAGCGTGGCATAAACACAAATAAACAGTGAAAACACCCTGTCAACAAAGTATTGCAGCAATATGCTGAGGTTCAGTTTCCAATGATGTCATGCACTCGGACAACACTGACTAATCATTCCTTACTTTCCTTAACATTCTCTTCTGAAAATATCATAATAGTCAGAGGACTGACCCACATACAGCCAATTCAGAAAATAATTCCTTCCATAATCTGAATACCATGCAATAGCAAATAATTCTGGATCTGGATCTGGATCTGGATAGCCCGCCTGTGGATGTTGATTGGCGGGTGCGCCACAGTTAGAAGGGCAAAGTGCTTAGGACTCACTTGCTCCTTATGGAACTTACAATATTTAACATAAAAGTGAGTGCCCAAAAAATCCAAAATGAAACGGTGGCATTAAAATGAAAAATACCAACTTTGATCTTTCAATGCTTTTGACCTTGAGATGACCTTGACCTCCGGCTCCAAAAACACTCATGTACTGTCAAAGTACAGCAACATTTTTAAACTGCCCAAAAAATAGTGACCTTGACTCTAATGTGACCTCTCATGCATGTCTGATCAAATAACTCAATGTTGTTGCATACTATGGGTTAAATAAACAGCCATTCCACTATACGATGACCGTTTTTTTTAAAGATGTTTTTGAAAGGCCTTAAATGACCAAAGATCAAGGCAAAACTTGAACCTATATGACAAATCAATCTATCATCTCTAAATACAACAAGTTTGAACTTTATGTTTCTCATACTTTATAGGGTCAAGGTCACTTTCAAAGTACTAATACTAACCAGCATTGGATAGCTCCAGTGGCCTTGACATTGGAGTGAGGTCGACCAAATCTGTAAAGGATGTGTGTCTCATTGATATCTATCATGCAATCAAGGATTATAAATTCAATATTAATAACCTAGAAAAAAAAGTGACATTTTGTGGAAAAATCATCAGTTTTTGACTAACATTTGTTGACTTTGTGATCTTGACCTTGAAGTGAAGTCATTCATTCACTGATCATTTATGAGGTCTTATGAGTAGGCCTATATACCATCTTACCAAGTTTGGTTTGATAGTTGAAATAGGTTTTGAGTACTTGGCCACTTTAAAATTTTTGCACAGACGGCAAGATAGATATTTAGGACTCATCTTGCACAGATTTGCCAAAGTCTGGAAATGTTTTTTAGGGGTGGGTGGTAGGGTGTGGGGGTAGGGAGGGTTAGTACATAGACTCACATTGCTATGCATGCGATTAAAAAATCTAATTCATCCACAACTGATGCAATGCGTTCACTTTCCTTGAAAAATGGTTTTCATAAAAATAAAACAATTGGCCTGTAACCCTGCCCCATAGACAAAAAAGAAAACTGTACATTGGCTTAAATATCCCTATAAGCAATTTTTTTAATTTTTAACTAGCTTTTTATTTGTCAGCACCTCATTCAAACATTATTATTACTGTAAAGGTTCTAACTAACCAAGCCTGACAATCCAAAACTGACACACAAAATTAGAAAATCTAACACCCACCAATATAATAACATTCCAGGTAAAAATCTACGGCAAACCACCACCAACAGTCCACACCATTACAATCTACATCTAACCATGTCAATGTACAAATTCACCGTTAACATCATAAAAACAAGTTCCTGTGCAAACTAATACCACAGCAACACAAATTCACTAATCCTACACAAGGTCAGAGATAAATCTTACACAATATAGAAACATTATTCAGATTTATAACACATGCAGTTAGTTTAATAATTTCACGTAATACCTAAAATTGATGCATCATTCCCCCCACCCCCCACCCCCCCACCCCAAAAAAAAAAAAAAAAAAAAAGCAGATGATAAATGTCCAAAGATCTGGTTACATGAAGAGTATAGGAAACACGCAATAATAACAATGAGGGTCATGAAAAGACTAGGCCTACGAATAATGAAAAGTCTATGTACCGATTTCCACAAGTGTCTTATATTTTCCTTGGCCAAGTAGAGTGTGTCTAAAACTGATGTCGCATGGTAACTTACCTATCACAGATGGCAATGTTACTAGCAAAGCTTGGAATATGAAAGTCGTAAGAATACTTAAAAAGACTACATATGATTGTTGTTCGTGTAAAAGAGAAGGAAAAAAAAGTCGATCCTCTATGGATTGAAGACGAGCTTTACCATTGAGGAAGACGCATTTGACTACCGCCTCTCAACCACCACAACCTAGAGAACACGGCCCAATCCGGGCTGTTATTTTTCATGTATCCCTTACAACAGGGACATAGAAATATTTGGCCTGCAAGGCGGTGAAGCGTGTTAGTGGTAAACCGGTTTGCCAGCTACTAGTGCCACGACACTCCATGCAAAGTCACTGCCACTGACTTGCATAAAATGCCTGCAGACAATGTAGTCTAGCTCACCACCAAAAGCAGAAGACAAATGGTCAGCAGTGGAGAACAAATGTTGTGTCACCTTCTCCTGCATAACCCAAGGCCACTCCAAAGAATCCTGCACAGCGAGAGCCACCCAAGGCTAGTCTAACCAACAAATTGAAGGTAGACAACCTCTCTCCCAAGCTTGAAACAGTTGCCTCACTTCCGCCACAGATCCCACAGCCAGAGTTGCCAACCCCCCAAAAAGTTTTCAGTAGTAAAATTTCTGAATTTCAGTAGTTTTATGACATTTTCCGTAGCCATACGTCCTCGCATTTTTTTTAAACGAAGACATGCATACACAGTCTGCAACGAAGGTCGTGAAGAGTGTTTCCGCACGAATTATTGAGAGATCCATATCGGGCTTGAAGAAGGTGGCTACCGACTGAACAGGGACTAACTTTTCTGGATCAGGGCAACGACTTTTGTGACAATTGCCATTCACGTGTCGCATCACATCATGTGATCTCGATGACGCAGTGATGCACGGAAATTTTTCAGAATACTCTTTCCTGTACTCTTGATTTGCTGTCCTCTTCTTTTTTTGTGGGCTTTCATCGCTAGTTTTCTTTCTTTTTGGCATCATGGATTCAAAATACGCCGCACACAAACTTTTCTTCTCGCGCTGTAGAACGTGACCCGGAAACGAAAGTGTCACAGAAAGGTCGAGGTTTTGTGCACCGATTGGCCGTTTGGAAATCCACTTCACGGTGATTGGTCGAATTTCCTAACATGCACTGGGAGCGTGATCTATTACACCGTGCACATAAACCGAATGACCGTGACCTTGAAGTGCTACGGGAGGCACAGGCGCTCAATAAAACTCGTTAACTGTAATACTATCGTCGAAAATTGACTTTCCGTAGTAAATTTTCGATTTGCGTAGCTCCGTAGCCGCGTATTCATTTCCGGAGTAAACTCCGGAAATTCCGTAGTGGTTGGCAACCCTGCACAGCTCAAATCGAACCATGTCCACATGGTTTCCCAGTTCGCAACAGGTATGTCTGGAACTGACACTGACTACGCCCTGTCAGTCTCCATTAACTGACTTAACAGTGAAAAACTGCCTTCAACATTTACCTCGGTCCAGCATCATCCTGTTCCCGGTCGTTGAGCATCACTTGTAGCCGAGCGAAGTATTTGACTCCGGTCTCTCGGCTACCACCTTGAGAACACAGCCTAACCCGAGCTGTTATTTTTCTTTTATCCCTCTTAAGAGGGACATAGAAATATTTGCCTGCAAGGCGGTGAAGCGTGTTGGTAGTAAACCGGTTTGCCGGCTGCTAGACACTCCATGCAAAGTCACTGCCACTGACTTGCATAAAATGTCTGCCGACAATGTAGTCATGCTCACCACCAAAAGCAAAAGATGAATTGTCAGCCAGGGAGAACAAATGTCATGTCGCCTTGTCCTGCATAACCCAATGACCACTCCAAAGGATTCTGCACAGCAGGAGCCACCAAAGGCTAGTCTAACCAACGAATAGAAGGTATACAACCTCTCTCCCAAGCTTGAACCAGTCACTTCCCTTTCTGCCACACAAGGATTACTAGAAGATGCAAATAACAGCACTTAAAAATGTAATATAATTATCTGTTTTGTTGTCAAACGAAAGCTAAAGTGCCCGACCACATTGTTTGAACTGCATGTCATGAACCTGCCGCCTTTGCTTCAGTTCATAAATCTATGGCGAGTGCAGAGGACAGAACTATCTTCTTGCTGCAATTTACTTCCGATAATCCGACCATAACAATAGCCGACAAAATGTCAAAATTCTTACTTCTGTGCTGGATGCTAACAAAAATAGGCAACATTGTCAATTTCCAATCAGTATGGTACTATAGGCCTACTGTCAACGTGACATGGAATGTTGCTTTTCATCAAATTGATTGCATCGGCCAAAAATATTAAAGTGTTTGTAAAATGCGAAGGCGTAAAATATGAAAGTTTGTTGAGAATTAAAATGTGCTGCAAACAAGTCTAATGCAAGAACTACTTTGTTATGGTGAATTCTTTGGAATGTGTTGGGTGAAGTGGCCTTTGACGTAAGCCTATGAACAGATTTAGAGTATTCACTGTTTTGGCAAATTTCCCGTTTTATATTTTGATTTGATGAAATCGATACATAAATGTTATCAGCATATTGGCGTGGAATATGAGATATGTCCAACTTGATCGATTCAATGTTTCACTCACCTTCGGCTCGTGAAAACACTGAATAGATCTCATTGGACATATCTCATATTCAACGCCAACATGCCGATAACGTATAACATCTACGAGTAATGGTGGAGATAATCAAAAACACTTTGAAGAGTACAAAAAATAATGAAAAGGGCAAGGAATAGACTAGGGTTTATAGGCCGTACTGAATAATGTTTAACTGACGTACAAGGACACAAGGCAACATGTGAAGTATGCAGAGTTTTGCAAACTGCATAGTCAATACTGTGCAAAATCAACCTTACTTCATTCGGTCTCAAAAGTCTACTGAAACTGCACTGCGCTGAAGGAAATCAATCACTCCATAGTTTTCCATTCAATCCAACATAGAAATGTTGTAGCAAGAAAAGACAAAAAACACTTCCACAGAATGCGGCTTACTTTTTAACTAGGAAATAGGCAGTAACCAAGCCATTGGTAGCAGACATTAAACATCTTTAGTACAATTAGTATTACTATTTAATTATTTTCTAGTTTTAGGCACTGTCCAACTTCTTCATGCCAAATTGGTTTTATATTCTGTCTTTTCTTTCTCTTACTGTTTTATATTTTATTCCAACTTAAAAAAAAAACAAACATTTATACTGAAAACAAAAACCTATATGAATTTTCAATCTATCATGGCTTTCTCTTTATATCAATGCAGACATAATTTCATAGCAATTTCACATGCAAGCCCAAAATATACAAAAGTATCGTTCCTTTTTCCAACTCTACAGAAAGTTGAAAATGCAGATCACAGTGCTCAACAATATAAATGGAATAAGTGATATGCAGCAGAAAATTTTCTACTGAGTATTAAACACACAAGGTCCACTTAACTACACACACACATAATATTATATACATACAAACTAACATGAAGGACTTTGGCAAATATAAAAGTATTTTCATATCCCACCAAAATCAAGGTTTAAAATTATTTAGCTTAAAATCTTTGTGCCTGGTCCATTCCAAAGGTGTTTTTATTTGAAAGACTAATGACGTTTTTTACAAAATATGCCAAGAAATGTAATTTTCATCTATGAAGGGAGCAGTTAAGTTGTAAATTGCCATTCTTCGATATGATTCCACAGCAAGGAAAGCACCGCAGAAGGTGTATTTAAAAGGCCTCTTTAGTTTGAATTTCTATTTTGTCAACATAACATACAAATGTTGAAGCTTGAATATGAATTTTCTACTAAGCCTTGTTGACAAAAAGACCCAAAACAAAAACACAGGCTTTGCCAATAGTATGTGAAGGACGAAAACTGGAAGCAGTGTGAGGAGTAAAAACTGCAGACACAGCAAAGAATACCTTATTAGCTACAGAGGCTCCTCCTTTCGAAGAGCACACATTTGCTTCACATTTTTCAACCATAAAACTTCGTAGTGTGGTTAAAAGTGAGGCTAAACATGAAACAGAAATATGGCAGACAACAGAAACTCGTTGGTCCTTTCAACTTTGAACAACTTCCATCTAATCAAACTTGTAGGGTGTGACCTTCCAAACCCTCGGTCTTCTAAGATATATAACATCATTCAATATACACGTTACCAAAAACCTGTTTCACCAACAACCAACGTCTGTTTCTTTTCTTGGTCCACACGTCATTCCCCCGCCTGTTTGCAATGTAATGGAAGTAGACATTGATCTAAACATAAGCACACTACCACAGAAATATTACAACAATCAACCGTCAAGGCAGCCAGTAAAATTAAAACAACTGTCTGTCAGATTCAGAACACAAATTTCTTCCCTTTTTCAAAACATGGTCAGACCACGTTCCTATTTCCCAGCACGCTTGACTATTCACAGCAGATACTAAATTAACAGCACACATCACAGGCACTGTGAGCACAAAGGCAGTTTAAATAACATTCTATGCTCCCAGCGGATTGTGCCATCAATTAATTAAATGCGCACTCTCTTATGCATCAGTCAGCACAGCACTGTAATCAGTGATAAAATGAACAACTGTAGTTGTTGATACAAATTAATTCATGACCTATCAATGATAAGCTAACAGTGGTCTATGGTAATGCAGTCACACAGCCCTTAGGGCTCAGCCTTGGTCAGTAGAACTCCGAGTCAGAACTCTGATATGAGCCAGACTGGTCTTTGGGATCTGCTAAGTTGCCTGTAAGACTGCCTGAAATCAGCTCCGATCCTTCCAATGTCCGTGTGTTTCCTGAAGAAGAACAATCATGTTTCCATTAGATTCTTTTTTCAATCAGCATTAACGGTAACATTTTGTATAATATAACTTCTTTTTCTTTGTTGATAATGGATGTAAATTTTTGGGACGTGGATGCAATGTTCTCCTATGCTTGCGTAAATGAAAACAAAACTACATCTTGCCAATAAAATAGCTACATTTGTTCCTTGAGTTCACAAACCTTCAAGTGTTTACCAGCAATAGTTGTGGAAATATTGCATTTTTAAACAAAAACTTCTACAGAAACTAATCGCTACTGGGAACCACTCTATTATGTAATATTTGGCGGTAAAAGAGTTAATGGAAAAATCTTGGGCACAACATATCTAAAAGCAACGATTTTACAAAAAATGTCATCTGTTGGAAAAAGAAGCTTTAGAATAAGTACATTCTGACTTTAAAGCTAGTTTTCCATTGAACACAGCTTACCGAAACCTGCGGCATGCCCGCGCTGAGAGCGAATGATGTTGTTGTTAGGTGTGGCAGGGAAGGGCATGTGTTGAAGGATCAAGGCCAAGCAGTCGGCTACTTTTAGAGTTGGGGCACATGACAGTGCTGGTGTGTGACCTGAACAAAAACACTCGTACATTAATATCATTCACATATTGTTCTCACTGACAGGTTGCAGATTCCTGATCAGCTGCTTTGCAACAAGCTATTGGAATCACAGTCGTATAGTGTAGGGATATTAGAACATTAGAGCACAGTCATGTACTAAAACAGTTCCCTTTTCAATCTCACTTATTAAAAACTACAGTCATGTACTAAAACAGTTCTCTTTTTATTCCCACTTATTAAAAACTAAAAGGGCAAAGTCAATATGACTCACATGCTCTTTATGGAACTTGCAATACTTAACATGAAAATGAGTGCCCAGAAAAAACAAAATGAAACGGTGTCATTAAAATGCAAAGATACTGACTTTTATTTTTCTATGCTCTTGACCTTAAGATGACCTTGACCTCTGGCTCCAAATACACTTATGTACTATTATTCACGAGTTTACGGGAAATGGTTAAATTCTAGAATGGTCTGAAAATCTGAAATGGTTGGATTTACTTGGTGCAAGCCATTTCCGGTCTCAACAAAATCTGCCGTGATTCAAAGGAATTGTCCATCGCTCTCTGAAGTAATTTATGTTCATGGCGACTTTAGCAAAGGCTGAAAAACGATGGAAACATGAAAATGACTATCTGTTAAATTTAAAAAATGGCACAAAGGTTCCTCATCCTGCCTTGGTGCCCTCATCGAAGTGGATTGATGACATGTCTTGCTGGCCACCTGTCACATATCCCAACATCTTCAACTATCTTGTTTTATCCGAGGGCGTTGACGGTGAACAGATGGAGAATTATAAAGGACTAGAATCTTATAGTGTGAAAATGCACGATTAGATCACACAATTGGGACCATGCACTTTAATCTCAGGACTGATTGCACGAAGCAACCGATGGCACGTTAAAATTAGTTCCATATTGCGGAAGTTGGTTTTCGCTGCGGCTCGCTCATAGGCCTCGATCTTTGCTTGTTTTGTTCATAATAACTGCTTGTGCAGTTGAAATGGTGGCTCACACGTACATTCTTTCCTCGTGAGAGGTCTGTGATCAAAACATTATCGTCCTAATGCTTCTTGTAGCTTTTTTCTACTGTTGCTGCAGCCTTTAATAGCACAATGAGCACCAGAGCCGTTTGTGTAGCTTCCTAGTACAGTAGACATGTTCTATATAACCGGAAGTTGGTTGCACTCGTCTTCAATTAAAGTCAAAATGGCGGACTCTATTCATAACCATTTGGGAATGAATATAATCATGAATATAAACTACAGCAAAAGTTGTATTATGCCCCCCCCCAAAAAAAAATCGGTGACCTTGGGATGACCTTAACCTTCAGTGACTTTGACCGAGGTCTTGAACTTGAATTGTCATGCTTGGCTGATCAAATAACCCAATGTTGTTGCAAACTATGGGGTTAAACAGCTATTCCACTGTATGATCTTTTTTTTGTGTATGTTTTTGCAAGTCCTAAAATGACCTTGATCTTCAAGATCAACACACACAAAAACGGAACATATATAAAAACTCAATCTATTTACAGCAAGTTCGGACTTCATAGTTTAGGGTCAAGGTCACTTCAAAGTACCTATACAAACCGACCTTGGACAGCTCCAGTGACCTTGACCTTGGAGTGAGGTTGACCAAATTTGTATAGTATGTGTGTCTCTTTAATATCTATCATGCACCAAAGAATCATAAGTTCAATATGAATAACCTAGAAAAAAAAAAGTGAATTTTTGTGAATAATTTTTATTTTTTGACTTACATTTGCTGACCCTTTGACCTTGACATTGAAGTGAAGTCATTAATTTCCTGATCATTCATGAGATCTCATGGATAAAAACAACCTTACCAAGTTTGGTTGTGATAATTTAAATAGGTTTTGAGATATTAATCCACATGGAAGTTTTGCACAGACAGCAGACAGACAAGACTGACAGAAAGGCAATTTTTATTTTTTAATTTTATTTTGGGACTATTTAGAACTCACCTTGCACAGATTTGCACAAATCTGGACATATTTTGTTTGGGGTGGTGAGTATATAGATTCAAATTGCTATGCATGCCCGTCAAAATAAAGTAACCAACCTGAACGACAATTTGAAGATTTTAATTTTTTTTAAATAAAGATCATGAAAAACAAACCTATGACATATATACATACTAAAAATTATTCAACATATTTAAGAACATAGAAAACAAACCAATGACATTTATATTCCCCTCTCCACGGATTTATACAAATCTCAATGGGGCTTACAAATTGATTAAAATCTGGTATATCGAAGCAAAACAAAAAAAAGGTCTGAATTTTTTTCTTTCTATATAAAAAGAGGTACTAACCATTCTCATCTAAAGCTAAAACACTGGCTCCTTTGGCAATAAGATCTTGTACCACTGGCACCAAACCATTTTTGGCAGCTATGTGAAGTGGTCTACAAATCAGAAAAATGGCAAATGGTTATTCACTAATAAGATAAATCAGAAGAAAAAAAAAAGGCCACTCATTACATTATCAAAGATGACAGTAAAACCAACCAACCAGCAGAACCTACTATACAAACTGTGCTGGACTGAGATGAAGACCCCTGAAGATGCTGGATTGTTGGGGTTAAAAACGACACTTGCATTCGTGACCGGGGTGATGAGAGGATTCACAGCTTGCTGTGAAATGACGAATTAACAGTCCTAACCACCTGTGATACTCGCACAATAGAAACAAAAGAAAATAAAGAAAGACTTGACATAGATGGTAAAGATTCTGACGCTCACACCCTAGACGAGTAAACGCCAGCTAAATAAATATACCCAGCAAGCACCAGGTCCCTTCTTCCCAATGCCCGGGATTGTGCTTAGTTGTCCGGGGAATCCCAATGCGCCTCTGGCAGCAAGTGGGCACATCGAGCGGCCCAAGTTAGACCTTGTGTTGGCCACCATCTTCAGCATTACATTACATTACATAATTGTTGCTTTAGGTCCAGCGGACTCTTCCGAGCCAAATCCGGACCGGACAACCCCCAATCCGCATAAAAGATCTGCTGAAACAACCCTAGTGGGAAAACTGAAGGCCCTCCACCAGCCAGTCACTTTACAATAAAGACATCCCACGCAGGGGACGGCTGAGGCTTCACCCCAACTGATTGAACCCCCATTTACAAACACAAAATAGAATACAAACATCATTATAAATTATCAACAAAACACATACATATAAAATGCCTACGTTGCTAAATAATAACATCATAGGAAGCCCTAGTGACCACCTGGCAGAAAGCGTCCAATATTCCCAAGCTGATCCAACAGACCTCATACACAAACAAGGAGTCTTGTCCCGGAAGAGTTTTCAAGAAAAAAGGTAGGAGACTGGTCTAACGAAGAAGACGATAGTATAGCAGATTGATAGAACAGAGCAGGAATGAGAAAGAGCAAATGAGAAAGACAGCGACAGTGGGAATTTAAAGCACTAAATGTCCAGAAAGTGGGGATACTATTTATACTGAAACCCCCGGCACCCCAACGGGGGGATCTTCAGCAGCTCTTGAGCTGGAAAAGCACTTTACTCAAACAATATAACAAGAGAGAAAGAAAGGAAGACCTGGAGTTTTTGTAATACTTAGTCACAAACTAAATATAAACAGAGCTGAAAATAAACTACTTAATAATAATAATAATATTAATAATGATAATAATAATAATAATAATAATAATAATAATAATAATAATAATAATAATAATAATAATAATAATAATAATAATAGTGGATGCTCTACATGCTATTTCCCAAATCGCCAATCAGACTCCAAGCATCATGAACTGTACCAACATACACGCTTACTTGTTTCACACACTCTCTCACACACAACAAAGACATATTTATCAATACCATTCAAACATGTGGTGTAAAGGCAGGAAGATTGCTATTAGAACACGGAAAGGAAACAGATTTTTATATATTTTGAAAGTTTAGACTGACTGCATCCAATACCATTATTATACTCTTAAGACTATTTCAGCAGAGTACAAAAGGTTTGTATGCTTCAATGCTGAAACACCTACGTTTTGAGTTCAACATTAGCCATGTTCACGGTGACAGATTCCTCAATTTTATCAAGCAGCAGTAAGGCTATATCCTCTCGACCCTGGAACACAAACAAAATAGGCTTTAGTTTACAATCTTATTTTTCTTGTTCTTCTAAAATACAACTATGAATCAACACACTCACAAAAGCCATGCCACAATCATATATCACAGTGTGTAGTGATGCAGTATCATGTATATAAGACGCTAAGCAGGCAAATAACGATCAGAAATAACCCAAAAAACTCACGTGTATACAAGCATGATGAAGAGGTGTATTTTTATAGCCATCAGAGACTGTCAAATCACTGCCACTTTCTAACAAGAGCTCTGAAACAAAAAACATAAATAATTCATTATAAACCAACCTAAACAATGTCCAGGTTAGAAAAGACTGGTAGAATTAAGCTTTCCGTAATGAGGTTATCCTTTATGCATAAAGTTGTGAACCTCACTAATCTAAGTGCCACTTTAAATCCCAGAACTACAGCACTATGGAGGGAATGGGAAGGAATAACAAGAATTACAACATCAAGGCAATCAAAACATGTTACCTAGAAAACTAATGCAATACAATGAGAAACCCTAAACAAAACTATTGGGAGGAAATGTTTTGGAGAACCAATGCTTATGTTGTGTGGCATTACTTGCATGCTGTCAGATGTACATCATAGCATCGATTATTATTATTATTTGTTTTAAATTATTATTAATCGAGAGCCACTTATGTTGATGATGGTTAAAACTTGTATAGAGCCAGTATCCACAAAGATTCATGACGACGACTATAAAATATGCTCGGTGTGGTTGGTATATGTATATACTGCTGTTATACTTGCCTACAGCAGTAACATGACCAGCGGCAGCAGCATACATGAGCGGTGTTTTGCCATCCTGATCTCTAACGTTTACAATAGCTCTGTGACTCAACAGCAACTGCAGCGATTCTCCTTGGTCACTGTGTGCTGCAGAATGCAAAGGTGTCCTGGGAAGAAAATAGCAAAAAACTTAACCCAGAATAGTTTATTGATACAGTAATGGGAACAACTGGGGTGAAACATCAACAGCAATGGCACAACTAACAATGTCAATACCAGAAGAATATCCTGAATCCCATTGGGTACAGAAGTCAGCAAAGGACAATAAAACCAAAGGTCAGTTAAAACGTTAAGATATGTTGGCTGTCTATCCTAATGGACTTGCGGAGCTATACGACATCAGGTATTACAAAACAGAAACAATGTCTACCCCAGATGAATTCTATACTAACCCTACTTACTATTATACCACCCACAATCGTCTAAACAGGTTCTCTCGTGTCTGGCACCGGTCGTCATGATTTAGCAAGAAGAGAAGCAGAACACTAAAGTGCAGTTGCAGCAAGTCAATCCTTATGAGAGCAAAATAAAAAATAAAAAAAGGACACCAATAAGGTATGGATTTGGGACAATATCTTTCATCCGTGCCATGCTTAAGAACAGCTAAACCTATATTTATAGAACAAGACACACAAAATCAGTGTTTTATTATCTCACCTTCCTTTTGCATCTTGAGTATTGACAATCTCTTCCCCTAACGTGTCGATCAGCAGTTCTGTACAACTGTCGTTACCATTTTGCCTGCACAATAAAAATTGAAAAAGATATTAAAAACCTTGATTTCACTATAGATTTTGCAGCCGAAACCACCACTAGTATTTCACATAAGAATAGCAATTTCAGAGATTTTATTTCAAATCCAATGTCCATTTGAATGACACATAACTACATGAAATGCTTAGCTGAGAAATGGAATTGTGTCTATATGCTGAAATGGCATTTAAATTGCTCGGTTCCCTGGCAATATGGTAAAGTTTATGCCTGATCAAGTGTGTAATAACCATGTTTAGATCAGTCCTTCATTACCATTCCACCAAATGATTACTTGGATAAGTTTGATGTTTGTGGTGAAAGATATATTTGCAAAAGTTATGGCAATTGTGAAAATTATGCCACTGTGGAACATTAGTAAATTCGTCAAACTTATGCCACTGTGGAACATTAGTAATTTTGTCAAATTTCTAAACTATCTAAACCAGTTGCTCTTAGTGTGCACATCAATGAAAACTACTTACACAGCACAATGAAGAGGAGAGAAAGGATTGCCTGAGCTCTTTCTGAACTGTTCGTGCTCAAGAAGAATTTCCACACAGCCATCATGCCCGTTGTAGCAGGCATAGTGCAGTGGGGTGTAGCCCTTCCCATCTTCCATGCTCTCAGGAGGCCCAGCCTATCACACAAGAGTCCATTATAAATCAATTTTAGAAGAGTCTTGCCTGTAAAACAGTGATACTGAATGCAAGGGTTAATTGTTTTCACCGTTTTTACTAAAGAAGAAAATGGTACATAAAGATAAGGACAACAACACTGACCATAATCATGGAGCTGAAGAGAGCTATGTGTCCACACATGGCAGCCATGTGAAGGGGTGATCGACCACGATTGTCCCGCAATGTTACATCAGCGCTGTGGTGTATCAAGGAATCCACACACTCCTCGTGACCATTTGCTGCCTGCAATTAACAATATGAATATTGACTTCTGGCTAACAGCTGCCTGCTAGAGAATACTTTAACATATACCTTTCCTTGTGGCAAGCAGCTTCACCTCCAAAATCTCTACTGCTGTGATTGAAAATACCTCTCCTGCAATAAAAACTACCACAATCAAAACTATCGATTGTGTCGTACAAAGACCAAACAGAGCAAAACCCACTTTTGTCAAAATGACACTCCTACATCTTCATAGAGAGAACGCATCGAGACCCCTCTACAGTATGACTTTTGAACTTGGGGTGTCCTTAGTCACCAGGGTCTATACAAGTAATCAAAACATTACCAGACAAAGCTCACAGAATTTAACTTTATTTTGTCATTACAGGAGGACCGTATTAGCAACTCATCTAAAATTTCAGCTCATTTCTATCAGCAAACTACAATACTGATAAAGAAGCAAGTATGACTCAATGAGAATGGCAAATATTTTCTTCAGTCATGACTGACAACCAACCACAAGAATACAACGAAAAAAAAGTAACAATGGGAGCAAACTTAACAACTATGCAATTCCAAATTTATTTGGAAGAAAGGAGGTAAGTTGGGAGTGGGATAAGAGGGATTGTCGTGGGGAGTGGCATTTCTATTTATTCAAAAGAAAAAAATAATAATAATGACCTTGCATTCTGGCAAAATCCAACTGCTATTGTGAGAAGGATGCTATCATTACAATTCTTCAATTATCAGTGGTTATAAACAGGTACTTACTGCTCTGTGAAGAGCAGTTCTACCTTCAGCATCCCTAGCATTGACCATGGCACCGTTGCGTATGAGGAAGACAGCGCTGTCTATGTGACCATTCTCCACCGCCATCATAAGGGGAGTTCTGCACATGCAACATCCCTTACATTTACAATAAATAACTACACACAACAACAGTAATACCACCTTTCCCCACTCCCCTACCTTTCTTCTCTCGAAAAAAAAAAACAATAACAAAAAAAACAACACATACACAATGATTCAGTCACTTATAAGAAAAGACCTGCATCGTAATAAACCGACTTAAAATGAAAGTTAATTAGTTAGTTAGTTATTCATTGCTTACAGGGTCCAGTGGACTGCAAAGAGCCGAATCAGGACCACAAAATAAACACTACAACTTCCCTGAAAGAGGACTCAGCCCTGATCCGCATAAAAGATCTGCCGAAAAAACACTAGTGGTAACACTGAAGGGGACGCTAAGTCTATACTCTAATTTATCGAACTCCCGTTTACAACAAAAAATAGAATACAAACATCATTATAAAATATCAACAAAACACATACATATGAAATGCCTACATTGCCAAATAATAACATCATAGGAAGCCCCAGTGACCATTTGGCAGAAAGCATCCAATATTTCCAAGCTGATCCAACAGACCTCACACACAAATGAGGAGTTTTGTCCCGGAAGAGTTTTCAAGAAAAAAGGTAGGTGACTGGTCTAGCGAAGAAGAAGATAGTATAGTAGATTGATAGAACAGAGTAGGAATGAAAAAGAAAAAAGGAGAAAGACAGCGACAGTGGGAATTTAAAGCACTAAATTTCAAGAGAGTGGGGATACTATTAATACTGAAACCCCCGGCATCCCCCACGGGGGTGACTTAAAATGAAAATACTGAATGCGGTTTACTAAACATTCAAGCTACAATGTGATTAAAACCAAAGACATACACAAATCAAATCAAGTTGTAATCTGTCAAGGATAGAATCAAACAAAAACAACTTAGTACAATGTGAAGTTAAAGCAACAAAGTTCTGATATGGGCATGCAATAGTTATACAGATATTTGCAGTATAAAAGATCCCAACTATTGTCATCATTTTTTTTCTGCAAAAAGAGACGCTAAGCTCTGCAAAACACACCTTTAGTAAAAATACAATCATACAGATTGGCAGTTCTGTTTTTATTACACACATTGCAACTGCCTACGAAACCACAGTGTGAGACAGAAACAGGAGTTTCATCAGTTATAATAATAATACAAGAGAAAGAGGGTACTGAAGCATTCACTTACCTATCCTGTTGATCTGTACAGTCCACAACATTATTGTCTTCTGCAGAATCCAGTAGTAAGTGAAGGCACTTGGTGTGGCCATTCATAGCTGCAACATAGTTTTAAAGTAAATAAACATAATGAGGACAAATGGCATAAACTGAAGACTGTCCAGGGTGACTGCTAATGTTTTCAATTTATGAACTATTATAATTGACACCCATAAATAAAGACGAACTACTACTGACGATCTGAGATCACTAAATGAACCCCAATTTCTACAACATTTAACTCTATATGAAAACAACGGTATGAACTCCTGACCTGCTGCATGAAGAGGAGTTCTGCGCATGGTGTCATCGTGTGTGATCACTTTTGCTGAATGCACTAACAACGTCTCCACACAGTCAGCACAGCCCTTGAAACAGGCTAAATCCAGCATTGTGCGACCTGAGACAACAACAGACACACATGTTTGTATTCACAGTATCAACTAGTGTCAACATACGCATGATAACGTGAAATAAAAAGTGTGCAGTATCTTTCACCAATATGGGTACAATTCAATATTCAAAGCAGTGCTATTATTTTTCTCTTCTTGTTCGGTTTACCTTCATCTGAAACTAAATGTCAATACATGATGTCTTATTCCTACTGCACCCTTGTCATTTTCATTAAAACATTCTGAAAGTAATTCTGGTTTTATTCACGTAATTACTAAGCATTCATTGTGCTGAAGCAAGCAGGGATTATAGTAGAAGGGAAAGAAAAGCCAACAAAAGAAAAGGAGAGGAAATAAAGGAAAGAGAGGGAGAGAAGAAAAGAGAGGGAAAGGAAGGAAATAGAGGGAAAGGAAGGAAAGAGAGGGAAAGGAAGGAAAGAAGAAGAAGAGGAGAGGGAAGAGGAAGAAGATGAGACTCGGCAGAAGATAGATAGATAATCAATGTTTATAGGGTCCAGCCGACTGCTAAGGGCCGAATCAGGACCATAAATCAGACTGCATCGTTAACACATTAAAATATGATTTTTAAAAATGTACTTAAAACTACCTTTACTAATGAAATCTAACCAAGCACACAAATAAGATGACATGGCCTATATACGATAAAACAAACCAACATTAGGTAAAAATGTAAACAGGTTTTGACCATTGCAGACTTTAAAAATCTCATTAAAAGGTATTGAACCCAAAATATCTCTCTCTCCTCAACCAGATCAGCACATTCAGACGTAAAATTACGGAGACTCGGCAGAAGCAGCTATAGAAGAAAAGCAGAAGTACTACTTTAACTATTTTCATAGTAGCAACAGCTTTTAAAAAGACAAAACTGCTAATGAGCATAATATGGAAATGTCAGCTGATATTGCGCTGTGCAATAATATAATATCCTGCGGTGTCATTGAGCCCCATATGCCAGTTTCAACTAAACATGTGACAATGACGCTAGCCAAGTGTCCAAGATCTACCAAGCTGTGACAAACATAAATGAAATCATTCCTAAGAATCCTACTTAAAAACGGTTTAAAAGTTCAAACACTTGTCTGGCTGATATTAACTTTGAGAACAAGTGCTATTACAACCTTTGCATGACTTGACACAATTTACCATAATTGTTTAGGCACTAAAAAGCATGAATAATATATAAAATCTAAAACTGAGTAAAAAGACACCCCTGTCACAGCAGAAAGCACATCACTCCACAAGAAATCATAATGGTATTAAATGACATATATAAATAAGAAGCATGCAGGAGAATCCATGTCCAAAATTTACTATCCTCCTCTGTTGTTGTTTATACATTGGATTCAATGTAGAGTTAGTATTTTATACAGTGATATCCATATAACTGGAACATACAGGGCTTACACAAGAAGTTTACATATTTCAGTCAATAGAATACAACCATGCCAAGCAATATATTTTCCATATATTACACACCTGTATATTAAGAAATAATGTGTTTATGACCCCTATTCTCTAATTACTATAAAAAATAAAAACGTTTGAGTATTGTAAAACAATTTGATTACAAAAGCTGTGTAATTAGAAAATATTTGTTTGAACTCATTGTTAAGGCATGATAGCCTTGAAGGTCACAATACCATTTCCTTCAATAATTCTGAAAGATTAACCGTATCTTTTATAACTTAAGATTAATCTGGTTTTTTTTTTTGATGTACTTGACACACACATTTCATCTTCCTAATCTGAAAGTTTTTATAAAATCCGTAATCCGAGAAAAACATGCAGAGAAGGGGAAAGGACCAACTGCAAGTTCTACACCGTACTTGAATACTGTATAAGCTAAGTTTGTCTAAACTTTTCCAAAAAACTACTACACACACAAAATACTTTGCAGCACAAACATCATACAAAGGACACAAACAAGAAAGGTCAACAATGCACAATCATGCAGTGGTAACAGAAGCACCTAAAAACATGCACTACAGTCGAACACAAGCAAGATATATTTCAATAGTCAAGCACTCTCATAAAATATTTCAGTAAAACCGTCTATGTCACTTTGAGGCAGGATTACTCAAAATAAAACCTACAAATTGAACCCTACCAAAGAAACACATCTAGAAATCTAGTACTGCATCGTCTTATATACATAAAAGTATCAAAACGAAGGGAGTAACAACACCCCAAGAATATTTCCTCAGCCTTGAGTTGTGTGCAATAGCTATTCAAGTGGACCTTAGATTGGTGTTCCCTTTCCAGCCACTGAACACATCCAATCTTCTATGAACTACAAACTCCTGCACAACCGTTTGCACTGAAGAAAGTAAGTTGATCTTGCCTAAAGACTTTGACTTTTAAGTGAATCATTGCAGAGTCCTTACCATTAGTATCATTTTAAAAAAGTGTGCTTCAATTTTGCTTTTCAAAAAAGCTGCTTCTGAAACTTTACTATCATAAGAAACTCACGTAAGCAGTTCATGATTTTTCAGAATAGAACCATACAGAATGGTAGTATAAAAGGCTGGAAAAAAAGTTTTTGGAATTCATTAGAAATATATTGACTCAGTAGAATGGTAGGGTGTGTGAGGGAAGGTGATATTTCTGGGGTTATATAATATGGTAAAAACAATACACACGCGATATAGAAGTGCAAAACCCATATGACTCACATGCTCCTTATGGAACTTGCAACATTTAACATGAAAATGAGTGCCCAGAAAAAAGAAAAAGAAACGGTGGCATTAAAAAGCAAAGTAATACCCACTTTGATATTTCTAAGCTCTTGACCTTGACCTCCGGCTCCAAATACACTCATGTATTATCAAATAAAGTACAGCAAAAGTTGTAATATGCTAAAAAAACGGTGAACTTGGGATGATCTTGAAATTCAGTGACCTTGATCTTGGGATGACGTTGACCCTCACATGATCTCTCAAATATATCTGATCAATTAACCCAATGTTGTTGCATACTACTAGTTAAATAAACAGCCATTCCACTGTACGAGTACCTTTTTTTTTTTCCAAGGCTTTACCTTCAAGATCAACACATAAATGGAATATATATCAACGATCAATCTATTCCCTCTAAATACAACAAGCGTGGACTTTACATCTCTCATAGTTTATGGTCAAGATCACTTCAAAGTACCTATACTAACCAACTTTTGAAAGCTCCAGTGACCTTGACCTTGGGAGTGAGGTTGACCAAATTTGTACAGTATGTGTGATATCTATCATGCACCAAAGAATCATAAGTTCCATATTAATAACTTTAGAAAAAAGTGAAATTTTTGGAAAAAAAGTTTCATTTTTTGACTAACATTTGTTTATTTTCTGATCTTGACCTTGAAGTGAAGTCATTCACTGATCATTTATGAAGTCTCATGGGTAAACACCATCTTACCAAGTTTGATTGTGATAATTGAAACAGGTTCTGAGATATTAAAGCATTAACAAGTTTTGCACAGGTGGTGGACGGCAGATGGCGGATGGACATTTTTTTTAAATGTAATTTTTAGACTATTTAGAACTCATCTCGCACAGAACTGCAAAAATATGGATATTTTGGGGGAGAGAAGTCTGGGGGAGAGGGTTGGGCCAGGGGTAAAGGGAGAGTAGTACATAGACTCAAATTGCTATGAGTGCAAGTCAAAGAAGCAAAACAGACCACATGGACACCAATCTAGCAATACCACTAGCTACTGCTACAATGACAAGCAAATTACAGACTAAAATGACTAACCTTTCTCATCCACGTAAAACATTACGTAATCTAGATAGACATGCAAGGCAAGAGTGTAAGTACATTCAAGTGTCTTGCATTGCTTGTAATACTGCAGTGGAAAAAAAAGGTTCAACTCCAAATTAATTTTTTTTTTTTAATGTCCATGCACGATCAAAGCCTAAAAAAATTTACACAGGCTGATGATCTGCAAAAAGCCGAGCTTCAGTACATTCACCTGACTTAATGCGGTAGAATTATTAATTATTCACACTAAAAAGTTAACATTTTACGCCATTATGTGGTCTTACTGACTTGTATTATTGTGGCAGAAATATACATCATGTCTACCAAAAATTTGTTTTGCTCTATCAAGCCTCGTCAAAATAATCTAGAAATTGTAATTTTTACAAGAAAGCAGTGCGCCAGCACATTTCCTTGTCTCGCTGATGTCTATTATTGCTACAGCTATAAGGATAGTGTACTAAAAACGAAAACATTTGCTTTGCTTGATCAAGCTTGAAGTACACATGCTGATGATTGTTGCATAAAAGCAGTGCTCCATGCTTTTGACAAAACTACAGCAGCAAATAAAAACTTCCACACTGTGAAAATGCTTGATTAGGTTCATTTAAAATTTAAGTTTAAGTTTTGACATTTTTTAATGATTCTGACGCATCATCTGCATATTGCTTTCAGCGAGAAAATGAGAAAGAAAGAGAGAGAAAGGGAAAGAGGGAGAGAGAGTGAGAGAGGGCAGGAAGAGAGAAAGAGAGGGCAGGAAGGGAGAGAGAGATAAGTAGGGGGAGAGGAACACCAGATTGCAACAAACTGTTTACCAAATATGCCTCAAAGAATGCGGAGCATTGCAATGTGGTTTTCATTGCTGTGGTGTGCACTAGCATTTGAATTGCAGAACGGTATTGCAAGGCTGAATAGGCTTGCACAGATTGAGGATTCTACTGCAAGGCTGCTAAGATGTGCACATAATGAGCATTTTTCATTAGCTGTCCTCATTTTACTGAATTTCATAATGCAGGGTACATGCATGGCCAACTCAAGCGCAGAAGCATAACTTTATGCACAATGCACATCACTGGTATTGTTAATAACAAAAACGTTACAACTTCACTCTGGTGCATGTACTTCAATGGTTTAGCAGAATGGTAAGGTTATCTTTCCCATACAGAGTGATTTATAGAAAGTATTTTCTACAACCTAATGCACAACTTTCAGAGTTGTCTAGTGGGTGCTATATCATCAAATTTATTAGGGAAAAGGCCAAAACCAACCTTGCGCATCTCGTTGGTCTAGATTCATCATGAAGGATAAAAGAGCATTTAGAGCGTGATTGTGACCGTTGTATGACTGAAACAAAGAAAATCAGAATTTACTGAAAGATGGTAATTATTAATACTAAGAGGTATAACACATAAAATTAACCCACCCATTTCCCCAGAAAATGCAGCAACTGGTTTGCTATCATTTATTCTTTATGCTACAAATTACATAAACCAAGTGACAAGCTTGAAAACCCTACAGCAACAACTTGTGCAACTTGAAAATTAAAATTTTTTCTCTAAATTTATTATTAATAAGCATATTTACCATGACTCACGAATGCAACGTTATAGGCATTGCTAGTTAAATGCCCATCAAAACGGAAGTTGATTCCGAAAAACAACCATAGAGTTGCTTCCCTTGCACCACCAAATTCCGTGCGCCCCGCAGCACTCGCGGCAATAGCCACAAACCTCAGGCCTTATTTGGAACTGGGGGAGGAGGGAGGGAAATAAGACGTGAGTCATGGTAAGTATGCTTATTAATAATAAATTTAGAGAAAATTTTTTAATAATAATTTCACATAATATACCATGACTAACGAATGCAGAGTAGCATGAAAAGGACGAAGGGAAGCAACTTGCTAAAACAAGCAGAAGAAATGGCCAAAAGACTACTGAGCAGCAACCACTGAACTGCCACCAAAGGAGCCATTTCCTATAGTACGGCGAGAGACCCTCAGACAGGGGCTAAAGAAAAAACTGAGGAGTGCCAGAAGGCAGCCCCTAACACAAACTCCAATAGGACTGAATGAAGAACCGATCAAGCTGCACATGCCCTAATCTCATGAGCACCAACCAAAGAGAGAGAGGGGAAGAGCACAACCCCAGTTACTCTCATTACTCTAAGATAATCGAACATATGCTTCACAGATGACCGTTGGTATCCACCTGTCCGGAATAGGTTAGCTATATCCCTAGAAAACCCTGGGCTGACAGAGAGAGAGAAACAACCCCCTCTTACCGGTGAGCAATACCAACACTCACAAAGAGCCCGGAACCGGACAATTAGCTGCCACTGGGACCGATTTAAGCAACAGAAGAGGGACGAACAAACCCCACTGTGGAATGTCCACTGGGAAAGGGTCCAAGCTAGGAACTCGGGCAAGAAACGAAGCCAGACTGAACCAACATGTACAAAGGCTACATCCACCGGAAAGTCGAAAAAAACAACTCATGAATCGTAGAATCGAACCACCCCAAAAAGGGAGGCCACAACTCTGGCTAAAAACAACTTCACGAACCTCCAAGCATAAGCGAAGGGCTGAGGCCTCCAAAAAGACCGGAAATGGAAGAAGGTAACGAATGCATCGTACCGTCACGTAACGGAAACCAGAGCCCCCCCACCCCACGACCAGAAGCGGAAGTGGTATACTCGAGGGTGGAAGAAAGAGGATTGGGATGAACCGGAAACCAAGGTCGCTGGGGACCCCAGACCGGAAATCACATCCCGGGACGCAGCTGGACTTAACACTGCAAACAGTGCTCATAAAGTCTCGAGCTCGACATAAGCCAGAAGTCCCAAAAGGGGTGAATCCTGCTTGAGGAAACAGGTGGGAAGGCTTCGGCAGGTAGCTTATCCGGACAGAGCCGGGGCATCCCTGCCGGAAAAAACGGAAGTGGTCCTAAACTAGTGTGACCGCGTGTCTGGTCATAACCTCGACCAGAAACGGTTCCAAGTGCACTTCTGGCAAGCCAAAGGAGCACAACATTTGCCAGAAGTCCCGACCCGCGCTGAATCCTGCTTGAGGAAACAGGTGGGAAGGCTTTGGCAGGTAGCTTATCCGGACCAGCCGGGGCATCCCTGCCGGAAAACGGAAGTGGTCCTAAACTAGTGCGACCACCCGTGTGTTTCTGGTCAAAACCTCGACCAGAAACGGCTCCAAGGACACTTCTGGCAAGACCAAGGAGCCCCTCTCATCTCTCTACCGCCACCGCTCACCTCACCACCGCCACCACTTATACTAACCTTGAAAGATGCAGATGTCGAAGACGCCACCGGACGAAAACCGGAAGTCAAAGGCCTAGAAGTGGACAACTGCGAAGAGCAAAACGCAGCAAAAACCGTGGTGATAGAGGGGGGAGGGGGGGGGGGGGGGGGGGGGGGGGGAAGATAAGAGGTAAGTCAAAAGTGGAAGAGGTCTAGCTTCTACTAACAACAACAAAAAACGGGATTAACAACCACAAAAGGGAAGTTATCCAAAACTGAAACCTACTGCTAAGAGCAGAACAAAAGGTGTAAGAAAAGTGAAGCGCGTAGAGCACAGCCCCAAGTGGCTGTGAAGAAGCGCCATAAAACTATATACTTCAGGCCAAGAAACGAAGTAAATACTCTAGGCAAAGCACAGAGCTTAGCTATAAGAGCAAAAAGGTAGCCACGACCGAACCTAGCAAGTGCCAAAAAAGAACTGAGGTTTGTGGCTATTGCCGTGAGTCACCGTAACACGGGGCACACAGGATTTGGTGATGCAAGGGAAGTAACTCTATAGTTGTTTTTCGGAATCAACTTCGTTTTGATGGGCATTTACCTAGCAACGCCTATAACACTGCATTCGTGAGTCATGGTATAGTATGTGAAATTAATTGCCATTTTAGCAAGACAAGCGCCTTCTACAAATCTGCTTTAAGATGATGATGAAGATGGAGAAGATGACAACTCACTGTGCATTCAGAATAGTCAATAAAACTTACTGCTAAGTGTCCTGGAGAATATGGCGCACTTCCCCTAATCAGATCTGTTGCTGCAGCATCTAACAACTGAAACAGAGTGAAATAAATAAAACACAAAACAAGTAACTACACAAAATACGCAAACAGCAAGTGCAGCAAGTGGGGGAGAGACAAAGGGTGCGGGAGGCACAGTGAGCTTCAATCAGTCACAAAACTGCCATATCCTTCTTTCTAGTGTAAATCCCTGCCTAATTCTTCATGTAAAGGTTATTTACCTTTCTGTTGCACGGCCTATAATCTTTGTATCTTGGTGCGTGTATTGGAAAATAATAGACACAACAACAAACAAATTCTTTTAAAAACACAAAACAGTATGAATACCATTTCTAATGCTAGTTTGTGGCCTTTGAGAGCAGCATAATGGACAGCATTGTAGCCTTCAGAATCCCGGATACCAGGCCTGGCATCATGATGTAACAGTAGCTCCACCACTCTGTACACACACACATATATACATTTAATAATAATAATATTTCATTTGTACAACACATACTGACTGGTTTTATTCCAGTAAAAACAAAAAAACGTATTAACTGAGTTTTACCCAAACAGCAAGAAACCCTATTTGTCAACCTTTTCATTAACATCATTGATTCTTACTTTCGCTAAACACATGGCAGAGAGTAACTGAAGCACAGACAGAAGGACACAGATTTTCGCTAAGGATGTAGAGATTCTGGTAATGAGCTAAGGACATAGAGATTCTGGTAATGAGAAAGTAAATTGTATAATCAAAATCATAATGCTCTTTACAGATGCCCTAGTAGGCAAAAAGCAACAATATAAGGAGGCATCAGAAAATTGTGCTAGTGATTACCTCCCTTGGCCACAAACTAATTTAAAACAACAGTGACATCAATTTTATCATTATTATGACCATGACCATCATCAATAAATCATCATCATCCATCAATTAATCAATCAATCAATCAACATCATCATCACCACCACCAACAGCAAATGAACTCTGAACCATGAAGACAACAGAGTGAGAAAGATAATGAGACAGTAACACCAGTATTAGTCAACTGACTTGGCTTCCACATCAGCAGCAGAGGCGTAATGCAGCGGTGTACAGCCATGATGGTCCACCATGTTGACATCAGACCCCACATTCAGCAGTATGTGGACGCATTGTTGATGCACGTTGGCTGCCGCATAATGCAGGGGTATCCTATTGGAGGAGGAAAGGAATGAATCAGCTCAAGTTTGCAAAAATACACACACAACAACCACTAAAGCACAAACTAAGGGCAGATGGAATAGGACCCAAAGTAAATATTTGTGTGTAACAATTCAGTCTTAGGAGGGAAAGCCATTTAGAAATATCTCTTCTCAGGCAGCTTTGTAAGGGCTGTGCCAATCTCTTCTCCCTCCCTGCTATACCTTCACGGTTCTCAGGAGAACCAGGTATCCATTCACAGCTTGGTGTACTGAGGTGGAATCTGTGTGGCGTTTCGTTTCTCACCATACTTGTTGGCCAAGGATTAACAAAATTGGATTCTGCTGAGCTTCCTAGAAACAGCAGTATGTGTTCTATCCATTATATTCTGCAACTCTGGGGTACCAAACATAAAATTTGCACTGTCTTAACATATTCATATTCTATCCCATAACTCAAAAGTCATTGGAGCACCACAGATGATTGTTTAACCAGCATACTCCATCTTTGTCCTCAGCAACCCTCATGGCTTCGCTCAGGGTCAAGTCAGTCCATTCTCGTATGTTGTCCTCCCTCCTCTTTTTCTGTCTCCCTCTTCTTCTGCCTCTTTGCACCGTGCCTTGCAGGATGGTCTTTGCAAGACCTCATGCTCTGGCGACATGGCCAGATCAGTCTGGTTGAAACCTTGTCCGGGTAGCAGTTGTTTGTGCTATCCTGGAGAAAACTTCCTGTCGGGACCTATGGTCTGATAACAATATTTGAAGCTGTGCACCATGTTGAGGGATTGGCCTTGGACTTTGATGTCCATGCTGATGCCATTGATGTGTGTTGTTGGTCATCCTTGTTTTTTCTTCTCTGCACTTATTTCCATTCCATAGGCTCTGGAGGCCCTTGTCAAACCTCTGTATCAGCAGTTTAAGTTCTTGTTCCTCTCCAGCCAATCCATCAATGTCATCCGCAAAACGGAGGTTGGAGAATGCCCGACCCCTTATGCTGACTGCGCCTTCATGATCTGCAAGGGCATCTGACAATGCGCTCCAGAAAGATGCTGAACAGTGTTGGGGAGAGTAAGCATCCTTGACGCAGGCCGATTGTTGTTCTGAACCAGTTCCCGATGGCACTGTTGTGGAGGACTGCACTGGTAGCCTTGTCATACAGGCTTTTGATGATTTCAATAATATTAGGGCTGATGTTGTACGCTCTCATGGTTCCACACAGAGCTGCATGCCAAATTCGGTCAAATCTATTTTTACAAACACATGATATAGATGAGGTTGAAAAGCTTCTCAGTGGTACTTCGCCCTGCCCTGAATCCTGCTTGTTCTTCAGCTATGATTTGTTCAGCTTGGGGTTTCAACCTGTTGAGTATTATTTTCAGGAGGACTTTGCTGGGATGGCTGATGAGGCTGATGGTGCTGTAGCTTTGACACTCCTGAAGGTTAGCCTTTTTGAGAAGAGTGATGACAAGTGACTGGATCAATGGTGTAGGCCACTCCCCACTCTGCCAGATCTTGTTAACTTACAGATAATGGCGAGAGCGTCTATCATCGCTTCTCCTCCTGCTCGAAGCAATTCTGCAGGCATGTTTGCAACAAGTATAAAATAATGTATATAAATAAAACTAGAATGTCAAAGCCTATAGACTCACATTCTCTTTATGGAACTCGCAATATTTAACATCAAAATGAGTGCCCAGATCAGACAAAATGAAATGGTGGCATTCAAATGCAAATGCCGACTTTGATCTTTCTATGCTCTTGATCTTGAGATGACATTGACCTCCAGCTCCAAATACACTCATTTACTATTAAATAAAGTACAGCAAAAGTTCTATTATGCACCCCCAAAACAAGCTGACCTTGGGATGACATTGACCTTCAGTGACCTTGACCCTCACGTGATCTCTCATGCATGTCTGATCAAATAACCCAGTGTTGGTGCATATAATGGGTTAAATAAACAGCCATTCCACTGTACGATTACCTATTTTTTGTACGTTTTCGGTAAGCCTAAAATGTCTTTGACCTTCAAGATCAACGTAAAAATGGAAAATATATTAAAGATCAAGCTATCACCTCTAAATACAACAAGTTTGGACAGGGTCAAGATCAATTCAAAGCACCTATACAAACCGACTTTGGACAGCTCAAGTGACCTTGACTTTGGAGTGAGGTTGACCAACTTTGCAAAGTACGTGTTTCTCACTGAAATCTATCATGCATCAAAGAATCATGTTCAATATTAATAACCTAGAAAAAGAATAAAATTTTGTGAAAAATTGTCATTTTTTGACTAACATTTGATAACCCTGTGACCTTGACTTTGAAGTGAAGTCATTCATTAACAGATCATTTATGAGGTCTCATGGGTATACACCATTTTACCAAGTTTAGTTGTGATAGTTGAAATAAGTTCTGAATACTTAGCCACTTTAAAGTTTTTGCACAGACAGACGACGGACAGTTAGTACTTGTTTATAGGGTCCAGCGGACTGCAAAGATGGCGGACAGATGGACGGACGGATTGACATTTTTTTAAATATCATTTTTGGACTATTTAGGACTCTTCTCGCACAGATTTGCAAAAATCTGAAAAATATTTTGGTGGGGTTGAGTACATAGACACACATTGCTATGCATGCTAGTCAATAATATATTACCTGCCCTCAGCATCCTGGATGTGGATATTGCCTCCTTCTGACAGAAGGTATTCCATACACTCAACTTTCCTGTAAAAAGTCTCAATGGCGTTAACATCTAAAGTATCGTTCCTTCAGACTTTTATTATTTTACAGTGTTCGCACTCTAGCATGGTACTCAAGTAATCTTTCAACATTTTACCGACTATCAGTTACAACATGATTATTTCACTGTCTACAAAATACTTCTTCAGTTTTATGTGGACTTCTTTAAAATTATAAAGCATTCCTTCGTCATATTTCAATATAAGTTATGCAGAATTTTTTTTTTTTTTAAGCTGCTCAAATGTGGGAACACCTACCTAATTGTAGGCAGTGATGATTTTACCAATTCAAAAATCTACTTTCTGGGCCAGATAATAAAATCATCATAGAAGGAAAAAAAAAACTGGTTATGTACCGCCCATCTACAAAATTATAGTAACATGTGAAATTGTATATACTAACCAAACATTAACACTAAAAGTGCTTCAAACCAGCACAAAATACACATAAACGAAGCACCAACATAAAACACCTTCTGAATGACTAATAATAACATTGCCCTTTCAACACATGTTCATTAAAATGGTCTATTTGCAATTTTACAACAAATTATAATACCACTGTGAACCCAAACTGAAATAAAGATGTAAATGTTTACCCCTCAGCACGAGTCATGAATCTTGATTTCTTTTTATAATTTTCCTTGCTTGTGTGACTCAATAATAACTGTGAAATGGCGAGACATCATGTTAAGGACATGCCCTGTCAGAATACACATCTAATAAAGACTGTAAAACACATTCCTCTTTATCAATGTTAGCTATGAAATATAAAAAGCTAAAATACTGTAGAACGGAAATATGTTACGTAAGCTAGAATGGTGTAGACACAAAGACAAGGCATACAAATGTCTAAGATTTGAAAAAAGAAAAGTCAAGTATGCTTTCATCAGTTATCTTGAGAACGTTACACTTGAGAAAGATACAAAATGCAGATTAGTATAGTAAGTGGATTATTGCAGTAAGTCAGATCAGAACGTGATCAGTATAACATGTGCAGCAGTCAAATATCATAAGGAAGTTTACTGAATCTTCTTACAAACATCATAAGGAAGTTCACAGTCCTCTTCGTGTAATGTTGACATAAGCTTTATTGTATTTTGACATAAGGAGCTTTATTGTATTTCTATCACTATCTTTATCATTCTCAACATCAATCATTCTAGTGGTTGCATAATCAAGGCCACCCACAACCCTCCACTACAATGAAACAGAACTTTAAATAAAGAAACAAACAGCAATGCTACCAGCGTCAAGGATAACAGAACAGTTGCAGAACCTCTCATACATTTTGTCCCTCCACTCAATCAAACCACAGAAATTGTAACAGATTTTGTAAAAGACAATTAAACGAAAATAATATAAAAATAAAATGGACCACTCACTCATCTGCATGTGCTCTCTCTTCTAAAACAATTAGCCACTACTGACATAAAACTACTCGTTTAAGATGCCTAAAAACTAAATCTTTACAATTTTGAACAGAATCTGTTTTAAAGGATAATTCGTGTGCCTTATAATTTACAAGCTGTCTTCAAAACTACAAGAAAATTCAGCTTCCAAACATTCCCCAGTACAGAAATTACAATAAACAAAGTACTAGCAACTGAAACATTTGTAAACAAGATTTGCGGACACAAGACCATCACAATAAATAATACCGACTTGGATATTTTCCATGGACAATTTTCTTAACTACCAAGAGAATCTAGCCACCCATCCAACAAGCCAAGCCACCCATACTAATTGGGTTTCAAAAGCAAAAATGAATAGATCCATGGCCCAAATGTTTAGGAGGTTTGGAAATGGAAAGTAAAAAATTAATGAAACGTTATCATGGACCGGGCAGGGAAAGCAGGGATAGCTGGGCAGGTGGACACATTTCCTTATGACCACTTTACCTTTCAATGATATGGTTGCGATCTCCATTTATCACAAGGGCTAAAGCCTGAATTTCCTGCTCTGATAAGGAACAGCCAGAAAAATGGCCACACACACTGCAAAAGACCACAACTCAAACAATATTTTCACTCGGCTCTGGTTCATGTTTAGCAGGCCCAAATTCAGGCTTTGAACAACTCCCCCACCAAATGCTCAACCCGTGGGGAGTTGTCCGCATCATCGTGATAATTACTGCATTGCTCAGCTTAATTATTTAGCATTGCGAACCATCCAAACCCTAACATGTTTTCATGTACCAAATCACAAACGATTCTAGCCTATATTCCAGCCCTCTGCAAGCATTATCTTTACACTGTAAAAACAAGACATACAACTTTTGCCTACATTTTTATGTAAACAACTGTAAAGCACATTTTAATCAGAGGTCACAAAAAGACATATTTTATGCAGCTGAAAGCTGAATTCAATTTCTTGGGTCAAATAGTTGTGATACTAAAATAACTTCAAAGGAAGATTAAAACAATGCTGTTGAAACCACACACACAAATCAAAATTTGAGAGGGCTGGTAGGCATGCCATTAATTTTTATACCTTTCAGTTTTATGACACATGATGTTTGTATCCTCTCAAGTCGCTCACTCACAGAACAGTCATAGATCTGAATATGCAGGCATTAGAACAGGTCAAAACCAACAAAAATTAATCCTTTCTTTTCATAGATTACTGAATTCCAATGCAAAATTATTTATTTCAATATAGTACTAGCAGGGGAAGTGAAAGGCAGAAAATACAAATCTTTGTTTCAAATAAAGAAAAAAACTTTTTCTGTGACTTTTGAGTTATTAGTTATGCTTCCAATAAAGATAATATTTTACGCCGAATTTCGAGTGCAAAATAACTGTTCTGATGCCTGCATACAAGTATATAAATAAAATAAATAAGAGAAATAAACGTGTGCTTAAAAAGTTACAACTTGCCAAAAATGTAGTACAGTATCAGTTCTCTTATCCTTGACCTTTCAAAGTTTTACACATGTAACTTAAGCCTGAATACAGTTTCTTCCTTTAAGAGACAAACATTTCTAGGTTGTTGATTTACGGTAGCAAATGTCTCTCCCCGACAGATACCACAAACTGATGACCCCAATATCCCTGTCACCGTCAACTACCATTTAATAGAGATTTGTGTCAATAGTTACTTTGTCAAATTAATGCGATACACTCATTCTCAAGTTACAGTTCAACTGCAAAATGTGTTAACATTAGTTGCTGAGAAACAAAAGTCTGGTTAAGAAAATTAATGATGGAACAAAACCACCCATCAAAACATGAAAAGTCATTAATGGTTAAAAAGGAAAAAAACAGACATTTTGCTCAGCCCAAACAAGATTTCCTACACTGTCATCAGTCAGATTGTGTAGCAAATGAACAACAATAAAGAAGATTTTGCTCCAAAAGGAGGCGCAGGGAATCAAAATTCAATGCATTCTGATCTCAAAAACAAATATAACAACTTTGAAATCTTTTTGCAGAGCTCTGTCCTCTGGTTCAAAGAAGTGATTACAGAGTGTTGCACCTTAATAAAACAAATCCGCACAACCTGACTAACATAATACTGCATGAATTTGTTGTATATAGATGAGCCTACTGAATGTTGGACACTGGCCACAATGCTGACTGACAACAGCAGCGGTTATATAAAATAGGCAAGAGGCAGAAAAAGGGAAAAACGGTACAGCCGAGCAAAGTAACAAATCAAACCTAACAACATCATCTTCCTTGCCAGATTTATTTTCTGTCCCTGTTCGGGGAAACAATTTTAAATGAAATTTTTTCTTCCTAACATACCACCTGACCTGCCACGCCAGGATTGATTTTTGCTTCTTTCTCTTTAGTAAATGGATTATCGTACACAGAAAAGTTGTAAAACGAACAAATCTAATAAAGAATACACGCTAACCTAAAATGAACGAGAGCAAGAGATTAAAATTTTTACAAATTATTTTACTTCCAAAAAAGCTTCCTTTAAAACAATTGGGTTTTTTATTTGCCGGACTTAGTTGCAACCAATTAAAAGCGCTCTAAATTTCCAACACATCGGTTTTCATCTAGAAGTATAATAATAATATTATCATCACAAAATTTCGAGCACACTAATACAATCTATTGTCTACATGTAACAGTACTCTGCTTGGCTGTGACCAGAAAATCTCCCCAATAAATAGAAACCTGGCAAAATGTCAGCAAGACCCTAAAAACCAGCCACAGAGGAGCAACAAGTGTGAAAGGTTGGCTCACTCACCCACTGCAAGCGGCACCATGAAGGCATGTGCGACCATACTCATCAGCAATGTTGATGTTGATGGCTGGCATAGCTGCCCGTAGCTTGCGCACACAGTCCACATAACCGTTGAGAGCTGCTGCATGGATTGGTAACATACCTGCATAGCCTTGCCTGGCAAACACAGGTCAGGTAATAACAATGATTTGTAAAAGGGCTGGTTTACTGTACTTCATTTATTACTTCCCAAACCCATTGTGAAGTTGCTTTTCTTTTCCCACCTTCCAAAAAAACAAAGAGAGAAAACGCATCCAATATGAACACAAGTCATTGTTTATAAGGTCAAGCGGACTGCAAAGAGCCGAATCAGGACCACAACTTGGTTGAAAGAAGGCTCACCCCTGATCCGTAAAAGATCTGCTGAAACAACCCTAATGATAACACTGAAGGCACTCCATCAACCGGTCACTTTACAATAAAGACATCCCATGCAGGGGATGCTGAGGCTGTACTCTGAATTTATCGAACCCCCATTTACAGAAACAAAATAAATATAAACATCATTATAAAATATTAACAAAACACATACATATAAATTGGCTACATCGCTAAATAATATCACAGAAAGCCCTAGTGACCATTTGGCAGAAAGCGTCCAATATCCCCAAGCTGACCCAACAAACCCCATACACAAATTAAGAGTTTGGGGAGAGTTTTTACAAAAAAAGGTTGGTGGCTGGTCTAGCGAAGAAGATAGTAGATTGATAAAACAGAGTGGGAATGAGAAAAAAACAAAGTAGAAAGACAGAGACAGTGAGAATTTAAAGCACTAAATTTCCAGAAAGTGGGGATACTATTTATACAGAAACCCCCGGCACTCCCATGGGGGGGTTTGAATTGTTCTTGTTCTTATATAGCGCTTTTCTTTATTATACATTGAAAACAAAATAAAACTCACTGCATAGGATCAGCTCCTTTGTCCAGGAGCGTGGAGATGAGAAGTTCATGGCCATAGCGAGCGGCAACATGGAGAGCAGTGTTGCCAAGGCGGTCAGTGGCATTGATAAGGCACCCTGCAAACAGTACTACTAGTTTTGCATTAATGCTCTAAATCGTATTAATTAAAAGTAAATCAACTCTCAATTTGTGTGTTGTGCCTGCACCTGTTTGTGCATGTTGGTTTTGTGGGTGACTAGAAATATTAATGTTAACGCGTGTGTATCAGTGCTTGTAATGGTCTGGAGTTAAAAAAAGAGGAAATTGGTGGGTGTCCAGGGGCCGCGTAGGCACTGGTAGAGAGTGCAGGTAAATGCCCTTCCCTCCCAATCGCACCCCTCATCTCTCACGGCGAATACAAATTGTTGCATTTAAATTGTGCATTTTCTATGACCAAAAACCATAACATAGTGAAAGAAAGACTTGCTTCACACAGCTGAACTCTTGAAGTAGCATGTCTTTATCAATGCATAGCTCACAGTTATTATTCACCAACAATGTCCAACTAGAAATGTAAGTTTAACACACTGGTGCCCAGCTGACAGTCCCTATTCACCAATAAAGTCCAAATTTAGTTTTAAAAATTGCATGCATTCTGATGCGCAACCCAATTCTTGAAACAGTGTTTTTACTGGCAATAGTTTAGTTGGTATGTATTAAGAATCTGGAGAGATTAGTTTGTTTGTGATTGCAGTTTGTCTTAAAAGATTTTGAGGTGCTTTACCAAAACTGACTGAATGCTGGGTGCAACACACTGGCTTCACAGATTGTGCATCAGCAACATTGGCTGAAGGTTGTGCTGCAAACTTTCCTCACAATTGCATGAGACTGCTTAGCTTTTTTAAGCGTCAGAGAGCAAATACACAATTGCTCGTATTTGATTTCTTAATGGTACACTGTACAAAGGGCTGTTCCATTTTTTGAGATCTTCCTCAAATGTTATCCTAGTCGTTCTTCTTTTTTCATCCCTTCCCACCTCCATGTGTTTTCCACGCCTTTACGATCAACTGCCTCGCCACGCTGAACAATGTGTCGCATCCACTTTACCGGTACAATTCGGACATGAGCCTGCAAAACTTCCATTTGACTTGCGGACAAGCACAAAACGCTTTTTCATTGGAGGAAAATGGCTGTCAAGTTGTTTTGTTCTGCAGAAAACAATACTGTTCTCAGTGGAAATATTTTTTACAATAGCGGAAATCCGTTGAATCGCAGAAAATTACAAGCCTTGAATAATAAAATCATCATCATCATATCATCATTATCACCAAACCTTTTACATCAAACTGTCAATCTAGGCACTAGCAAGCCAAATACGCACATTAAAATAATGCTTTATACCGTAGACACCCCACTCACGTATTGCTGTCTGACTAAATCATGCTATTAGCTTCAATGCAAATTGCAACAATAATTCTGAACTGCATGCACATGCTTCCCCACCAAAAGTTATTTAGAACTTTGAAAAAAATATTTCCATGAATGAAAAAGAATGCTGCAATTTTACAAATACCCACCCAGCCTCTTAGAAATGTACTACTCTTGGATAAAGAAAGAGAAAGAAGAAAGAATGAGGAAGAGAAAAAAATGCAAAAAAGAAAAATGAGTAAAATGCACCAAAAAAAAGACGTGAAAACAAAAATCCCAAACTTTTTTTTTAAATTTGGAAAAAGAATACCAAAACCAAATTTACCAAAGGGAAGTAACTAATATTTATCAATCTGTCAAGAAGACAAAAACAAGAACAAGAACAAAAACATTTAGTAAAGATAAATAATTTACCTTCCAAAACAAAACTTATTCAATGCACGATAGGGGAAAAAATATCGAGGACTTCTTTTTAACCCACCCAGCCTACAGTCTCAAGTACACAAAGATGTAAAAAGCCTATTTATTACCAATCCTCAAAAAAAAACATACATAGAACAGTACATATATTTGGTAGTCATAGAATTAGTACAGTACAGTTTGGAGGATAAGTAGGGAAGGAGGACTGGATGCAAGATCAGACTCTCACCATGCTCAATCAGAGTCTGTGCTCGAGTAAATCTACCATGCAGGGCAGTCATATGCAGCGCTGTTCGGCCGTCTTCACTCTGCAACACCACACTAGGTTGTAACTCATCACACAAACAAGCCAGAAAATGTTCACAAATTTGTGTAAAAGTTTCATTCAGCAAAAAAACTAAAAACATTCATTTTGTTTTCTGTGGTAAAATGACAATTTTAAAACTACATGAAAACAACATCTGTAATAGTTGTTCACAGGAGAATTAAAGAAAAAAATCAAAACAAATAAACAAGGGCAAAGCCCATATGACTCATGCTTCTTATGGAACTTGCAGTATTTAACAGGAAAATGACTGGCCTGAAAGAAAACAACAAAAATGAAACAGTGGCATTAAAATACAACTAATACCAACTTGATCTTTCTATGCTCTTGACCTTTAGCTTGAACTTCAGCTCCAAATACAATCACGTGATATCAAATAAACTACAGCAAAAGTTGTATTATGCCCACCCAAAAAGTGACCTTGGGATGACCTTGAAATTCAGTGACCTTAACCTTGGGGATAACCTTGACCTTCATGTGACCTCTGATGCTCATGTATGATCAAACAGCCCAATGTTGTTGCCTACTATGGGTTAAATAAAGCCATTCCACTGTACGAAGACCTATTTTTTTTTTAATGTTTTTTGTTTTTTTGTTTAATGCTTTATTGTTTCTTTTTATTGTGAAACTCTGGGCAGCCTCCCATGAAAAGGCGCTGTTGCAGCCTGTGGCGCGCCCACACCCAACCCACCCAACATTAGCTGTGTTTTTTTTTTAATTTGCTAGGTGAGCAAACCGGAGTACCCGGAGGAAACCCCCAAGATGTTGCCCGAGTCGAAAGTACATAATATTCGGAGAAACTTAATGCCCAGATGCTGGATCGATCCCACACCTGTCAGGCGCCATTGGTTTCTGGCCTCTGGACAAGGCAAGTTAGTCCCGCCTTAGCCCACTTGGCCACAACGCTCGCTAGACCTAAAAGGACTTTGACCTTCAAGATCAATGCAAAAACATAATATATATGAACAATTAATCATTTCTAAATATAACAAGTGTGAACTTTATATCTCTCATAGTTCAGGGTCAAGGTCACTTCAAAGTACCTATACTAACTGACTTTGGACAGCTCCAGTAAGCTTGACCTTGGAATGAGGTTAACCAAATGTACACAGGATGTGTGTATCATTGATATTTATCATGCATCAAAAAATCGTAAGTTCATTATTAATAACTTTTTTTTAAAAGGAAAATATGTTGACCTTGACGTGAAGTCATTAATTCACTGATCATTTAAAAGGTCTCATGGAAATACACCATCTTACCAAGTTTGATTATGATAGCTGAAATAGGTTCTGAGATATTAATCCAATTGGAAGTTTTGCATGTCCAAACACGGATAAACAGACATACAAAAAAAATAAATTTTAATGTCCTTTTTGGGCTATTTAGGACTCATCTCGCACAGATTTGCACAAATCTGGAAAAAATGTTTGGGAGGAGGGAAGGGGCAGGATGGGAAGCGAGGGAGGGAAGGAAGAGGGGAATGGTGCGTGTGATTATGCAATGCGAGTCAAAAATAACTACTTGAAATCAATTTTTAGGAAGCTTTTTATAGCTTCTGAAAACGCAGTATAGCAAACTTCAGTATTGTACTAGGTAGTCAAAGCCCTTCATTGGCTCTTGTCCGCTCGCCAGTTTTGACTTCACTTTCAACACTTATTATTAATGTAAAACTGCATTAAAACGAACAGTGGCTGTATTCAAATAAAAATTGAAAGCTTTATCTTTACATCTGTGTTGTTTTTAATGCATGTTTATGCGAAAGATTCTGAGAAAACAGCTTTTGAATACGCCCCTATCCGAGCGCTGAATGGCGGTGCGGAAAAAGTTGTCAGCGTCGTTTGCTGAGAGGGGCTCGTTTCAAAGTCTAAGCGCTTTGCGATACTTCATTGGATGGCCTAAAAATAAGAACCAATGAGAAGTTCGGATACTTAGCTTCATTTACATATAAATATGGTGGGCTCTCGTGTGTAAATCTTTTGTTACGAGCCGAACAAAGTGGATAAAGCGATTTTGATGTAAGTTTGATTTTAACTAGAAGTTTAAAAATTAGCAAGGAATAAAGAGCAGACTTTCCTTTATAAAACTAGGGTATTTATTAATTTGTGCATTACTGTATCGCGGAGCGCTTTGCCGTAGAAAAGTGTAACCAAACGGTGTTCGGGAATTCTTGCGGTCATGGCGAACTCGTAGGCCTATTCAGCGACACGAGTGCTGAGCGTAGTAGCACACTAGTAGGCCTATAATTTGCCGGCGCGCACTGCGAATTTGATGATTTCCCAACTTTGAAGCACCAAAACGGCTGAACATTACATGGGATAGGCCTGAAGAAAATTGGGCTTGGAGTATAACATATGAAGGGGTTACCTGTCAAAAATCAGCTTTCTGGTATCAATATTGGCTTCACTTTGAGACTCCAAAGTTGTCAATTTCTTCAATTCCAAAACGTTGCCAAAAAACCACCAACATTCGGCATTTTCAAACATTAATAACTTTTTACCTATTTGTCCTATGGGGAAAAAAAATATACCACTGTGTTCAGAATGAAAAGCTCTTTAAATCTATGTCAGTTTTGTGATGAGGAAATCATTTTTTAAAAATGGCTTTTGACTACCTAATTGTACGCTGGATTAACCATTGTGCTTCTATTCAAATATATTTTAATACGCTTATTCACTTGAAATTCAAGTCCCATCCGAGGAAACGCATTCAAGACTACATCATCTTTAAACAGTAGACTTTTTTTTAAAATAAACTTTCCCACAGCACTATAATAACCTAGCAAGGATGCTCATCAGCCCATCATCTTTCACATAAAATTAAAGATTGATTGATTGATTTCACATAAAATAACACTGAACTCACAAATATGTATACAATGAGAAACAGTGTACAATTAGTTCTAGGTAGTATACCACGGAAATACAGCACTCCATCTAAATCAATGCCGCATTCTGACCTGTCTGAACAAAGAATTCTGATGAACACCTGGAGGACTGTTGAAGAAAGTGAGTACTTGGACTGACTATAGAGTTCCCAAATCCATGCATCTACACGATAAATGAATTATAATTAGTGATGACCTTTGGATAATATCAGATACAAAGCCACATATATCAATGAACAAGTGGCAATTCTGGCAACACAGTTCATTCTTTTAAACTCCTTCAGATCAAATAAAATAGCAAGGCCAGGGAAACTCGAAATATTTATGGGATATCAACATTCTGCAGCAAGCACTTCTAGTAGAGTGTTAGCAAGCAGTATCATAAACTCAAAAACAGATGCTGGAAAAACAAGATACATGGGCAGTTGCATGGAAACCACACAATTACAAAAAAACATTAGCAATCCTGAAATAAGCATTCATCAAAATCAGAGCTTTCCAAATGTCTTAAAATAAGAGGGTCCTGAGACACTTTTCCCTCAAATTTTGAGGGTGCATTTTGGCATTTGAGAATTTAAGGTGGTGACAGTAGTTTTGAAGGCTTTTCTTCCATTAAATCTCTATTATTTTAATAACGAGGACCACTTCTGGTCAATTGCTTTGCAAAAGGGATTCTTTTTGAATACTGAATTTTGATCTTTATAATTATTATTTTTAGCATGCAAAATATGTAAAAAGACACCAGGCTCAAATCTGAGCATTCTTTTGCAGTCTTGTGCTCCAATTAAGCATGACAGTACTTACAAGAATACAAATTATTTTATTGCCAAGTGAACATACAAGGTATACATTACATTTTGGAAAACTGGATTCATACAATATTAAACGATGCATCGTTCAGTTAAAACGTTACTGGCAATCCTGCAAAAAGCATATAAAAAGACTATTTCAAAGCATTACTGAATTCAGTAAATGCCAACCAAGGCACAAACACACAGCAAACAATGCTGGCATGCCTGGAAGAGACAAGAAACATACTCTCAAAGGCACAAGATGGGACCCAAGGTGTGGGGTTGGCATTGGCATCCTGCATAATCATCTGTTACAACAAACATCTTAAATAAAAACCATTAAATGTGATAAAATCATAAAATGCAGCTATATATTATAATATGAAACCTGGCTAAATGCTTTGTGAATGCTAAACCAATAGGACAAGCCTGATATTCTGGAAATATGTCACCACCTACTAAATTCATATGCCTGTACATCAGGTTCCTAATCTGTAGTAGAACTAAACATTTCATCAGGTAGCAAATTCTGACACGAGCTGAATTGTTCTCAGTGAATTTCTGTTCAAAATTCTATACCCAGTTGTTTCAACAAAACCCAATAATTTATTTCCTTTTTCCCAACTCCAAGATACATTTGATCACTGTGTCAAGACTAAGACTGCTGCGATCTCTGGTCATCTCCATCTTCCTATATGCTTGCGAAGCATGGACCCTCACAGCAGATCTCCAACGAAGAATACAAAGCATGGAGATGAGGTGCTACAGAAGACTTCTGTGCATTTCCTATACCCAACACATCACCAACGTTGAAGTCCGACAGACCATCACACAAGCCATTGGACAACACGATGACCTGCTCACAGTGGTGAAGAAACGGAAACTCCGATGGTATGGCCACGTCACCAGATCATCAGGCCTTGCAAAGACCATTCTGCAAGGCACAGTGCAAGGAGGTAGAAGAAGGGGGAGACCGAAAAAGAGGTGGGAGGACAACATTCGAGAATGGACTGGTTTGACACTGAGCGAAGCCATGAGGGCAGCTGAGGACAGAGAAAGATGGAGTATGCTGGTTAAGCGATCATCTGTGGTGCCCCTACGACCTTCGGGTTATGGGACAGGATAGGATAGGATAGGATAGTCAAGACTAATACCAATGATGCAAAATAAAATAAACTACTCTTTGCCACTTCAAAATCTACTTGATATCATTTTTTTTTTTTTAATTATTAAACTATTATGTTAAAATCAACAATGACATCCAAAAAGGCACGCGCTGCTAAGGAGAACTGGATAGAAGGTCAATGCCAGGAAATAGAGAACAGTCTGAGCAAGAACAACAGCAAGAAGGCCTACCAGACTGTGAAGCAGCTGACATGTGCAAAACAGCCCAAGGTCTCCATCATCCAAAGCAAGTCTGGCATATGCCTTACAGAAGAGCAAGAAGTCTTGGAGAGGTGGACAGAGTATTGCTCTGACCTTTACACCCACACAAAACGGAGACCCATCAGTTCTCGCATGTCCCCAGAACAGAGAAGAAGAAAAAATCCTCCCAATTCTCTGGGAAGAAGTTGAGGCAGCAGTGCAATCGCTGAAGAAGGGGAAGTCAGCGGGAGTGGACAACATACACGCGGAATTGCTTCAAGCAGGAGGAGATGCGATGAATGACGTCCTCTTCATTATCTGTAACAAGATCTGGCAAAGTGGGGAGTGGCCTACATCATGGACCCAGTCGCTTGTCATCACTCTTCCCAAAAAGGCTAACCTTCAGGAGTGTGAAAATTACTGCACCATCAGCCTCTTCAGCCATCCCAGCAAGGTCCTCCTGAAAATAATACTCAACAGGTTGAAACCCCAAGCTGAACAAATCATAGCAGGATTCAAGACAGGGCACAGTACCACTGAACAGATTTTCAATCTTATAATAATCTGCGAGAAATATCTACAGCACCAACATCTATATCATGTGTTTGTAGAATTCAAGAAAGCATTTGACTGAGTCTGACATGCAGCTATGTGGGCAACCATGAAAGTGTACAACATCAGCCCTAAAATTATTGAAGTCATCAAAAGCCTATATGACAAGGCTACCAGTGCAGTCCTCCACAACAGCATCATCAGGAACTGGTTAAGAACTACAATTGGGGTCCGTCAAGGATGCCTACTCTCTCCAACACTCTTCAACATCTTCCTAGAGTGCAACATGTCAGATGCCATTTGCAGATCACGAAGGCACAATCAGCATAGGGGGTAAAGCAATCTCCAATCTCTGTTTTGCAGATGACATTGATGGATTGGTTGGAGAGGAACAAAAACTTGAACAGCTGGTGCAGAGGCTTGACACCACCTCCAGAGACTATGGAATGGAAATACGAGCAGAGAAGACCAAAATGATGACCAACAACAACAATGGCATCAACATGGACAAAGTCCAAGGCTGATCCCTCAACAAAGTGCATAGCTTCAAATATTTAAGAGCCATTGTATAAGACAATGGGTCCCGACAAGAAGTCCTCTCCAGGATTGCACAAACAATTGCAGCCCTGACAAGGTTGAGGCCCATTTGGAAAGACAGGACCATCAGTCTACATTCCAAGGTAAGGCTGCTGCGCTCCCTTGTAATTTCCATCTTCCTATGCGCTTGCGAAACATGGACCTTCACAGCAGATCTACAATGAAGAATACAAAGCATGGATATGAGGTGCTACAGAAGACTTCTGGGCATTCCTATACCCAGCATATCACCAACAACGAAGTCCAACGGACCATCACACAAGCCATTGGACAACACGATGACATGTTCACAATGGTGAAGAAATGGAAACTCCAATGGTACGGCCACGTCACCAGAGTATTAGGCCTTGCAAAGGCCATCCTGCAAGGCATGGTGCAAGGAAGCAGAAGAAGAGGGAGACAAAAAAAGAGGTGGGAGGACAACATTCGAGAATGGACTGGCTTGACACTGAGCGAAGCCATGAGGGTTGCTGAGGACAGAGAAAGATGGAGTACGCTGGTTAAACGATCATCTGTGGTGCCCAACGACCTTCGAGGTATGGGATAGGACATAATAGGATTATTTTAGCTCGTTAACCATTAGTAATGCACAATCTACCAAATGCCCAGCCACATACCTGGGCCTTCGTGTTTGCACCCTCAGTCACCAAGATCTCCAGACATATACCTCCATGTGTTGAGGCTGCCGCAAAATGCAGAGGGGTCTGAAAAAAAGAAAGAGATTATGGATTAACATCAGGGTCAATGATTTCAAATATTATTTGGAAATACAAAAATACAGAAAATATTTTTTTTAACCCATTCCATACCAGGTAATTTCCGAGTGAACATGCCCTGCGGCCCAAGTATTTTTGCCATTTTGTGGCTGTAAACGGGTAGTCGCACATAAATATTCATATCTCATGTAGTTTTTATTTGATTTTAACTCTGTTTTTTGCATAATAAAGCTGAATAAATTCAGGTTAATTTGCAACTTGTTACAAGTGTGAATGTACATGTGAGAATAAATGGTAATGCAGTGAAAATGAAAAAAAAACAAAAAAACACACATATTACTGGACAGGCACAAACACAACTTTGCACAATAAAAAAATACAAGTCCTACCCCTAGTACCTGTTTTCCATGATGTAATATCCATGAGCAATGTTATTCCAAAGTATTATCACTCTCTACTTCATTCTCACTGTCACTAGCCATACACACCTCGTCTCTCACACTGTCATTGAAAATCACTCACGTTCATTCTTCGTTTTTCACTTTTTAATCACACCTAAAACACATTTTGTACATTGAAAACGGCTGACAAATGTCTAATGGAGTAATATCGACTCTTTTTCATATGCTACTTCCGCAGGGGAGATAATCATCACGTAAGCAACCACCCAAGCCAAGGCAGGTACGCCAGGGGTCCAATTGGACCCCGTGGGAGCCTAGGAAAGTTTTGTATGGGATCCAATTGGACCCCGTGGTACTTATGTGTACATAAATATATAAAGAAATGGAAAAAATTGACATCAATATGTTGTGGTGAAAAGTAACCCACCCAAAACACATGTATGAACTGGCGCCAAGCACTATACTTCTCATTAAACATAACGCTCACCATGCCTTTATGGTTGACTGCATTGACAGCTGCATGGAACTCAAGCAACTTGCTGACCACAATGTCTTGACCATTCAGGCAAGCCACATGCAGTGCCGTGTTGCCAAACAAATTTACTGCATCCACTTCGACTCCAAGCTCTAGCAACAACTTGACCACACTGATCTGCCCACTGGCTGCTGCAGCGTGCAACGGAGTGTACATCTGCAACAGAAAATAATATCATTGCAAGCCATCTAAACTTCAATGTTGCTTTTATTCAACTTGATCTATGTTGTTGTTTTTTTGTTGTTGTTTTTTGCAATTTATTATCCCTTTCTATCGAGAAACTCTGGGCCGCCTCCCCTGGGGAAGGCGCAGTCGCAGCCTGTGGCGTGCCCAAACTCAACCTACCTAACATTATTTGTGATTTTTGAAATTTTGCTGAGGGAGCAAACCGGAGTACCCGGAGAAAACCCCCGAGACGTTGCCCGAGTCGAAAGTAAATAATATTCGGAGAAACATAACGCCCGGATGCTGGATCGAACCCACACCTGTCAGGCGCCATTGGTTTCTGGCTTGTGGACAAGGCAAGTTAGTCCCGCTTTAGCACACTTGACCCAACGCTCTTGATGTTGAACAATAAAGAAAGTTACAAACCCACTCAACAGCTGCAAGTTTTGACTGAGAAATTTTTTTTTCAATGGCTTGTTATACTGCATACATGAATTTCTTTTCTTTAACATGGAGTTTTATAGCAAGTTAAGAGCAAACTGTAATATAATGAATGTACATATTAGTAACATTAAATGAGATACAATGCTGCATATGGCATCAAATAAAAACTTTTATGTACACAAGCTGTATAATTTGATAAGCTACATTTGTGTTGTGTACAAATGCTTTTCTGTTGTTTGTGGTGTGCGTGCTTTAATCCCTGAAGTATTTTGTGTTTTATTGCTTTTGTGCCGTTATGTTGATGAAGTGTGTGTGCCGCACACACATTTCCTTGTGTTTTCATGGGGACAAAAAAAGATTCTGATCTGATTCTTATTATTGTATATCCTTGGCTTACTGTCCTCATTCAGACAAGTTCAACTAATGTGCTTCGGCAGCCAACACACAGCGACTCAACCAAAGCTTTTTAGATTTTGAGGTTAGGTCAGCCAGGCTAGCTATAAATAGCTTCGCCGATGCTTCCTTTCACTGGAAGGGAGGGTGCAGGCAAGCTATAAATAGCCCGCAGCAAGCAAAATGTGGAGGCACTAAACAGTGCTGCTCACATAAGAATTGAGCTGGTTTGTTAACATGCCGTTACCCATATATAGCATGAACAAATAATTTCAATGAAACAACTGTTGCAGTATAATTCTATATTGGTTTTACTTGCTAAAGAGTTATAACCTTTAGAATGCTACCAACGGTATATACAGGGTGGAGAACAACTGAATCAAGAAATCTCTGAAATCCGGCCGGGGCCCAGGGGCCAAGCCCCGGTATTCGCCCCCTGGAAGAAAATGAATTTATGCAATTTTGAAAGTAATTTAGGGCCTCTCCTGAAAGCAAAAAGCAAAAAGTAAACATGAATAGAAACAAAACAAAACACAAAAAAAAAGAAAAAAAAAGAATGTTATACTATAAACCCTCCCTTTGCAACCATGGTTATGCACATGTATATGGGTATCCTCACAACTTCACTTCCTGTTAGCAAATGGCGGACTAATCTGTCAGTGTATTTATCAGAGTTTTGAGCTAACTCTTTGCAGAGAAATTTTTAAAATTTCTGAGAAGTTTGCAATCGGATTTTGCAAACTGGCAGATAAGGATGTTATCCTTTAAATCAGTATGGCTCCAGAATCTGAAGAAGAGATTTTAGGCTTTATGAAGATAAATTGGGCATAGTGGGGATGCACCATGTTGAAGTGAGTGATGTTTCTTCTGTTTCTTCCGATGATGAAGAGGTACCCAATGCATGCGATCACAAGTGGCTACTATATTTTTTTCTTCATCATTTTATTTTTTCCCCACAAAATATATTCAGCATTAGACAAATATGATCATAACAAATGATACACAAAACATTCCACCACCTATACATAATCTTCATAAAAATAGGACTTTATTTGTCGGAGCAATAGGGTATCAATTGGAATGAGTCATGCTAAATATATACATCATTAGAAAAAAGCCGGTGGCAAGAGAAAGAAACGCACTAAAAAGTCAGCATGCTAAAGATTAATAAATAGAAAATTCATAGCTCTTAACACAGGTGGTTTTTTTTTTTTTTTTGCTTTTCTCTTTCTAATTCTATATTAAGTCCTCTGATGTTTTCACACTTCCTGTGTGTGTTACGCAGAGGATTATGTACTTTTATTTCCCCTTCTTCCCCCCTCCCCCTCCTCTGTCCCCCACATCCTCTCCCCAACAGAAATCATCTGGAAATAATCTAAAGTAGCAAGGAGTTAGTGGCCCATAATTCAATGTTTTAATTTTCCTTCTTTAAGATTAAAACCCAGTCACAACATCACCACAAAAAATAACACTTTTGAAAATGCTGATTTTCAGCTAGGTGTGCGAGTGTCTGGAAATAATACTATAATAGTAATATAAGAAGCTATATTAAAATTTTATCCCTAAATTTATTATTAATAAGCATACTTACCATGACTCACAAGTGCAATGTCTATGGCGTTGCTAAGGCGAGTGCCAGTCTAACGGAAGTAAACAAAGTGAAAGCAGTCCTAGAGTTGCTTCCCCTGTACCACCCTCCCCGTGCATTACGTGCTATCACGTGCGTCTAAGCGCTCACAGCAAAGTCCGTAAAACTTCATTCCTTGTTTGGAACTGCGGGGAGGTGGGAGGGACATAAAAGTGAGTCATGGTAAGTATGCTTATTAATAATAAATTTAGGGATAAAATTTTAATATTAATGTCACATACTCTACCATGACTCACAAGTGCAGATTAGCACGAAAAGGACGGAGGGAAGCAACTTACCTTAATCAGGCTAAAAAGTGGACAAGGACTGCTGGGCTGCGACCACAGAACTGACGCCAAAGGAGCCATCCTCTTTAGTACGGCGAGTGTCTCTCAGATAGAAACTAACGAAAACATCCGAGGAACGCCAGTAAGCCGCTTCCAACACGGATTCCATCCGGATAGAGTGTTGAACGGCTAAGGAGGATGCCCATGCCCTGATCTCATGTGCTCTAGCCGAAGAGAGGGGAATAGCAGAGCCAAGTTCGCTAACATTGCTCTCCGACAAATGAACGTAAGCCCGACGAATTACTGTCGCTATCCACCGGGCGAGAGTAGGTTTTGCGATATCTTTAGAAAACCCGGGGTTGCAAGAGAGAAACAACCTTCTCTTCCCCGCCGAACGGAAAGGTTTAGAACGCTTCAAATATTCACGCAAAACCCTAACCGGGCAGTTAGCCAGATCCGGATCCCCTGGACGCAAGAGATGAGAGAGAGGGCGAATAAACACCACTGGGGAAGGATCGCCAGGAACCTGATTCTTGGCCAGAAACTCGGGCAAGAAACGAAGGGACACCGAACCATCGTGCTCAAAGGCGACATCCGCAGGAAGGCCCGAGAACGCATGAACCTCACTACAGCGTCTCCCAGAGGCGAGAGCGACCAAAAAAACCGTTTTAAAAGTCAAATCCGAAAAGGAGGCAAAACGTAAAGGCTCGAAAGGAGATTTCTTAAGGAAACTCAAGACGAGAAAAAGATCCCAAGCCGGAACTCGGCGGGGTATCCGCGCTTGCCTAAGAGCCACCCCTCTAATAACATCACCGACGACACGGGAAGAACCACGAGGAGTCCGACCTAGTTGAGCAAGAGTGGTCCGAATGGCGGCACGACGAACCCGAAGAGAGGAAGCCGAAAGAGCCACCCCGGAGGCCAAAAATGCCAAATGGTTGGCTATCTGGATTTCAGAGGGAGAACAAGGGTCCACCTTAGCCCCAGCGCACCAATCAACCCAGTGCCTCCAATGCGAGGAATAAACTCCCCGTGTAGAAGGCCGGTGAGCCTCCTCCAGGAGAGAAAGGGCCTCGACAGAAGCCCCGGAACGCCGAAGAGACCTCCGAACAACAGTCATGCGTGAAGAAAGCGAACGCCGGGGATGCCGTGTGGAGACACGGGCCGGAGCAGAAGCAATCCCGTCCCGAGAACGAGAGGAATGCGTCATCCCCGAGGAAGACGAAGTAGAACTGGGAAGAAGACCAGAACTGGCCAAAGGGGAGCCACGAGAAAGAGAAACGGGGACTCCCCTGCGAACACCTTGAGAACTTGAGGAAGGAGTGGAAATGGGGGGAGGGGGGAAGCCACCAACCCCATCCAGAAGAGGAACAGGGAACACAAGAGAAGGGCGAAGAACTGAAAACTGAGGAGCACAGGGGGCCGAAAAACACCCCACGGAAAATGGAACCCCGACCGAGACACCTCTTGCACCCAGCTGCTTGCGGAGGGAAGGGCAGGCCAAGAAAGAAACTGGCGAGCCCAGCCTCCCGCACACGGGAATAGAACAGCTGGGGGGTGGACAGCCGGGGACAACTATTGGGGGAAAGCCCCACTCTGCTGAGGCCTGCGGCCAACTCTACCCCTGCCACGGGAAGAGGAAGTGCCACCCCGCCGACCATGAGAAGAGGGACTAGGGTCACGACCACGACCGAAGTCCAAAGAGGAGCGGGAAAAACGAGAACCGCGACCACCTCTGGAAAAGAAAGGAGGAGCCTTCGGAGCCGACTGTGCCCAGAAGGAGAAAACATCCGATTTGGCCCGCTCCGACTCCTCACGAACAGCCGCGCGGACGTAAGGACCAAAAAGAGAGTCGGGCACCAAAGGTCCCACCCGAAGCGAGGAGGATAAGTGCGGAGGCAAATGGGACGCCGATTGAAGAAAGGCGTCACGTCGAGCAAGAAGCAGGTTAACATAGGCGATAGCCTGCGATTTGCAACCCTGCACAATAGAGGTATTGAGGGCCTGCAACAAGGACTTCACCGACTGAACCGACACATCGTCCCGAAAATCTTGCTCTGAAAAAAGAGCAGAGGACAGAGCAGCAGTGAGCGCGTCAGCAAGAGAAGCACACTCCACGGACCGAAGAAGAGACTCCTCTATCTGAGCCAGCCCTCGGACTGGAACAGGAGCCGACGAAGGAGGAGAAGGCCTCTGGCCCCTGAAAAGAGCCAAATCATCCTGGGAAACCGGGAGCGACGAGTTCGGAAGAAACGACCGAGAGAGGAACTTCCGAGGCACATCAACGAACGAGGAGGAAGACACAAAAGAGCCCAAAGAGGAAGCTCTAGGAAACTGAGGCACGTCCTCAAACGAAGAGGAAGAGGCCTCGCCCTCCCTAAGGCCTCGAGCCCTGGAAAAGGCCCAATCCACAAAAAATTTGACGCTAGGCGATTCCTTGAAAGCAAGGGAAGGCTCAGCAGACTCGACAGACGCAAGAGCCTCGCCCAAAACGGAATGGAGGAGGGGTTGGGAAACTGAAACCTCCTCCACCACCTGCGGACAAAAAACAGCTGCTTGCTGCAGGGCCTCTTTAAAAACCGCATCGGCGGTCAGAACCGTCCCAGCCCACAGGATCCGGAGAAGAACCGGACAAAGTAGGGTCATCCCGATAAGGAACACAAACATCAGGAGCAATCATAACCATATCATCAGGGGCTAACATCAACCCAGAATCAGCGAAAGCGGAAACTGGGGTAGATGCCACCAAGTGTGCCCCGCCCAAACCCGAAGGTGGCGTAGTCAACGGCACCGAGAAACGGAAGGCGGAATCAGCACCAGCAAGCAACCCGGAAGTGGGCAACGAACACGTTGTAGCATCAGAACCGGAAACTGGAGCCCCCGACCCACAGGCATAAGCCGAAGGGTGAACAGGGAAAGCTTGACCCAAACCGGTAGCTAACTGGGGCCACGGGTGAACCGTACCCCCCGAACCGGAAACCAGAGCCCCCACCCCACGACCGACAGCGGAAGTGGAAAAAGAAGGGGGATGGAAGGGAGAAGCCAAACCGTAAACGGGGGAAGGTAACGAGTGTACCGTACCCCCCGTATCGGAAACCCTAGCCCCCTCCCCACGACCGCAAGCGGAAGTGGAGTACAAAGGGGGCGGGAATGGGGAGGTGAGGGACAAACCGGACGAACCGGAAGCCACACCCCCTGTCGCAGCTGGACGTAACACTGCAAGCAGTGCTCTTAATGTCTCAAGCTCGACATTAGCCAGAAGTCCCGACCCGGTCTGAATCCCGCAGGAAGCAGAAGGGAAGGCTTCGGCAGGTAGCCTGATCGGACTAGCCGGGGCGTCCCTGCCGGAAAAAGTATGTGGTCCTAAACTAGAGCGACCATCAATGTGTATCTGGTCGTTATTCCCGACCAGACACGGCTCCAAGGTCACTTCTGGCAAGACCAAGGAGCCACCCCTCACCTCCCTACCGCCACTCCCCACCTCACCACCACCACTTCTACTAACCTGAAGGGTAGAAGACAAACTAGTAGGCGCAGGAGTGGTCAAGAGCACCGCGCACCGAAGCAATTCGGAAGTATGAAGGTCAGATGAGGGAACAGTGGAAACCCCGGAAGAAGAAGACGAAATCTTGGTCCGAGAGGGTGCCACACTAACAGCTACGGAAGAAGGCAACAAGGAGACTGAAACACGACCTTTCTTAGTACTAACCGCCGCCGAAGTAGAGCCACGCCGAGCCGGGGTAGAATCAGAAGACCCGCTGCGTTTAGACATGATAACGCAACCTTTTAACTCTGCCGGCGGTAGCACAATCAAACGATAGGGCGAACGTAGTAAGAACGCAAAAAAGAGAGTTAGAGCAGACACAACACACTTAGTCAAGTGCCAAAGAAGGAATGAAGTTTTACGGACTTTGCTGTGAGCGCTTAGACGCACGTGATAGCACGTAATGCACGGGGAGGGTGGTACAGGGGAAGCAACTCTAGGACTGCTTTCACTTTGTTTACTTCCGTTAGACTGGCACTCGCCTTAGCAACGCCATAGACATTGCACTTGTGAGTCATGGTAGAGTATGTGACATTAATCACATATTTTTCTTCAACTGAACTTAATAGTGCTGTGATCTGAAAACATCATATAACTAAGAAGACATTATAGAAGAAGATGAAAATCAATTTTTATTTTTGAAATTTAGATCTACTACATCCAATGCCATTTATTGAAAGGCTTGCCATTTTGTCTGCTTTTTAAAATTGGCTCTGCAACCATTCCTTTTTTTCATGCAGAATACATGCTGTTCCTGAATGCTAATTTTACACAACATGCTTAAAGTCTCTACTACTCACAAACTTTCAAGCACCCAACTCGGTTTTTACAGACTTTCAAGCTTCTCTATTTTTGACGAGAAACTGAACTTCACTGCAAACACCCAGGCCATACACAAAAAATGTCAGTCTAGAATTTACTGCCTTCAAAAACTTCGAAATCTCCAAGTCAGTAGCCGCATCCTTCAGACCTTTTACTCTTCTTTTATTGAGTCCGTTCTTACCTTTTCTTTTATCTGCTGGTATGGAAGTTTGTGTGTAAAAAACAAAAGTATTCTGGATCCAGTAGTGAACGTCTGTGGGAGGGTTGTGGGAGTGAAACAAGAGAGTCTGCAGGTGTTGTATGAAAGACGTGTTGTGCGGAAAGCTATTTGCTTTATGCTGGATAGCACTCATGTGCTTGCTCACCACTTCCAGCTCCTGCCTTCTGGAAGGCGCTACCAAACACCAAGGGTCAGAACTCTCAGAATGAAAAACAGTTTTATTCCAAAGGCTGTCTCATTACTTAATAAATGACATGTGTGTGTGTGTGTGTGTGTGTGTGTGTGTGTGTGTGTGTGTGTGTGTGTGTGTGTGTGTGTGTGTGTGTTGTTTGCCCAAAATAATCTCATTTCACTTTTTTTTTTTTTTTTTTTTTTTTTTTTTTTTAATGTTAGCATGCATAAGTGTAATTCTATTCATATGTGACTGTGCATTTTTATCCTCATTGTCATTATGATTGTTGTTATTATTATTGTGATGTTTATTCCTTGTTGATTGTAATTGTACACCACAATGTAATTTCTTGTAAAAGATAATAAAGTTGTCTTATCTTATCTTATCTTATCTTATCTTATCTTTTCCCAAATTTTTATTGACCGTGTCAACTTGCTCGATGTAAACTACAAAATGCAAAAATAAACAAACACAGTCTCACCATTTTATCACGGCAGTTGAGTTCTGCACCATAGTCCACCAAAATCTGTACAACATCCACATGGCCCATGTAAGCAGCCCAGTGAATGGCACGCCTGTCTTTTTTGTCAAAGGCGTTGATAGTCGCTCCCTTCTCCAGCAGCAACTTGGTCATCTGTACAGCATAAACTGATTAGGGAAATAAGTTTTGATGACACTGGAATTACCTTCCCATATAGTTCCCATATGCATAAACATGACAACCACAAATTTCAAACAAACTGATTCAGGGAGAAATAGAGAGAGAAAGTAATAACAGAGAAATATGAGCAACAGAGAAACAGAGACAAAAAAAGGAGAGAGACTCAGAGAGAGAGGCTCAGAAAGAGAGAGATAAGAGAAAGAAAGGAGAGGCTCAAAAAGACATTAACAGAGATAGGGAGAGAGAGACAGAGAATAAGAAAATACCCAAAAGAACAACACACAGAAAGTCAGCAATCAAGATCAAGAAGAAGATCCAAGCAAAGAAAGCTCTCACACTGCCATAAAAAAAAGAAGTAAAACCTAATAATAAATGCAGCTGTTACCTCTTTGTGACCATTGAAGGCAGCATGGTGAAGACTAGTGCGCCCAGCACGATCAGATACATTGACGTTAGTGAGAAGAGGGATGATGTATTCAGCACAGCGTACAGCATTGTTAGCAGCAGCAACATGTAGAGGTGTCTGCCAGTTCTTGTCACGAGCATTCACATCTGCTTGATGCCGTAGTAATGTTTCTACTGTGTCCTGTACATCAATGCAACAAACATACTTTATCCAAAATATAAAATAGTAAACCTCGGCTGCCACTATATACTATTGCAGGCAATCCGTGCACTCAATTAATTTGAAATAATTCTTTCTGTTAATAAACCCAAATCGTATCAACAGCTACTCACTGAAGCATAGCAACGTTAAATGACCAACTCCTCCTGCGTGCAAGAGGCAATAAAAGCAAACTCCACTATAATAGCTGCTTTTTTTCTTGCTGAAGTGGGCTATGCTGTATGCACTTACATCACTCTTAGAGCAGCAGGCTCGATGTAGTGGTGTAAGCCATTTGTTGTCCTTGGTGTTGACCCTGGCACCGCTCATGATGAGAATGTCGGCAATTTCTGCCTCCCCACAATATGATGCAGCGTGCAGAGGGCTGCGTTTCTCCAGGTCCTGTAAGAAAAACATTGTCAATGATATGTTAACAACCAGTATATTGCTGCAACATTTCTGTGTAACTGCATATATTTTTGCTAAAATGGTGTTTTGGGGAGGGGGGGGGGGGGGTTGTCAGGTTTTTTCCCCTATCTTGGACAATATTCATCACTAACATGGGTGAAATTTGAGTTGCATTCCCAGCGGAAATCCAATAATCAAAAATCCATTCAAAAATTTGAATCTGAGATTATATAAATCATTAAATGATTTGTACAACAGTATTGATTATGGATTCTGATATTGTTACCTGATAGTTGACATCCTCTTTCTTGTACAGAAGGGCTCGCACTTCGTCTGGATCTCCATGGAAACATGCTTGCACCAGTGGAGGCTAAACAATGCAGAAATGAATACAATGATTTATAACCCTAAAATTTTATAGACGAAATGTTTACAAAATCACATGTACTGTGACAATATATTCTTTACACTACCAAAAGAACTAAGAAACAGGAGAAAAATATGAGGGGAGATGATGATATGTATTTGTCTCAGAGGGTGAGCTGGACAGTCCATCGAAATGAAAGAAGACCTGTGACAATTTTTGTACTCTGTAAAGTGGCTGAAAGGACATGAGGCTGAACAACAGAAGGTCGAATAAAAAAAAACACAACAAAACAGGCACATTGTGAAACTTGGTTAAATCTATTTATTTATTACAGTTAGCCATGCTTTGAATCTGATTCACTTAAGAAGAAAGGACGTATACAGCATCCATTTAGATAATAAATGATTATTATAAGATGATTAATAAGAAGTTTTGAAGAAAAACAAAAAAGGAATTATATATAAACTAGTGAGTAGTGTGTGTGTGTGTGTGTTTAGGTGCATGTGTGTGTGTGTGTGTGTGTATGAGAGAGGGGGAGGAGAAGGGAGGGACAGAGAGAGATAGGGAGACCTTCAATTTGTGCCGTAAGACATGAACAAAAATCCAGTTGTTCAAAACTAATTGGAGTTAAGGCTGTGGAGTTGCTAGTTGGTAATAATACTCACAGATAGATCTATGCTTACAATAATTGAAAAATAACCATCCATAATAATACCAATGTGATGCTCAATGACAATTGTCAAAACAGAATTATTAGTTGTTAGGTCATTTAGAAGAACAATGCAGACAGTATACACTATACAGAAAACCAACTTGGCCCCATAAAATGGCAAGAGATTAAGTCTAAGTCTATGACATCACTGAATAAATGAGCAACAGAAGTAAAACTAAAAGGTCTATCAATCTTAACTGGATGTTTATACCTTTCTACATTTACTGTAGATTAAAGAGGGTGGATGTCAGTCACTTATCAAATCAATATTTCAAAACCTATTAAAAAATAATGAGATTTTTGTGGCTAAGAATTACATTATTTAATAACTGTTTCTGTGGGTCAAATAAACCACATCTTGGTTTCTGCATATATGTGTGACTGTGAGAGTAATCTATTTTGGCGGATAAAAGCAATGTATCCCAGTGCTATTATTATAACACATTGAGCAAAACCAAGAGTAAGGTATGTGAACAAGTATTTGACTCTTAGTCAAAATAAGTTAAGTTAATCCTATTTCAAGTATTTTGTTCAACACCCACAGCCACTCGTGCTTTATAGAAAATCAAGTGGATTAACAATACTGCTACTGACAACTCAGTCAGTTGATCTGTAATCTCTGTCAATACAGAATTTCATACAATATCATTTGTTAATATAATTAATAGCATAATACAATATGAACACTTTCGTTTTTATTAAGAATATCGTTAAAATTTGTATAATGTACACTAAACAATTACTCTATCCATTTCACAAACTGAAAAAAGAAATTTTCAAACAAATCTCTCCCAGCAACTGCTATGTCAACAAATGTTTGAATAACATTAACAACCAAAAAAACTGCACATGCACATGAAGGGTGGGGTCGAGCCAGAATAAATTGTTACAGACAGGGTACAGTACCAAAACATGTCCTTATCAGAGATCATTTTGTATAAAGTTAAAACAGCAATACAGAATACAAGTTCAGTGTTCTGCCTGTAGTGTATACAAGTATGCATTCCATTTTACATAATTTATAAACTTAAACTTGCTCATTTGATTTAGTTTCATTTACTGGAATTCTGAAAATACAGACAGTTCAGACCTTTATGTCTGCATGGCCTTGGTCCTCAATATCACAGAAACAGTACTGTTACTGTAGTGTTAGCTGGAATTCTAAGTGTGGGTGTGTGAAACTTATCAGAGATCAATTTATATAAAACAGCAATACAGAATACAAGTTCAGTGTTCTACCTGTAGTGTATACTTGTAAACAATATGCATTCCATTTTACATAATTTATAAACTAAAACTTGCTCATTTGATTTAGTTTCATTTACTGGAATTCTGAAAATACAGACAGTTCAGACCTTTAAGGCTAGGTTATGTCTGCATGGCCTTGGTCCTCAATATCACAGAAACAGTACTGTTAGATGGAATTCTAAGTGTGGGTGTGTGAATTTTGTTTTCGCAAGAAACTAAGGAATGCACAAAATGATTAATAATCTGAATTGTCAATTGACAAATAAAGTAACTTAGTAAATAATAAACGTTGCGTTAAAGTATAAAACACACACACAAACACACATTATTCATATTGTGGCTTTATTGTGACGAGACGAAACGCCTTTCGAGCGTTTTGTGCATGCTCCCGAGGTATGTCTGCGGAAGCAAATACTTATATTCCTAAGGGCTAAAGTCTCAAATGTCAGAAAGTGACATGCATTTTCCGTCTGCTACGAGTAGTTCCTCGCAATTTTTCATGCTTTCTTGCCTGGGCTCGCTTATCAACACATGTCTATAAGAGGTCGAAAATGCAAGAAAAACTCACCTCGTCCTCTAACTGTTGAACTACTATATTGCTCAGTCGCATTGCCATGAAGTTTTACTCGGTCCCTTTATGATGTAACATAGGAGGGCATTCCAAAAGGACCCTAAACGCTAATGAAGTGGGAAGTTACCACCTTGCCGCCATGACAGAAAACTTCTTACGACTTGCGATTGGGGGAGAGCCTCACGTGGTTTCTGGATTATCTTTGCTTTTCCTTTCTGTCATGCTATTAATTTAGGCCTAATCTAAAAAAACAAAAAAACAAAAATGTGTCTAAAATGGTGCAAAAGGTTTCATTACATTAGGTAAAAGTCGTGGCACTGCTCTTTAATTTATATTATTGACAAATGCAGCATTGTTGCTTTGGTAGTTTGTGGAATTAAAGTAATTTGCAATAAATTGTGGAAGGGACACTACTGATAGCAAAATTGGGCAGACATTTTAAAAGTTATTACTTCCCTTGGAAGAACTCGGCGCTCTTATAAGATATTATACCGGTCTATGTAGTACTATAGTATCGGTCATTGGTTGAATTTTTATCTTCTTCTGTGTGTGTGAGAGAGAGAGAGAGAGAGAGAGAGAGAGAGAGAGAGAGAGAGAGAGAGAGAGAGAGAGAGAGAGAGAGAGAGAGAGAGAGAGAGAGAGAGAGAAATAATCCTATCCTATCCTATCCTGTCCCGTAACCCGGATCTCAGGTCTATGTCCTTCTTCGGCACTTGGTCAAGGACCGCCTGTAGATTTTCATAAAAATCCTCTACTTCGCTGTCGTCATAGTCTGATGTTAGGGCATAGGCCTGGATGATGGTGATGTTGAAAGGGGCTGCTCTCAGACGGATGGTAATAAGTCTACTGGAGACTGGTCGGCAACTCATGACAGTGGCTAGAATGTTCTTGTGGACCAAGAATCCAACGCCGTGTTCGTGCCTTTCATCTCTACCGCTGAAATAGAGCTTGTGGCCTTTGTCGGTCGTTGTTTCACCTAGGCCTTTCCAGCGCAGTTCGCTGATACCTAGAATGTTCCATCGATAGTGGTCCAGCTCGTGGGCCAGTTCTTCTAATTTTCCTTCTGCAGTTAGGGTCCTGACTTTCCAGGTTCCTATGACGATGTTGTTTCTCGTGCGGATCTTGCTAAATCGTGTATCAGTAGCATACTTATCACCTCCGTCCTGGTGGCCAACGGAAGGCGCGGTCCTTGTTGAGCCGGGCGACGACCGATCCTGTATGGAATTAGTGGATAGTTTCATCATGTAGTGTGTCTTGGGCAAAAAAGACCTGGCGGTGCCCAATCCTCTCCAGGCTGTTGGCCACAGCCGAAATCCACGAATACAGTGTGGCTCGCCTTGGGCCTGAGCACGTGGTCGTTGAACCTGTAGTAACGTGAGGTTCCTCCGCCCTGGCCGGTGACTTCTGTGTAGAAGACTTTCGCCCAGTGATGCAGTGCTAACATCACCCCTGTTAGTCGCCTCTTACGACACGCCTGGAAACGTTGGGTCTATTTTATTTAATGCCCGAACCCACAGGGCACTGTTATTAATGTAGATCTCTAATTAAGTAGCTAATTAATTAATTTCTGATGTCTTGTAACATATGAATTCTAAAAGATGTGTATTTTGTGACTGCACTTCGGAGCACTTCTTGGGAGTTATTCCATAAAGTAGAACCTGAATATGACAGATTGGTTTTAAACATATCAGTTCTTGGAAATGGGATATTTAGTTTGTTAGAAAATCTGGCAGTTTTCCTAGAAAACGAGAGAGAGAGAGAGAGAGAGAGAGAGAGAGAGAGAGAGAGAGAGAGAGGGAGGGAGGAGGGAGGGAGGAGGGTCGCTCTCTATATTTGTTCACGTAGGTCGTAGGTGATTGGAAGGCTTCTTTTACGGTAACAGTTAATTGGAGCAGGTGCTACCCCATTATCACATTCTTTCGGAAGGTGATGTTTGACGAGAAAGCTTGTACTCTTTCGTGAAAGGTTCACCGTTCACCGGGCTGGATTACTTATATGTCTTCACGGGCTGGATTATTTTTTTTTTACCAGTGCATGCACGAGGGCTGTAAAAGTGATCGACTGCAATCAATCAACCAAATAATAATCAGAACGGCAAAGACCATTATGATTCACATGCTCTTTAGTAAACTGGTAATATTCTACATGAAAATGAGCGCCCAGAAAAACTGAAACGAAACGGTGGCATGATCTTGACCTTGAGATGAAATTGACCTCTGGCTCCAAATTGACACTCGTACGATCAAATAAACTACTGCAAAGTTGTATTAGTCAAAAATAAATAAATTAATAAATAACAATAAAAAAAACAGTGACCTTGGCAATTGGGATGACCTTGAGCTTCAATGACCTTGACCTTGGAATAACCTTGATTTTCACATGACCTCTCATATTCTGCTGTACGAGGACAACATTGTTATGTTTTTGGAAGGCCTAAAATGTCATTGATTTTTAAAGTCAACGCAAAAACGGTACCCATATGAAAAGTCAATAAATTATCTTTACATCCAACAAGTTTAAACTTTTTATCTTTCATAGTTTAGGGTCCATGTAACTTCAATGTGGGTACCCATATAAACCGACTTTGGAAAACTTCAGTGATCTTGACCTTGGAGCGAGGGTGATCCAAATTTGCATGGCATTTGTGTCTTTTTTTATATCTATTATGCGTCAAAGAATCATAAGTTAAATATCAATAACTTAGAAGGAAAAAAATTGAAATTTTGAGAAAAATTGTCCTTTTGGGACTAACATTCGCTGACCCTGTGACGTTGACCTTGAAGTGAAGTCATTCATTCACTAATAATCTTCGAGGTCTCATGGGTATACACCGTACGTCCTACCAAGTCTGGTTGCGATGGGTGGAATACGTTCCGAGAAATCATATGCCACTTGCAAGTTTTGCGCATCCGGACAACGGACAGTCAGGCGGACAATATTTTATTTTATTTTTATAAATATCATTTTTGTGTTAGTTAAGAGTGATCTCACGCAGATTTGCAAAAATTTGGATTTCTTGTTGTTGTTGTTTTATTTGTGTGTGTGGGGTGGGGGGGAATCGGGGGAGGGGCTGAAATCGTTAGTACATTGACTCAATTGCAATGCATTCGAGTCAAAAATTGACTAATTAATCAATAAATCAATCAAGCAGCTTATGTTTTTTAATTCCAATTTAAACGATTAACTTTCCACTCTTGGTAATAAACGCGTGTCAGTTCACCCCACAGTTGCACAACACTGTTGACTTGTGGCACCTATAAATCAGCCTAACTCAATCATCCTCACGCGAAATGAATTCCTTGTGCATTGTATGGCAATAAAGTATCTCAAACTCGATCTCAATATGAATCATCAGTCATTGTTGTGTCAGCGGTGACGGCAACATCATCATCATCATCATCATCGTCGTCGTCGTCGTCGTCGTTGTCGTCGTCGTCGTAATCGTTGTTGGCATAACTATTACCATCATGATCATCATGAAGACTTGGCATCCTTAGGTAAAGCAAACTTTGGATGGTGCACTTGTCACAGGCGTGACCGATGATGTTGTAGATGCAGTCGTAATTAATATCACTCATCCTGACACATCACATATCATACAGTTTACTCCTTCGGATAAAAGTATAAACCGAGGTCTAGCTGTGCACGCACGCATTCCATCGCGCGGATTTAACTATTTTGATTTTGTTGTTGTTTGTAGATTATAGTCACACGACACTTTCGCGTATAGGTGACTACTGGACCGATTTATACTGACACCAGCGGGCCAGTTGTTGGTAAAGGGGAAAATAATATGATCACACGTTGACCAATCCGGGATTCGAACCAGCGACCTTTCGGTTACTAGCAAGACGCTCTTACCAACTGAGCTACCCGACCCCTGTTTTGATTTTGTTGTTGTTTGTAGATTATAGTCACACGACACTTTCGCATATAGGTGACTACTGGACCGATTTATACTGACACCAGCGGGCCAGTTGTTGGTAAAGGGGAAAATAATATGATCACACGTTGACCAATCCGGGATTCGAACCAGCGACCTTTCGGTTACTAGCAAGACGCTCCTACCAACTGAGCTACCCGGCCCCACTTTTCTTTTTTTTTTTTTTAATTTGATTTCTTGTTTATATATGGCCCAGTGAACCTTCAGCGACTATCCTGACGCTCATGTCTTAGACGGGCGAGTGTCGGCTACACAAATACACCCAGCAAGCGCAAGGTCCTTCCCCCCCCCTACCCCCCATCCCAGGCCGCCCAGGATTGCCCTCAGTTGTCTAGGCGTCAGACAATGCGCCCAAAGGTTGCAAGTGGGTGCCTCGGGCGGCTGAGTTAGATCCTGTATCGGCCAGCGCTTTGAGCAGCTCTAGAGCTGGAAATGCGCATTATACGAATAAGATTGATTTTTTTAAAAAGACAAAGAAAAAGTAGATTTACCCATAACTTCTTGTTCCTACGAGGGAGGGAGAGAGAGAAAGAAAGAAAGAAAGAAAGAAAGAAAGAAAGAAAGAAAGAAAGAAAGAAAGAAAGAAAGAAAGAGGGAGGGAGGGGGGGAGCGTTAAAGAGGGGGCCTCCACCACGCACCCCAATTCCAAACGCACGCTTAATGTATCCATCCCTGATAGATACATAAATAATTATAATGTAGGGTACATATATGGGCATTTTTGCCTGCAAAAAATGTAGACTGTGCAGAATGATTATGATGACCATGATGATTTGGTAATGTGGCCATACCATCGAGGTTTCCGTTTCTTTGATTTGGTTGTATAATAATAATAATAATAATAATAATAATAATAATAATAATAATAATAATAATAATAATAATAATAATAATAATAATAATAATAATAATAATATTATTATTATTATAATTATTATTATTATTATTATTATTATTATTGCTGCAGCTGAGGATAGTGACGATGCTGACAACGAGGACACGACCAAAGCGATGACGATGACGACGACGACGACGATGATGATGATGATGATGATGATGATGATGATGATGATGATGATGATGATGATGATGATGATGATGATGATGATGATGATGATGATGATAAGAGCGTGGTTATTATTTTTGGAAATGTAAATACTGTTGGTGCTTTGTTGTTGTGTTGTTAACAACGATGATTTTGATGAGGATGTTATTGTTGCTGCTGCTGCTATTGTTGTTTTATTGTTGCTGCTGCTGATGCTGATGACGATGACCATCAACAGCAGCGACATAATCACCTCTATCATCATCATTATCATCAAAAGCAGCAATAGCAATATCGGCAGAGGTAGCAGAACCGCCATACAATAAAAATAACACCACCACCACAACTGCTACGTCATTGTCATTGTCATCAAAGTAGCTTTTGTCGTCGTCACCACTACTAAGTACACCATCATAATAAGCAGCAGCAGGAGCAGCAGCAGAGCCATCAAAGTCGTCGTTGCCGCCACTATACGTACAGCAGCAGCAGCATCTTCAGAGGTTTTGACAGCTGATACATTTTAACCTCTTTGGGAGTAACACCAAAATGTATTTGAAAGAAAGCTGGATACGTTTCTAGCTAGCATAGGTACGATGTCCACCAACTTTTGGTGGGATTCCTTGACCTTCACTCCATGGGTATCAATCCAACAGATAATCAAATCTTAAAAGCCTACGTAATGAGCGATCGAGTGCAATCTAGCTTCTAGGAAGAGAAAGTCTGATGTCTGGCAACCCACGATCATGACTCCTGTAACTATTATACAAAACTGTGCATTCACTGTACTAAAACAACTAGGTCTGTTAACAAATGATGAGAGGATCAATAATGGTATAGAAAGCAGCCCCACGACATTAAAGTTATAGGAGACTACGCTACAAGAATTACTCGCAAATGCTGGCGGGGTCAATGATGTTGTACAAAGCCTACGACACGGTTAGGGTTGCTCTCCATATTTGTTCACGTAGGTCGTAGGTGATTGGAAGGCTTCTTTTACGGTAACAGTTAATTGGAGCAGGTGCTACCCCATTATCACAGCTGAAACCAGCCGCTTGAATCATCAGAGAGCATTCCATGATGAGCAAGGATGTCACCATCATGCGTCCTTGAAAAGAAAATAAGATGCCAAGACAATCAAATATATGTATTTCCATACACTCAAACACATAAGTGAAAACCAGCATTTTCCCAAAGAAACAAAAATGTTAATTTTCACGGAGCTTTTGCGTCTCGGCTTTTTGAAACCATATGGAACTATTGGCCACTTTTGAACTATCTCCAACTGTTAAAAAAAAATTCAAAATCTGTTTCCAGCACTGTTTCTGAGCTGACAGGAGCTGCAGAGGCGACACTTACGGAGGATATATGAGTATAGCTGTGGTTTAATGTTTAATATCACGTATAGTAATTACTGATCAGTCTAATGTCGGCTTCTATAAGAAAAAATAAGGTTATATTGCCAACTTTGATATGAATTTAAAATTTAAAAAATCGCAAGCACTAATAATTAAACGCGCAACGTACTCCTATGTAATATATTTACTTCAATACGTCATTTACTATTTTAATACTGCGGTGGTTTTTTTTCATGTTTACTTTTCTTCGATATACTCTATACAGTTAATTAGTTACATCCGCATTTCCACTTAAAAATAATACAGAATCCTCGCACAAACAAAATGTGAGGGGTGGGAAGGAGGATGTGGGGGGGGGGGGTAGTTGAGATATTCCACAGGTCTATTTGGATGCTCCCTCCCGTCAAGAAAGTAGACCCCTGCACTTTTTTTCAACAGTCGGTTTTGCCCAGTTATAGGCACTCGATCCACGCACCTGAGCCACTCTACCTGAGCGCTGTGACCTGTCGCAGGTAGCGAAGTGTCACAGCACAGTTGGATTCAAAATGGTGGCTAGCTTCGCTTGCTCTTCCGCGTTAGGTGTTTATAGAGTTTGATCGTGGCATTTGTCATGACTGGCCCATATTCATTTCAAAAGGAAAGTGAATCTTCACAGAGTTAATGTGGAGGTTAATGATTTAATGACTTGAGGCGGGTGTGATTATGAGATTTACTAGCGAAATTAATGTCACCTGTGTAAACAGTAAAGTCACTGTGTTAGTGGATTGTGGTTAGGGCTTTGCTGAACGACAGAACTAACTTTTATACTTCAGTGGTGGTAAATGCTGTCTGAATTAAGTAGGCTACATTCCATTATTAATAGCCTAGTGAATTTACAAATCTCAAGTTCACTGTAATACAAATTGAAAAGGCCTTAGTGACATGAAAATTGATACCTTGAAAAGGTTGTGATGAAAGTAGATAGGCCTAAAACCTGGCCTTAGAAGTTAGAGAAAACTCTTTAGTGGGCTCAGATGTTGACAGGTAAAAAGTTTACAGGCGAATCTTCTACAAGCTTTATAGTTATAGTGGCGATGTTGTCGGCAGTTCATTTAGAACTATTGTAAACTTAATTTTCAGTAGGCAATTGTAGTAGTACTGTAATCAGTAAAGGTGCTATCCTGTGTCATGGACTGTCAGATATAATGAACCCGCAACAACTTTTCAACTTGCTGCTCCTGCTCTTTGCTAGCTCTTTTGGTGAGTATCGTTGCTTTGTATTTGTAAGTTGTTGCAGTACTCTGCAAACACATTTCATTACTACTATTATTTTATCCTTCTCATAAGTCATATATATCACGCTTTTTCAGCTCAAGAGCTGCTCAAGGTGCTGGCTGATACATGATCTAACTCAAGCTGCCTGAAGCGCCCACTTGCTATCTTGGGCGCACAGTCTGGCACTCAGACCATTGAGCACACTACTATGTAACGGGGGATGGGGAAGAAGAGAAAACTATACACTGAAACAATCATCAGACTAATTATAATAACAGTAAGATGGCCAGTGCTCGCAGCCAATGTTTATGTTCGGGCCACCAGGAATCGAACTCGCAACCTTTGTAACATGTGGTCGCCGCTCTATCAACTGAGATATCCTGTTTCCTGTGGCCCATATACTACTGCTGCTACAACTGCTGAGCACTGCTACTACTACTACTGCTGCTACAACTATTACTATACTTATTATTATTGTTTTATTGTTGTTGTAACAATACTACTACTACTACTACTACTACTACTACTACTACTACTACTACTACTACTACTACTACTACTACTACTACTAATAATAATAATAATAATAATAAAATGCTTTTCTAACATGATTCTCCTGCAGTGTTTGGAAAAGAAACAGTCTGAATCATGTTTTGTCATTTTAGGGCAGCTTGTTGAAGAAAACGGGTTAAATTTAAAATAAGAAGAAAATTAGATCTCGATCCTTTGAAACATAATAGATAAATGAAGTGTTTAAGTGTTAGTTAATTAATTAATACAGTTTTAAATATATTATTTACTAACTAAATATGCTTTATGTTCATATTAATTTGGAAATCTAAGCATAGATCTAAAACAATTCATAACACACATAATTATACACATATTGTACAAACAGTTTAGTGTAGCAGTAGTAGCAACCAATATTTTATTATTGTATATTATATGTTTTCTTGCCTTGTTGATTGATTGGTAGTTTGTTGGTTGGTTAATTTATTTTACAACTTTAATAAAATTTTATGATGATGATGATGATGATTATTAAAATGTGTTTTTTGTTTTTTTCAGTTGGTGTTTGTGATGGCCTCACCAATCTGGACAAGTAAGAATATTTTCAGTTTATTATATAATAATGACAAACACAATTAAATGTCAGATGAAAATATACTGTGTGACCGATAAAATATTAATTTTAAAATGAAAGTGCAATTTACCATTTTTATGTCCTCAGTGAAGGAAGTTGTCTTATTTTATTTATTGATTTAAATAAAACAGAATTGATTTAAATGTTGCCAATTGATTATTGGTTTGTTTATTGATTTTCTTTAAAATCTGCTGTAACTCAGTTATTTAATGTGTTTCAGTCCCTTCAGTGAACCAGGCGTACTCATTGGACTGATTGTGGGAATTGTGGGCGTTTTGGTTATAGTGGGAGTAACCATTGTTTTATGTAGAATCTTCTGCTGCAAGAAAGAGGGATGTAAGTACTTTTGAGCAGTTTTATTACATTTTATTTCTAAGAGCAAATGTCTGATTTGAAAAGAAATCGCGACAATTTTGCTTGCTTGCATTGTATGACTGTTTGATGTTGCTTAATAAGAATTTAATATAAAATTTCTTTTAAATATAATTTCAATCTGACCATTTCAACATTGATTTCAGTCTGTTTTATTTCTTTAAAATTACAGTGAGTGGGCGTTTATATCCATTCTGTTGTTTTTCAGTTGTGTTTGTACAAACTGTTATCATATAGTGCTACCTCTTCCCCACTTAAGTCTCCTTTTGTGTGTACTACTACTACTGTACTACTACTACTTTTACTACTACTACGTTTTCTTTTTCTTCTTGTTCTTCTCTTCCTTTTGTTATATATGCTCGTAGCAATTATATAGAGCTCATATAGATACTGTGCTACAACTTCTTGTGCTTGTAAGCTGCTAACTCCACTTTCTTTCTTTTAAATTGCAAACATCACACTCACAGTGAATATAGATCCTTAGCCTATATTGGTCAAAATGTACGTATCAACTATCACCCCTTAAGCAGCCGGCGATGAGCCTCAGGTGACCTTCTGCGGTGATGCATCTCCGCAACCTGCAGATATAAGAGCTTTCTATAATCAAACAGCAAGCTTTAACATTGTTGAAGTTGCTGATAGTCAAAGATCATTACTTTCAACGCTGCAGGCTTTATTGTTTTAGTTGAGCATTATATTCTTCATACTATTCCAGCAGCAAACTTCAACATTAATTGAAGAGGGTGATCATCAAGGCTCATGTAGCTTTAATGCTGGTCTGATTGTTGATAGGTCTATGTCAGCCCTAAGTGTCAAACATCTAGCAGATCTACTCTTGCTTTCAAGACATAGACCGACAAAGTCCATGCACCGTCTGTGTATATTATAGATCTGTTTAGACCCTTTACTGATTAAGAAGATCTATACTGGTGGTCAGGTTCTGATACTCGGATAAATTATAATTATGAATAGTTCGGGACTAATTTAATATAGGCTTTTGATTCTAATGCTCAATCATATTGTCAGACATCAGTCAGGTCTAACCTAGATACCAGAGGGGCGGACCTTAACAGTCTAGCTCTTGATACTCAAGTTTGTCACTGCTGATGGTGTCAACGGCTGTTAGAATGCCTCATGTATATCTTCCCCTCCCTCCCCCCCCCCCCCCCCCCCCCCCCCGCCTCCATACCCTCATGCACGGTCTGCTTTGGCTGTGTTAGCTCAATGCACAATCTTGCTGATCTTGCTAATATTTGTTTGCTGTTGTCAAGAGTCTCATAGTCATAGGCTACTTAGTCTATCTCACTCTGATTGTCAGGGACTGTCCAGCAGGCTATGTGGTATCATTACCCCAACCTGCAATTGTTGCCTGCTGACACTGTGCTTAAACCCACAGATGATTCAGGTTCAAATCCACTGGTGAGCAAGAAGAAAGTGGCAAGCTTTCAATGTCCATCTAAGCAGTATGATTGCTCTGGTGGTTCCATGTTGATTTAGGTCCCTACCCCTTTTACCCTGGGATTGTGTCCAAGTCTGCCGTTTATATATTATATATATATATATATATATATATATATATATATATATATATATATATATATATATATATATATATATATATATATATATATATCAGGCCTGAAAATGGCGACTAATTTAGTCGCCATGGCTAGTGAAAAAAAAATTGGCGACTAAAAAAAAAACTTTAGTCGCCAAATGCAGTGCGCTAAAATAAACTTTTTTTTAGTTTGGCTAGTAAAATTTTTAGTTTGGCTAGTAAAATTTTTAAGTTACTAGCCAAAGGCTAGTGAGACCTTTTTTTTGATTTTCAGGGCTTTATATATATATATATATATATATATATATATATACAGTGGAGTCCGGGTATAACGAATCTCAAGGGGGGGAATTTCGGGTTCGTTATAAGCGGGATTTGCTGTAGAGATTTGTACTGTAAACGGAAGTACACACCGGTGATGAGTACACATCACAACATACAGTACGTAGATCGATCTAGGCCTACGAAGTTTATCAACAATGACTTCATTCAAGGCTATTTATAGCAGCCAATGACAGTTATGACTTCAAGGCCTGGTTGACCTATGTACGAACTGGCATGCTTCTGCTGCTGTTCGCTATTGGCGATGAGCCAATTGAGGCAAAGTAGGCCAAGGGAATACACAAAGGGTTCGTTACAAGCGGAGATTCGTTATTTGCCTAGCTGGATTTGTTCGTTATAAGAAGGGATTAAATAGTAAGACAAAGAAGGGAGTGTGTCGGGAAATGGATGGTAGTACGCTAATCGCGGGTGTTCGTTATTCCAAGGATCGTTATAGGTGGACTCCACTGTATTGCCAATGTTGGGTGTAGACGTTTAACTTCAATGTTCTTAATTTTGCTTGAGTCAATCAAGTTTGCTTTGTCTGTTTTTGGCTGTACAACTTTGCACTGTCCATGCCTACAGAATTGTCAAAATTGTGTTAATAAGAATATTTTATATGAAAAGACAATGGTTTAGACATCACCACCACAAGAAATACAGATTTCACAAAAGCCACATTAGAAAAAATGGATGTCACAAAGCCACATATATAGATGTTGCAAGATCGAAGTAGTAAAATCCAAAAATAAGAATCAAGTAAGGAAAGAAGTTGTCTTTAAAAACGGGGGCAATGGGTAGGAATGGTTTATAGGGGTGGAGGAGAGAATGGAAGTTTGTAAAAGTCCTCGCTTATTTGCCAAAAGGAAAGATCAAGGATTATTTGCGAATTGAAAGGGTCATACTTTGGTTGACGTTGCAGTATTGGCCGAGTTTGAAGGCACGAGCAGGGATGAGGTGGTTGAGTCAGCGGAGCTTCAGCCGTTTACAGAGAAGGGTGGGAAGCATAGCCGTAGGAGAGAAGAGCGGTATCCCACATCGCAATTTTGACATAGGTGTGTAGCTGTAACTTAAATCATGCTCATTTAAGAAATCCTTGTTGTGTCCTCAAAGCTGTAATTGTGTTACTTTTCGTGATTATTTATATATTTATTTATGAAATGTACTTAATTATTTGTTAAATGTATTTATTTCTTTGTTAATGTTGTTATTATATAATGCCTGCTTCTTCTTCAGCTCTTTTCAATGTATAGGCATATGTAAAATACTTGTATATATTACTGTGTGGTCCTTAAATCGTTGTCTCGATCTCCGGTTTTCGTTTTCGCCATAAAATGTGTTGCACTGTCAGTCCACACAAAGGCAATTCTCTTTCAAATAGTTGTTTTTCTATGCTTATTAATGTGGATGCTTATTTTGGTATCACCTGTACTCATCTTTGGTATTTTGCTGTCAATTCATCTGAAGACCATTTTAACTCAAGAAATACAAAACATGGAAACAAGTCTAAGAGCAGTTCCCAAAATTAACCTACCAAATCTGGTACTCAGTACTGATCAAAACCAACACAACTAGAAATGAAATGCTCAGTTATTTGAAGAAATAAATGTTGGATATTATTATTTTTAATTTCAGTAATGTACATAGGCCTGTTCTGTCTCGCTTCCTTGATAATAATAATCCTGTATCAAACAGGAAGTCTGCTCAAAGCGCTGGTAGCACTAGTTCTCCCTATGGCTGAGATGATAACTTTAAGGACCTGCTTTCAAAGTCCGTTGAAAAGCAAGTCTCACTGTAGAAGCATTAATGAATGGTTTCCATCATCACCATTATAGGGACAAGGAACAAGAACTTGAATTGCTAGTATAGAGAGGCTTGACACCACCTCCAGGGCCTACAGAATGGAAATAAGTACAGAGAAGACCAAAATGATTAACAACACCAACGGCATCAACCTGAACATCAAAGTCCAAGCCCAATCCCTCAACACAGTGCATAGCTTCAAATATTTATGAGCCATTATATCAGACAATGGGTCTCGACAGGAAGTCCTCTTTAGGATCACACAAACAACTGCTGCCCTGGCAAGGTTGACGCCCATTTGCAAAGACAGGACCATCAGTCTACATTCCAAGGTAGGGCTGCTGTGCTCCCTTGTCATCTCCATCTTCCTATACGCTTTTGAAACATGGACCCTCACAGCAGATCTACAATGAAGAATACACAGCATGGAGATGAGGTGCTACAGAAGACTTTTGGGCATTTCCTATCTCAGCACATCACCAAGAACGAAGTCCAACAGACCATCACACAAGCCATTGGACAACATGATGACCTGCTCACAGTGGTAAAGAAACGGAAACTCTGATGGTATGGCCACATCACCAGAGCATCAGGCCTTGCAGAGACCACCCTGCAAGGCATGGTGCAAGGAGGCAGAAGAAGAGGGAGACAGAAAAAGAGGTGGGAGGACAACATTTGAGAATGGACTGGCTTGACGCTGAGCAAAGCCATGAGGGTTGCTGAGGACAAAAGATGGAGGACGCTGGAATAACTATCATCTGTGGTGCCCCAATGACCTGCGAGTTATGGGATAGGATAGGATTATAGGGACTAGGCCATTGTCTAACTGTAATACTTCAGGGGTGGGAATTGTCCGCCATTTGGCGGATTTCCGCCATAAAAAAAATCCCATCCGCCAAAAACAATAATGCTTCCGCCAAAAAATTATTTTAAAAAAAAATTACACTATTGCGGTGTTTAGACACAGCGCAACAGAAGTCTCACCGGAAGTGAGAGGTCGAGGCCGTTGTACTTAATCACCGCCATCATGTCTTTAAAGGCTATGATTGTACAAATTTTGTGTGTGTGTGTGTACAGCTCTCTCTCTCTCTCTCTCTCTCTCTCTCTCTCTCTCTCTTTCTCTCTTTCTCTCTTTCTTTCTCTCTCTCTTTCTTTCTCTCTCTCTCTCTTTCTCTCACATAATCACTGTACATGTATACAGTTATATACAAAAATCCTTTTTGAATTTATGTTATTTTCTTTATGCAACGTGTCTGTTAGTTGTACATTGTTTATCAGCACTACATCACAGCATTATATTTAGTCATTCAAACAAAAAGCACAAGAAAAAAAGACAAAAAATAATGTTTTTCATACTTTAAAACTACTTACATTTTGCAATCATAATACGCCAGATTGCACAGATTTTGTTCTTGATTTTGAAAATGTTCCTGGGGGGCATGCCCCCGGACCCCCCTAGTTTCCTTTATTTTTCACTTCAGCAATTCCCACCCCTGATACTTTCAGCACAAAATGGTTTATTGTCCACATTTACGGAATAAGACTACAATTTAGCTTAAATGTTACATTATGAAAATAATTAATTGTTTTAACTGAAAATGGGTTGTGTGTTACTACATTAAATTATTTGATTGACATCATCCAACATTTTTGTGTGCTGATTTCAGTTTTATAACAAATAACAATAGAAACCATTTCATGTTCTTTTCACCTGCAGGCCCCTTTTTCTAATCATTTTCACTGTGCTTTTGTTGTGTGGGTCCGCCTCTTTATACATTGTATTCAATTTAGTAGTTTTTAATGTATTGCTATTCGAGTTTTGTGTGCATTTGGTGACAGATTTGTTTTCTTTAAGTTTTAGTTAGGTAATGCTACTATTTTACAAGTACTGTAATATGAAAGCTATATATAGTACTCCAAAGGGTATATATTATTATACTCCATTGAGGTCTTCCCAACAGCAAAAGCACAGCACCATAGTTTGCTGTGCAACTCCACCCAGGACAAGAGGGAGCTTTGATACTACTTTTTCCTCTCAAGGCCAACACCTCCCAAGCCTTTGCAATGCATGAAAATAATGACAAAGAATATAGGCTTTCATAACAAAACTACAGCTACATATGTGGGCGCAAACTTCGAAAATAATTTCAGGCAACTCTAGCTCTGTTGGATACTTTTTTTTTTTTCGTTTTGTGGTAATATTAATGATGGAATACAGTTCCAATTCATTTTTTATACATTATACAAGTTTATGTTATTTCACAACACCCCCCCCCCCCCTTCTTCCTCAACCCCCCCCCCCCCCCCCAGGAGGGGGGGGGGAGAGGGTGCCACGGATTTCTGTATAGTCTCCCCACTTTGTGGAAATTTATTGCTTTAAAAATTACCAGTTTTTGTCATTCTCATTTGTACTTTCTCATTGCTACTCTGTTCTATCAATCTAATTATCTTCTTTGCTAGACCACCTTTTTTTCTTGAAAACTCTCCCAAAACTTGATTTGTGTATGGGGTCTGATGGTCCAGCTTGGGATTATTGAACACTTTCTGCCAAATGGTCACTATAGGACTTTCTTTAGTATTATTATTTAGCAATGTAGGCATTTTCTAGGTATGTGTTTTGTTAATATTTTATGATGATGTTTGTATTCTATTTTGTTTTTGTAAATGGGGGTTCGATAAATTAGAATAAAGCCTCGGTGTCCCCTGCATGGGATGCCTCTATTGTAAAGTGACCGGCTGTTGGAGTGCCTTCAGTGTTACCTTTAGAGTTGTTTCAGCAGATCTTTTATGCGGATCAGGGTGAGTCCTCTTTCAACCAAGTTGTGATCCTGATTCAGCTCTTTGCAGTCCGCTGGACCCTATGAACAGTGACTAACTAAGTATTTCACAAGAGTATTAGGACCCCCCCAAAATCAGTATAACTCAGTTTTCTTAATGATGTCGATGTCATTTTAGACAATGTGTTGTTAATGTTTTGTAGCTAGTAATTATGGGAAAACAAAAATCTGTGTTTCAGGTTGCTGTGACTGTCGTCGAGAGGAGCGTGAATCCACTGACTACCTCGCCAACATCATCCCTCCCAAGAACATTGACAAAGCCCCCAACCACGATCTCAACAACTCCCTCAACAACAGCAATGCCAACAGCCGCAACCACAGCAATGATAACGAGGATGATCATGGTTTCAGGCTTAACAGAGGGCCAAAGGACATGAATGGCGAGAGTATCAATGTCTTTACATTGACCAAATACAACACAGATGAAGAGAACCCAGTCAAGTCCGGCAGCAATAAGAACTTGGACAGCGCTGGCAAGGGCAGCAGAAAGAGCCCTCCCAAAGACAGCGTCAGTAGCAGCAAGAACACCAGCCTTTCCCCGAAAAGCAGCTTTAATTTCAAGCACAGCCCTAAATTCAGCAAGAAATGGTCAGGCGGTAAGGGCAGCAAAAAGCCGTTTAATTTTGTCCGAGGCATCAGTCCACGCAGCAGCAAAAGTCGGGGGTCATTCGGTAAGGGCAAGAGGCCACCTGAATACGATGACTTGCCGCAGTTCAACTGGGATCCCGAGGAAGATGCAAAGGCCTTGTCTTATTCCGGCAGCTTCAGGGGCGCCGACCGCTTGCCACCCATTTACGGACTGAAGGACAAGAAAAGGGGCACTACTCCTCCCAATGATGGCGATTCCACTTCCGCTTCCCACAGGATATATGGGAAGGACAGATCGGAATACACAAATGAAGCTTATGAACCCAACGATGACGACAACTATCCTGACAAGGGTGAAGATTCAGACGCTGATGCTGCCATGGCTGCAGAATTTACTGGTCAGAATCCCGAAATTGCTGAGCCCGAGACCGGATACAGCAGCACAGATTATAGGTCATCGTCAGGACACACAGCCTATGTCAACCACAACTATGATGCCACTCATGACGATCTAGTTACACCAAGAAAAGCATACGAGGACAGTTTCAAGGCTACAAACAGCAGACAGCAAAATGTTCTCAGCGAAGATGAAGAACGGCCATGGGACACGTCGCGGATGCAGCTGAGGATACAAGAAACAGATATTGATGACGAGCCTTCCCACTGGGGCAACATCACCACTACCTCAAATTCTAGGAGGGAGCTGACACAGCGCATGCAGTCTCAAATCAGTGCCAAAGATGATGGTCACACTATATTGTGGGGCAATCTCTCACTGCCATCACCACTCTATCACCGTGAAGAAGAACAGCAAGACAGGGTGGCTAACCCGCATTACAAACCCAGGTCTGGTAGTGGTTCAAAAGCAGATGGCCAGCTTTATGGCTCTAGGGAACAAGGACTCGAAGACTATTCACAACGTTATGACAGCAGTTTCCAAGGTAGAGAATACTTAGATTCCGCCAGAGATACGGGTTACAGTTACGGTGCTTCCAAACCTAAACAGCAATCCCCAAAATATCCAGACCAAGATGGACAAATTACTGACATCACTTTGGAGGGGAATCATGGTTTTAAATCTAGACCACAACTGTGGAGCAACGCGCATGATAACCTGTCTTATGGCGCTGTGCATTTCTCAGGAGGTGCTGTTCGCAAGCAAACACAGGCTGAAGAAACTGAAGTTTAACATAGCGAGTGTAGAGCTTTACTGCAGGAGTAAAACTTTGATGGTTGTCAATCCTAAACTGTTATTAACATAAAATGTAAAGGAGCAAGGCTGAAGATTTCAGACATAGTCCTTTAGTGAGAATAAGTTGGATGCAGTTGGATTTGCTTTTAGTATTTAAAATCCAGCAGAATTTAATTCATGAGCATTCTATGCATAATATTTCTTAAATATCACCAATTGTACAGATCTGCATATATCCTACTATTAAAAACATAACTCCACTCAATGTTCTTGCCAGCAATAAATAAAATTCTGCTCAGTTGGGCTATTATCTCAGTGTTCATACCTTTGTTTTTCATTCATTTCACAATGGTGTGAATTTAAGAACAATGATCCAACCCAGTACTGTGTTTTCAAGGTATTCTACTTTTTTAAAAACTGTGCTCTAAAATGTGTAAACTAGACCTTTCGCATTTTGCAATTCAATTTAATTCATTTGCAGTGTTTGTTTGGAATGTGTCTTATGCCAATGGCGCAAAAATATTAGAAATACACATAAACTCGAAGTTTTTAGCTTCAGTGTGTTGCAATAAACAGAATACTTATTCACCGCTGAATTGTCTTATAGACTAAAGGGTAACTCACATTCATTTATACCTGATGAATATTTCAGCTATTGGTGGATTGCCGATGCAGTTTCCATCTATTGCAATGTAGTTTCACATATAAATGCACTTCAAAATGATTTTAAGACTTAATTGTTTCGATTATCCCTTTGGACCATACTAATCTTGCAATGGCCCATTAATTTACTGGCCTATAGACTTTCTATCCCAAAAATTAACACTGTTTTTGACATGTTATCCTTTTGTATAACAAATCTTTCCCATGTTTTGCTTCGAGCATTTCTTGTTTTTAAATTGTCAAGATTTCAATGTCAACATACAAAATGAAATAAGTCTGTGAATTTAAATGATTGAATGAATCTTTAATTTAAGGATGCTACCATGAAATTGCTCTTGGCTTATTGCTTTTATTCATGATTACATTGTGTGACCATGTTTTCAAGAAATAGCTATAAATACAGAGCGCTCGGATGAATGTTGACAGTGCCATGACTACATAGTTTTATTTCTTCCGCTGTCATGCCATTGGTTGACTGTTTTTCTGTTAATGTCAGTTGTTGAGCAGATGTTGTCCGTGATAAATGGTATGAATTTATATTTGCTAGTGTAGTGAAGTCGACACTAGAGGAGATGAGCTGTTGCTGTTGAATATTGAGGTAGAAGTGTTTTCATTTTTACTTATAAATTGTTATTTTGTTGTACAATCCACCCATCTACAAAAACTGTACCATGAATAAAATGTTCGCTCCCATTTAATTAACATTGCTTTTCTTTATTCAAGTTTGGCTCTGTTTCTTTTGCTTCCATTATGACATGTCTTAATTGGAAGGAACATGGAGGTTCATACTTTTTTTTAATATAGATTCCTGAACCTTTTTTTGTCTGAAAGCTTCAGCAACCTAGGTTTGGGATCTGAGAACAATAAATGATAAAAAGTTTTTGAACCTCCGCGAACCTTGATAGGCCATTAGGCCTGATTATATTTGTACACAATTGGCTCTATGTTTTGTGTAGTGTAGTGTTCCGACATATCATTCTACGACTTCATTGCTGATAACTTTATTGAACACATCGATGTAGGTCTGCATTGACAGTGTGTGTGTATGTTTGTGTGCATTGTGCGTACGTATTTGTGAGTATACTGGTGTTGACTGTGTATTATTAATATGGCAATTTTCTTTAATTTCCTGTCACCCCATTGTCTATTTGTATAACTCACAGCACTATGCAGAGAAGACCATATCGTTTTAAAAATTATTGCACATCGCCCAAATAGCCTCTTTTACCTGATATCATTTTCAAATAAATGGCATCTAAGTAACGAAATCAAACCAAACTGCCGCTTTTATTTCCTTTGGGAAATGGTCTATAGGTGACAAATACGATGATCATGATGTCATTTACAACAGCAAATAAATCCATGCAGTGATTATGGCTGCTCAACTCCCACTCCTCTCACTTTCACACAGGAATGGCGCTGATCTGTTAACGGTTGTTATCAAAAGGTGACTTCTTGTCTAATAAATCGTACAGAAACATGACTTTTAAATCTATAAGTCTATTTTGCGAAAAAGGACGACCATTTTAATCTTTGCTTGCATTGACGAGATAATGCCAGTTGTTTTTCTGTAATCAAAAGGTAATGTCCTGTTTTCGTTATTTTGTATTCAAACCATGTGATATACAATGGAGAAAAAAAATCCATTTTTATGCTTTTTAAAAAATTAAATGAATTGCAAATGTAGTAATATGTATAAAAAGGATTAAAAAGCTTTCAGAAAAATGTGATTATGGATTGGTGTTGTTGGGTTCTGTAGTTACATTTATGTTATTTAGTTTTCACTTTCCATTCTTCCTATGCACATGTCTTCTCAATTTTTGGAATCACAAGTTTCAAATCTCCTCCCGTTGGGGTGCCGGGGGTTTCAGTAGAAATAGTATCCCCACTTTCTGGAAATTTAGTGCTTTAAATTCCCACTGTTGCTGTCTTTCTCATTTGCTCTTTTTCATTCCTGCTCTGTTCTATCAATCTGCTATACTATCTTCTTCTTCGCTAGACCAGTCATCTACCTTTTTTCTTCAAAAACCTTCCGGGACAAGACTCCTTATTTGTGTATGAGGTCTGTTGGATCAGCTTGGGAATATTGGACGCTTTCTGCCAGGTGGTCACTAGGGCTTCCTATGATGTTATTATTTAGCAATGTAGGCATTTTATATGTATGTGTCTTGTTAATAATTTATAATGATGTTTGTATTCTATTTTGTTTTTGTAAACGGGGGTTCGATAAATTAGAGTACAGCTTCAGCGTCCCCTGCGTGGGATGTCTTTATTGAAAAGTGACTGGCTGGTGGAGAGCTTTCAGTTTTACTACTAGGGTTGTTTCAGCAGATCTTTTTAATATGCGGATCAGGGGTTGTCCGGTCCTGATTTGGCTCAGAAGAGTCCGCTGGACCTAAAGCAATAATCATGTAATGTAATGTAAGTTGCAAATCAAGTTTTTTTTCAGTGTGGTGTTTAAGGCTTTAAAGTCTAAAGCAAACCGTATATCTTTAAAATGTGATGGATGTAATGCTATAGCCAGAGACTGTGTGCGTATGTTTGCTATTTCTGCGGGCTAAACGCCACATGACTGGGCTAAGCCGCCATGAGATCGGGTCATATCGACAATCAAGTACGAATCAGGTCATCAAAATGCATGACACGACATGTTCTTTTTATCAAGAGGTACAAAGTTATCCTCAGACAGCTGCTGATTGGTTGCTCTTCCCTGACGCCACATTGCCCACTTTGAGCCACAGTTTAGCTCGGGCCAGCCTGGTTCATCACCTTGGTCAGCACCCGATTGGTTGGTCATCGACCGGGCTAATCCAGGCCATATTGCGAATACCAAACAAGCGTACTGTTTGTTCACTTCTGGTTTCTCCCTGTTTTGCCTTTCTTGGAGGGAGAGTGAAGAGAAAATGCATGGGATAAACGTTAATAGGAGAGATCTACGTGGAAGGTAGGTATCAGAAAATCAAAATACTGAAGTTAGGTATCAGTAGATCAAAATGCCAAAGAACTCTCTACTTTAAAGAACGGAAATGTACAAGGCACCAATCATTCATATCGGTACCCTCTGACTTCTGTGCATTTTAATGCCATGAAGTCTATCAGGAGGGAGTATGCAATATATCACGCCTGTCTATAAGCGGTCTTTTCAGACGGCAGCTATTTACAGCCCTTGTTCAGGCTCCCATGATCCCTGCACGCTGGCTGAACCGCCCGTAGCCAGGTCAGAGACGGTATGTGGCCTTGGCGTAGCGTCGACTACTGGCCCAAGCATTTAGTGCTAGCTCTAAGCTGTAGAGCTTATAGTAACCAAGCCTATTGCAGTGCTAGTGCTGTACATGTAGCCAGACACGCGTGCACGCTATTAGAAACTACTTTTGCTCGCTGTGCACAAGTATTTTATGCCTAACAAAAATTCCTGCTGAAACTGAATGTATTTTAAAAACGAGAGAGAGAGAGAGAGAGAGAGAGAGAGAGAGAGAGAGAGAGAGAGAGAGAGAGAGATAATACATGCACACACAATCGATATGATACACACAGTAGACACATACAGTGATACAAACAAACTGAATGTAAACACACAATCAAACAAAGAGTAAATACAGTCAAGTTTAAAAGGACTTCACAAAACAAAGCAACAAACGAGACATTTAAGCAAAGTTCAAAGTACAACAATTTACAAGACTAGGGAAAAATAACACGTAATGAAATGTTATGTGTTCGTGGGTTTTTTTTTTTTCTATGGAGACATGCATTCACTTGAGAGAGAGAGAGAGAGAGAGAGAGAGAGAGAGAGAGAGAGAGAGAGAGAGAGAGAGATTAAACATTTAATAACATATCAGTCGTCATATCCAAATACAGTGCATGTAGAATGTATATTGTGTTTTGCGATAATCTAGTGCGTGTGAATAAAAGTCACAAATGGAACTTAACACCATGCAAAAACAATTAATGTTACTCACCAAATTACAGCAATACCTTTCCCCGCGCGGCGCACTCTCTTACGATTTTGTTATACATTTTAGAAATACATGACAATTGTCCATAGAAACTACTTTGCTCGCTGTGAATAAGTATTTTATGCCTAACAAAAATTCCTGCTGAAACTGAATGTATTTTAAAAACGAGAGAGAGAGAGAGAGAGAGAGAGAGAGAGAGAGAGAGAGAGATAATACATGCACACACAATCGATATGATACACACAGTAGACACATACAGTGATACAAACAAACTGAATGTAAACACACAATCAAACAAAGAGTATATACAGTCAAGTTTAAAAGGACTTCACAAAACAAAGCAACAAACGAGACATTTAAGCAAAGTTCAAAGTACAACAATTTACAAGACTAGGGGAAAATAACAGAAATGTGATGTGTTCGTGTTTTTTTTTTTTCTATGGAGACATGCATTCACTTGAGAGAGAGAGAGAGAGAGAGAGAGAGAGAGAGAGAGAGAGAGAGAGAGAGGTGGGGGGGGGGAAGAGATGCAACATTTAATAACATATCTTAATTAGGCATGCCTATGCAGTGAATTTACAATGGTTGAGTGTTTTTCGATATAACAAGCCTAGTGCGTGTAGGAAACATCACATGAAAAATTTATTGTACTCACCCTCGCTTCCACGATCCCTCTTCCATCTTGCTGATGGGGATATATCCTTAATAAATCACCACTATACCTGTCATTGTCACACAACACGGCACACTGTTCAAGCGATTGAGTCATGTCATGAAGAGTTCACTGTCACTCAACATGGCCCACCGGCCAAGCGATTCAGTTATGCAGGTACAGTACGATGAACAACGATCATCATAAATGTCACTTTCACAAAAGGGGCACACTGACCAAGCTTCACTGCTGTACTGGTAGTGGTAGGTACAGGGCCGGGTAGACTGAACAAAGACAATTAACAAAACGAAGAAAACGCCACAAAGATGTATGCAAATTATAGTTTTATAAAAGTTCTACTTCCCAGTAATATAAAATAGCAAACCTTATAAACTATTCTCCTTATTCTCACGGTAGTGTATGTATTGTCTTTCTCTGTCTAAAAAAGGGGTAAACAATTAAGGGGAGGGTGTAACCTGTATTTCCATCCTTTTAATTTTTTTTGGGGGGGTGGCCAGCAGCATGGGTGAAGTTTTAATCTGTTGCTCTTTCATTAACAAGTGAAGTTGTTTTGCCTTGTTTCTCAAGCCCCATGCTCTCCTTTTCAGGGAGTTGACTTCAGCGTGCATTCCTTCACCTCCCTGCTCTCCATGTAAACCCAGCCCAAATCCCCACCTACGCATCCAATGTACACAGTGTGTTTCAAGAATATGCTGCTTTGGGGTGACATTTTTTTCTGGACAGAAACGAGCCCTGTAAAACTCCATGTATTTGGAAATAGCTTCCTCAGAGTTCTTGAGGTCATTGTGACTAACTGGTTTTTTGTTTTTTTTTCATAGCAGCCATTCTCAAATGCGCAGCAGCCATTCTCAACTGACAGATCAAACTAAATATTAATAAACTTTAGGAAAACCCACAATAACTGTAATATATTACGCACACTCACAACATAAACGATACACACAATGTACACACATACACATAAACTGAATGTAAAGACACAATCAAAGGGTACGTAAAGTTAAGTTTTAAAGGACTTAACAAAACAAAGTTAAAATCAAATGACACATAACAAGTAAAGAATAGAAAGAAAGAAAAAACAAAACCCAATAAAGACAATTAAAGCATACACGCGGTGGAAACGTATTGCGGTACACGGTAACACATCACACATATGCACAGTGAAGATGCCGGCCGGCTAGCTGGCTGCGATTGTGTGCCTATTGCACCATTAACATTAGCACCACGCGCGAGACTTTCGTAAATTCGCTGCACTTACAACGGCCAGCAATCACAAACAAAACAAGCTTTTTTAATGTCGACCACATCACCAAAAAGTTCAAACTTTTTACTAAGTGTGCTTCAAATGGTGAACATTGTAGGGATTCAAATGTGTAATTACAATGTACACGTATACACACACTCGAAAACGTAAAACCGGTCCACTGCTAGTCTAGTAAGCTTACAGTGCAGGATCGGACAGCTAGTGCCGTCAAATCGACTTAAATATAACACAAACCAAATCGATTTCAGGGTTATAGATTATGCTACCACAAAACACAGATATGGAAGTAACTACATGCAAACCATTATCACAATACAAACGATATTTCACATAAAACGATCACTTTTAGTACACAAATATAGGATGATGAGCCATACGTTTCCTCATAGCTGTGTACTCTGCAGAAAAGCGTGCCTTGGCGTTTGCATCTGGATTCCCGCGCGCGAGCCTGCAAGCTTCGCTAAAAATAGCTTGCACAGGTTGCCAGAGAGGTCAAATTTTACTCAGGGCTGGACAGGCGTGATATCCCTTGTCATTGTTTGTACAATGATGAGAATCAATGAATTAGGCAAATTACATTACATTACATGATTATTGCTTTAGGTCCAGCGGACTCTTCCGAGCCAAATCAGGACCAATATAGCCGAATCAGGACCACAAAATCAAGACCACAACTTCGCTGAAAGAGGACTCGCCCCTGATCAGCATACAAGATCTGCCAAAACAACCCTAGTGGTAACACTGAAGGCACTCTACCAGCCGGTCACCTTACAATAAATACATCCCACGCAGGGGACGCCGACGCTCTAATTTATCGAACCCCCGTTTACAAAAACAAAATAGAAAATAAACATCATTATAGAAAATAAACATCATTATAAGATATCAACAAAACACATACATTTAAAATGCCTACATTGACAAATAATATCATAGGAAGCCCCAGTGACCACTTGGCAAAAAGCGTCCCAATATTTCCAAGCTGATCCCACAGACCTCAAACACAAATGATGAGTTTTGTCCCAGAAGATCTTTCAAGAAAAAAAGGTAGGTGACTGGTCTAGCGAAGAAGAAGATAGTATAGTAGATTGATAGAACAGAGTAGGAATGAGAAAGAACAAAGGAGAAAGCAACAGTGGGAATTTAAAGCACTACATTTCCAGAAAGTGGGGATACTATTTATACTGAAACCCCACTCCCCCGGCACACCCACAGGGAGATTAGGCAAATAAATACCAGAGATTATTTAACATTGGCAACAATAGGCATAATTCATTATTATTAAAAAACCAGAACTGTAACCATAACAGCAAGTGGGCGCCTCGGGCAGCTCGAGTTAGATACTGTATCGGCCAGCGCCTTGAGCAGCTCTTGAACTGAAAAAGCGCTATATAAGAATAATAAAATAAATATTTACTTTACAATGTCTGAAATAGATCAGGGACGAGAAACGCATATGTGGTGCACAATCAAATTTAATATCAACTCACCACAAGATAAGCAGAAGAAGGAGGAGACAGAAAAAGAGGTGGGAAGACAACATTCGAGAATGAACTGGCTCGACACTGAGTGAAGCCATGAGGATTGCTGAGGACAGAGAAAGATGGAGTACGCTGGTTAAACGATCATCTGTGGTGCCCCAACGACTTTCGAGTTCCGGGATAGGATTGGATAAGATAGGATAGCACTATGTATAACAAACATGAAACCGCATACCATACATGCATTCACTTAATGAGGAAAAGTGAACAAGACAATAATAAATAGCTGAATAAATAAAATCTCTTGAAACAGATGTATTTTATTTACAAGCAATTTAAGTATAAAAGTACTGTTACAATTTTGCATAGGCACAAACGCCAAATACACTAATTTATGTATGTATGTGTATCAGTTTATAGTCCCCTCTCTTCCCGATAAGGATTTTCAGAGAGGAGACTTGTGATTAAACAAAAATACTGGCAATGTTGGCTCAAATATTTACATATTAACAGCAAACTTATTCAGTACATATGAAATACAAAATTGTGCTAATAATCACTTGAGTATTTTGTTTATTTCTTGAAATGATAAGGTATATATAATTTTTGATTATATAATGTTATTTATTTATTGATTTGTATACAATTTATACATCATTTATTTGGCATAAATTACTGTTTTCTCTAGTTATATTGTCAGTATTGTAGGGTAAAAATAATAATCTTTAACTTTTGATGTTTATTATTATACGATACAAAGTAATTCTGAAGAGCTACAACAATTTGACATACACAAATAAAACTAACTCAAACAATAAAAGATCGTATAACAACAAAATTGAACAGAAAAGTTTGACATGTCAAAATGCAAAAACGTATCACAACACTCGACGGAATAAACCACTAGATGTGATTATTTCACTTACAAAAAATTTTAAAAAAAAAAAAAGGAAACTGTCCCCTAAATATTAATTTCAAGTGTTATGATTATTCTTCACAACACTCTGCGGAATAAGACTTCTAGATTAGAAGTGAATATTTCATAAAGGAAAATTCACATTAGTCAACAAAACTGGAAAATGTCACATAAATGTTAATAGTAAGCTTTATATTATGATACATACATAAAAACACAAAACATGATAAAACTTCTAGAAAATAATACCAAATAAAAATTCAAGCAAATGAATCTGGAAACTATTACCTAAATGCTAATTAATATGTGTTGTTTTTCCATTGTAAAGCCATAACCCATTGTAAGTTGGTATTAATGTCCTCTTAGATTCAGTGACTAAAGACAACTAAAGTGTGTTATGTTAACATGGATAATACAAAAATATAAATATAAATAATTAATAAAATATCATTGAGGTCCTTCCTTCAACTTAAATCCAATAATCCAAAACATTTTCTATGATACCGGCTCAAAAAGATCAAACGAAAGCAAGTAAAAAAGCAAGATTTGTTTCTCCACAATACTTTCTCTCTACTTACACTCTCCAAGGGAAAGTACCGAGAATTGAAGTACTTAAGACAAATGCATATTTATTTTAAATTTCACCTAGTCAACAAGTTTTTTGTTAACAATTCGTCTAGTCAATCAATAATGTGTTAATGCCAGCAAGACGAAAGCAAAAACAATTCTTTTCACTTTTCGAAAAGTTTTGAGCCACCTTTTCAAGGATTTATCACACATGCTTGATCTGTCATGTAATGATTTCAAACAATCTTGGTATTCCTTTTAATTGCTATTAATATTTGTTTCAGGAAATCAGCAGCAAGACAACTCAAAATATTCAAAGAAGGAAAGTATAATTTTAGGACAGAGAACAAAGGTCGAAAATGGTGATGAAATGCTCAGAAAGTGAGAGGCAATGAACATGATTGCTACACACATGAACTAGAAAACAAAGAAAAAACAGTTTTAATTTGTAAGGCAGCGATTTTAGCAAAATTTCCAAGAACTTAACAACTGTAATATTCATTATCTTCAGTCTCGCTCTTTCTTCAACTGAAGACTGTGAGAAGGAATGGCACCGGCTCTGGCTGGGATAGGCACGGAATCTTCCGGAAAAACTTCCGCATCACGTGCTGTGTATTCTTGCATCTCTTTTGCGTAGCGTTCCCTTTCTTGCTCATAAAGGTCATAGAATGTCTGAAAGAACAAAAACATCACTAAAACATACACAAAATGTATACAGTTTACTGCATAGCATTCACATATTTACATATAATACTACTACTATCAATGCTCCCCCTGGAGGGGAACAGAGCTAAGCAAGGCCACAAGATAAAGCTTAAAAATATGAGATGCAACATCAATCTTCAACAGCAGTGCTCATACAGAATTGAGGACCATTGGAATGGTCTTCCAGCCACAGTGTGATGTGCCCAATCTCTTCAGGCGTTCTAGAACAGACTGGACACTGCTTGGACACACCGCAAGTTTCAGCTGCACTAGGTTTTGCCACATACATCACCCATGACATGTAGTTTTTGAAAGTAATAAACTAGGCTTGGTCAAAAGCTCAGATTAAAGGCTACTGGCCTACACCAATCTGGAGCAATATCATATCATAATAATAACACTGGAAAGTGGATTGCAGTAATCATTTACATTACAAATGCTTTGAAATGCTATAAAAAGTTAAATATATTCTAAAGAAGGTAGTTTGTAGTAAGCGAAATATATTCTAAAGAAGGTAGTGTGTAAGTTTGCATACCTTCTTGTCTTCGGCCGAAAGATTGTTCCAATGTGCAGCTAGGCGTTTCGTCAAATCTGGGTTGCTTATCTCCTCTTTATGTTCCTGCAACAGGAAAGTATACCAATGATGACACTGACAATGAAAATGATCACATAATGCAACATTTACTACATAAAGATTTACTATCAATATTGAGTAGATCTCTTCTTTAAATGATGGCGCTATATCATATGATGTAATATTGTGATCCCCTGTTCCTAGGAACTTGTGGAGCTTTGGGGAGATTTAGAAACAAACAAATTTAGCACCCTTAAACAAGAATGGAAAATAAGGCATCATATTACTGCAGGAGACACAGACGCATGTCGAAACATCAAAATCGTTATCATGCTGCCACCCTGAGTCGTTTCTTCCATGTCTTACACACTTAAAACAGCTAAATCTGGATATTTTCATGCGAAAATCAAAGACAGAATTACCAATACTGACAGCATAATTATTTATTGTTGCAATATATGCATACCTTGAAATATTCCTCTTGTATCACAGAGCGACGCTGCTGGCAAAACATCAGAAAGGCATTGGCAGGTTTCCTCGGCGCATTTGGGTCTTTCTCCTTCTCCACTTTGATTTTCTTGCTCTTGCTGGCCGGAGTGGAACCGCCTGAACTGCTGACAGATGCAGCCACCGAGGCTATGGTGCTGTCAGACAGGCCATGGGCAGCGAGAATGGGGCCTAGAGCAGATAGGGCGGAAGGTTTGTGGTCGCCAGGAATGTGTTTTCGCTGTCCTGATGCATCGCAATCTGCACTCCCAGGGTAAGGAGGTGGTGGCCGTAAACAGTTGTACACATCATCTTCCTAAAAACAGAAGAAACAAAAACTGAGATTCTTTTTTAAGAAACTTCACAGAATTGACACTTATTACTAATAAGTAATTCTATTATATCCTATCCAGTAACTCGAAGGTTGTAGGGGCACCACAGATGATCGATTAACGAGCGTATCCTATCTTTCTCTGTCCTCAGCAACCCTCATGGCTTCGCTCAGTGTCAAGCCAGTCCATTCTCGAATGTTGTCCTCCGACCTCTTTTTCTGTCTCCATCTTCTTCGCAGTTGTTTGTGCGATCCTGAAGAGGACTTTCTGTCGGGACGCATTGTCTGATACAATGGCTCCTAAATATTTGAAGCTATGCACTATGTTGATGGACTGTCCTTGAACTTTGATGTCCATGTTGATGCCATTGGTGTTGTTGGTCATCATTTTGGTCTTCTCTGCATTATTTCCATTCCATAGGCTCTGGAGGTGGTATCAAGCCTCTGTACCAGCTGTTCAAGTTCATGTTCCTCTCCAGCCAATCCATCAACGTCATCCGCAAAATGGAGATTGGAGATTGCTCTACCCCCTATGCTGACTGTGCCTTTGTGAACTGCAAGGGCATCTGACATGATGCACTCTAAGAAGATGTTAAAGAGTGTTGAAGAGAGTAAGCATCCTTGATGCACACCGGTTGTTGTTCTGAACCAGTTACCGATGGCGCTCGTGGTTCAGTTCTTCTAATTTTCCTTCCGCAGTTAGGGTCCTGACATTCCAGGTTTCTATGATGATGTTGTCTCTCGTGCGGATCTTGCTAAGTTGTCCATCAGTAGTACACTTTTCACCTCCGTCCTGGTGGCCAACGGAAGGCGCAGTCCTTGGTGACCTGAGCGACGACCGATCCGGTATGAAATGAGTGGTTCTTTTCATCATATGGTGTGTCTTGGGCAAGAAAGACCTGGCAGGGCCCAATCCTCTCCACAAGTACAGTGTGGCTCGCCTTGGTTCCGAGCACATGGTGGTTGAACCTGTAGTAATGTGACGTTCCCCCGTCCTGGCCGGTGACTTCTGTGTAGAAGACTTTCGCTTAGTGATGCCGTGCTGACATCATGATGCCAAGCTGACATCACCCCTGTTAGTCACCTCTTACGATACGCCGGGAAACATTGGGCCTATTCTATTCAGTGCCCAAACCCACAAGGCCTGATCCAGTACATTTAAAACAAGATTCGTACTGTACACAGATCTTTGCTCTTGTTAACAAAAGCACAAACATCAAGTACGAAGATGTAATGTGTAAAGTATAATGTACCCAGACCTGTGGAAATTTTAAAATAATTGTCAGAAGTCATTAAAAAGTCAGAAGAAATTAATTGTGCTGTGAACATTTTGTGCATATAATACACTTTTGTTTTCTTCTGTTCTTTCTTCTTTTCCATGTAAACAACCTTTTCCGACTGCCAATGGACACTATTTGGTTATACTTATAGGTCTGTGTACAAGAATATATATACAGCACACCAATATATAATATCTATCTATCTATCTATCTATCTATCTATCTATCTATCTATCTATCTATCTATCTATCTATCTATCTATCTATATATCTATCGAGAGAGAGAGAGAGAGAGAGAGAGAGAGAGAGAGAGAGAGAGAGAGAGAGAGAGAGAGAGAGAGACTAACAACAAATATCTGTGATTTTTCTTGGGCAATAACATTTCTGAATCTAACTAATCTTTAGCTAAAAATTCTCTGTAAAAACAAAATTAATAAAGCGAAACAATAAGAAAGAAATACTTTTATCTTCTTAACATTATAATATGCCGTGAAATAGTATTCTGTAAGAGATTAAATAAAAGAATTTTTTAAAAACATATTTTCTTCTTAGTTTATTATTATTACTAATATATAATAATTATTACATAAGAATAATCTCATTATATAAAGATACAGTTTTCATGTACAGAACAATAAAACCAGCAACAAAAATCGATAATCCCTGGCTACTGCTGCATACGGTTTGTGAAAATCATTTTCAATTTCAATACTCATAAACTATATTACAATGTACCCACCTGCCTTACGCATGCATAAAATAAAATCACTGACTGCGCCATTAGCTAACTGCTAAACATAAGATTTTACCAGTAGCAAACAGATGATGATGACATTACCAATGGTAACACTTTCTAATCTAGGATTTTTAAAAATAAAGATAACTGATATCAGGAAATTAACTTATTATATTATACAGAACACTGACAGCGTCTGAGATTTGATAATTTAACAGCCTAAGATAAATAAAGAGTGTGTGAGATATTTCAGATCTCAGCTTGAAACGATCTGATTTGTGCCCATGCCTCAAACAGTCTCTGATACTGTGTGATAGTGTGAATTTAGGGATAATTAAAAGTTATCCACTTATCAATGACACAATGAAGCAAGGCTAAGTCCAACTGCAAGAATATTAGCCATTTTTTAACACAAAGCAGACCAACAATATCTTTTTCCAAAACTTCTGCATTTACCCGTTGTTTATTATTTTTTTTATTTTTAGGAGGGGAGATGTGGGTAAAGGTTGTAAGCCTACATTAACCATCATATCTGTAACATAACACATCATAGGCAAACGTTTTGGGAGGTCAGAGAAGCTCCAAGGCATCGGTTGAATTCTTTCAAATTATCCGAACAACGAATTAGCACTAAGTTTTCTTAGCTAAGACTTGTTAAGGGTTATGTCCTCCATAAAATACATTATCTAACAGAAAATAATCTCTCATCATCATAAGTAATATTACACTTTATTGTTATGACATAAATTATATGTACATAGCAACTGTTATTGATCTACTCACATCCCACATTGCTGGAACTTGAGCTTCTCTGAATCCATCACCATGCTCATCTAGTCGACTGATGAGGTAGCTGTTAATACATGATCAGAATTTTATTTAGATTAATGGGATCTCAGTTACGAATATGATTTGCACATAAGGTAAACTTACACTGTATTAATTACAATGACATAAACTAAAGAACAAAAAGCAATTGTGGATTCCAACAGTGGCACTAAACAAAATAAAAATGCAATACATATATACATATTTTTTGTACTATTTTACTTAATTTCTAAAATGTAATCACAGTAATGGCTTTGGGAGAAAAAAAAATAAATAAAAAATTCAATCAAACATTCACACACACAAACAAGAATAAAATACCATTCAATCTACTATTTTACTTAATTTCTAAAATGTAATGGCTTTGGGAAAAAAAGAATTTAAAAAAAATTCAATCCAACATTCACACACACAAACAGGAATAAAATACCATTCAATCCAACATTCACAGTCACACACACCCATAATTTCTCACTCTCAGCCATTTAATCTTTAGAATGTGCACTGGACAAAGTGATATTGTATTTAACAACCACCACTAATAAAGAAAACAAAACAAAGGAATAAGGTAATTCCATACAAGTTCAACTTCAAGCTTCCGTCTTACAACCCAATTTCTTCTCATAGAAACATTCACACATGTATGTGACAAGATCTAGGAAATACAGTGGAACCTCCAGTATAAGACCGTCCAAAATCTGATTTTAAAAATGGTCTTATAATAGAGGTGGTCTTATACTGGAAATAGGAGAAGGGGGGCTAGGGGAAGGTCAGGATCGGAGGGGTATGTAGTCATAATTTTTTTATTCTTTATGATAAGCTGAATTTGGGTCTTCCCAACGTCTAAACTTCTACCAATAGACAAACAACTCTCCCCCTTTTGACTTCTTTCAATCACTTTCATTCTCTCTGCCAAACTCAAAACTTTCCTCTTGCCTGAAGCCGTTTTGACAAGCCAGTGTAGACGAGTAATGTCCCTTACTTGCGAAACGGAAATAGCAGACAATAGCAGGCGTATAGTATACTAACATGAGAGAAAAAACGAAAGGTCCAGTCAATAAATTAACTGACATCTCTTTTAAATTGCCTAAGACGGTCGTTTAAAGGGCTTAAGACATGGTCGCTGGTCGCATAAACGAGGTTGTTGCATACCAGAGGTCATTTATTATTGGAAGTGAATCTGTCAGGAGTTTTCAGGTCACATAACCGAGGGAGTCGTATAAAGAGAGACGGATACCGGAGGTTCCACTGTGTATATATATATTGAGAACTAGATATTTGTTCACTAGAGACATTATGATATAATGCATACAATTCGACTTCGTAATCACGGTAATGCCAGGGGACAGGGTGGGTGAGCTTGTACAATTAAAGGGAGAGTAAATTTTAATATCATGACAAATCAATAAGCACCATACCGTCTTTCTCTTCTGTAACGCTTGATGAATTTCTTTACATGCTGTACTCGGTTGACCAGTTTCTCATTTGACTGCAAAGAAGAAGGTTATGCTTAGGCTATGTCCTACTCATATGTACTCAATATAAAATAATGACTGGGCCTTTACTGTAAATGTGTGTAATGCACATTACATGCAACTTCCAGAAACTTGAGACACAACTTCTGCAATATATGTCTGATGAGAGTGTTCATCGCTGACATTGTGATGCGCATAATTATTAATTATTATACTTTTAGACAACACACATTAGAGTTAAGACAGTGCCAGCGGTGCACACACTTCTCCCACCCACCCCCAACTATATCCGATTATATGAACAGAAACCAAATCAGCAGTAATGTAGAATGACACTTGAAATTTTACACACTCAATCGATGACCGTAACTTAAGAGCAAATTTGAAGTGAAAAAAAATTACGTTAGTTCATCACAACTTCCTGCTTGCAATGTTGAGTTAATAGTGTACATAGTAACATACCTCATTACCTGACATGTGCAACATTGCTGACCGAACTTAAAACGAATAATTTTATTCTTTTAAAGGTTTCGAAAACGATGACGAGGGATTTATATAAAAAGACATACTTGTTGGAGTTGTTCGCATCGTTTTCGTAGAGAGAAATACTTGCTGAGAAACGCATTTGCCTGCGTCAAACAATTCAGTTGTGCTTCTAAATCTGCTGTCTCCGACATCTTGCAGCCAGGACAACTCTTCCACTTCAAATTACTTCCCTTGATTTCTATGGTTTAGTGGTTAGCACACCCCCAGTCAGTGTCACTAGTGGTCCGCGAATAAAAATTGTCTTAGCAGCAAGTGTAAAAACACAAAAAGATTTTTTTTTTTTTTTTTACGTGAACTATCTTTTCTACCCAATTCTGAGAATTTATGTGGGTCCAGGTTGTGGGCACAAAATAATTAAAATATCTTTTAAACCGAAATATCCTACGCAAATGTAAAAGAGAGAGAGAGAGAAAGAGAGAGAGAGAGAGAGAGAGATAGCATTGCTAGTTGCAGTAATCCCGAATAAAACCTTTTAACTACATTACATTATTATTGCTTTAGGTCCAGCGGACTCTTCCGAGCCAAATCAGGACCGGACAACCCCTGATCCGCATAAAAGATCTGCTGAAACAACCCTAGTGGTAAAACCGAAAGCTCTCCACCAGCCAGTCACTTTACAATAAAGACATCCCACGCAGGGGGCGGCTGAGGCTTCACCCCAACTTATTGAACCCCCGTTTAAAAAACAAAATAGAATACAAACATCATTATAAATTATCAACAAAACACATACATATAAAATGCCGACATTGCTAAATAATAACATCATAGGAAGCCCTAGTGATCACCTGGCAGAAAGCGTCCAATATTCCCAAGCTGATCCAACAGACCTCATACACAAATAAGAAGTCTTGTCCCGGAAGAGTTTTCAAGAAAAAAGGTAGGAGACTGGTCTAGCGAAGAAGAAGATAGTATAGCAGATTGATAGAACAGAGCAGGAATGAGAAAGAGCAAATGAGGAAGACAGCGACAGTGGGAATTTAAAGCACTAAATTTCCAGAAAGTGGGGATACTATTTATACTGAAACCCCCGGCACCCCAACGGGTGTAACCTTTTAACTATATAGCCAGTATAATCATCATATAACTATGCCTGCAGTCCATTGTGCTTGTACTTCCACAAACACTGACCTCGGTACGGTTTGCGTTCATGGATTTGAATAATTTATTTTGTTTAAATGGACCCATTTTGACCGCGTCCCCTCAAAGATCTGTTTAACATTCACAATGAATGTTGCTCCACTGTAAAAAATAAGCTTGCACCAAAAACTGTTTTAAAAAACACACACACACAAACAAACAACTCTTCCGATAAAATTATAATCTAGTCTATAAACTACCAAAGCCGAGAAAAGGAAGAACCCATAACGAAACTCAGAGTTCAGAGACGAGTCACAAGTTGCTGAAAGAATGTCATTCTATATCTTACACAGAGAGACTGAAATTCTTCTTCTTCTTAATTAAATTAATGTCCCCAGACACATTGAGCGTATAGGGGACTTGACTGAAATACCCCAAACTGCATTCTTTATATTGTAAGCCCCCTTCACCCCACGGCCACGTGTACGGTTTTCCAACTCCGGCAAGAAAATCCCTTTCGCCCCCACTATAAGCGAAAAAGGGAAATAATAATGCGCGTCCCTTGCCCCAAAAAGAATCCAGCACACCACGCGGTTCGTCAGGCAGGTTTTAGGGCTCACAAGAGAGGGTTTTATTAAAATCAGTTCTGACACCATCTCAGACAAACCGATCTTTCCCTAGGTATAGGCTCGCCGAGACATCCAATCCCCAACCCAAAGACAACACCTCCCGCCCACAGCGGAGAGAATGCATTTTAAAATTACTTGGATGGATGCCTCCACACCACAACCTAAGGAAACAAAGGTCTGTCAGAGAAAAATTTCATTATTTTCAATATTCAATGTTCTGTGTAAAATAAATTAAAGGTAAAGGTAAAGGTAGTCCCATAGCCTTGTGGCCGTAGGGGAGCGTGATGTTGGAGATCACACTTGTCTTGGGCCAGCGTAATGAGGGTGATGCCCAACTCTCTCCCTCGCTGCTTTACCTTCCCCACCCTCAAGAGAGTAGGTACTCAATCACAGTTGAGTCAACTGGGGGCGTTGTTGTTTGTCGCTTCACACCTTAGCGGTCACCCATCCAAGTGCTAACCGCACCGGACGGTGCTTCACTTTCGACACAGTAGCGAGTGCTCCAACCACTGCACTATCCGACACCCCATAAAATAAATTGTAAATTTTATTCAGAAATCTTAGTTGTATAATTAATAAAATTTTAGTTTGAGATGCATGTAATGAAAATGCACTGGTTAAATTCAAATAGAGATAGAATAAGATTTTTATCTTATACTAAACTATTAGAGTAATTAGAAAGGAAAAGAAACAACTAAGCTAAACAAAAATTTATTTAAACAACACACTTCACAAAAACATTTTATACAAACAAGAACACACATAGAATGATGAGGAAATAGAAAAAAAATCTTCAATTAATTTTCTTCTTTAGGTGTTGCTTTGGTTTTTACTCACAGTCATGAAAAGTTTTAAGGCATGTAGATTAACCTCCCCAGACACACTTGGCCTATAGGGGACTTTAAAAAAGTTGTAACAAGTGTCTTTTTAGCTAAAAAATCATTGATACATAAAAGATATTTAATTCAAGGAAATCTCATAGTATAAAAGTTGATATTAATTTAGATTCCGGGGCGAGAATGACAGTGCACGCCACCGATGCAGTTTAGTGCACTTCTAGAATCGGTGAGTATAGATAAGGGCTTCGGGGAGGGGGGGCACCAGAAGGCACCGCCGCAAGCACCCCCCGCAGAGCCTCATCAATTGTGACTAATTCGCAGGTGAGGATGGACGAACCAGGGGGGAGTCCGCCAAACGAGGAGTCCCCACTATCCACGTACACGCCGTATCCCGCAGCGCCATCCAGGAGGACGGAACCGTCCGTGTAGATGCGATCAGTATCCGAGAGCAAGGTAATCAGCTCTCGGGCCACAGTGGTCAGAATGGGTGGGTCACCAGAACGGGAAAGAAGACCATCACCAGCGACAGAGGACGGTGGAATGGGCTCCCAAGGGGGGGCGAGGAGGAGGGACGAGTTCCACTCTAACTCCACGACCAAAAGGCTCCCCTAGGGTACTAAAGGTATACTCGGCAATGCCGATCTTGGGGCGATAAGTAATTGGCCACATGAATTGAGGCCTGAGCTCGGCTGAAGTAGAATTAGCCACCCGTCCTGCTCTGACAACTGGGTGAAGGTGTGCCTGAGTGGGAGGAGCCCAGCAAGCCTATACACCAGAAAGGTGGGTGTAGCATTTAAGATGGAGAGGGGAACACATAGCGCCCTACATTCCAATCTCTCCAATTTGGACATAACATTCTTGGCCTTCCCAAGCTCTCGCCAGTCAGTTCAGTTCAGTAGGTAGATTACCGTCCCCGGACACAGAGCGTATAGGGGACTTAGATGGAAGATAGCCGTTATATTAAGATTTCATGATGCAGTAGCTTGATGGTGGGATGAAGTAAGAGATCGTGTTGCTGTAGTAAAGTCGCGAGAAGATGGAGCGCATGAAGCCGCTGCGACAACAGGTAGGAGATCATGATCAGACAGTTTTGTATGAAGTCATGTTATAGTAAGACGCTCAAGAAGCAATAAGATGTCAAGATGTCGTAGGGGTGCCAAAAAGGTCGCCAAGAAGGTCCGTGCAGAGGAGTGCCGATAGGGCTGTAAGGAGGTGACCAAGCGTAGGCCGCGTGAGGGTGGGAAGGCAGACGCGAGGAGCCGCTGGCGGTGAAACACCTGTAGTCCGGAGGTCGCCACTCTCCACAGGGGACCCCACGTCGCCCAATCGTAGGAAAAGATGGTGGGCAGCCGAAGACCAGGCAAGCGAAGACAAAGCGAGGAGGGCCCTTCCGCGCGAAGTGTACGCCGCCTAGCCAGGGGAGCCCAAGAGTGAAGAAAATGAAGGTTCAAGTGTGAAGCGGAGTGTCGTGTCAGAATCACCCACAGGCAGGCGTGGCGGTTTCGATTTCTGGACTGCCACCCACAGGACGGTGCGTCCTCATCTCCGCACGCCGCTGTGTCCATGGGTCTGAACGCATCTCCTAGAGGTATCCCCGCATGAAGCAAAGCCGCCCTGCCATTGGACTCCCGTACATCTCGACCTCAGAATGGCAAGCACTGCGGTAAAGTCCTCTGACGGAGCGGAAAGCGCCCCTGTGCGGAGCGGGACTGCCACCCCTGCTCAGACGACGAACGCCGCGAGAATGATTGATGACCGCTCTCGCCAGTTCAGTTTAGTTCAGTGAGTAGATTACCATCCCCGGACACATAAACATATAGGGGACTAACTCTCACCAAGAGTAAAATTTACATCCCCAATTTAAAAAAAAGAGGGTAATTGTAGATTATAGTCACACGACACTGGAGCATATAGGCGACTACTGGTCACATTATTCTGACACCAGCAAACCAGTTGATGGTAAGGGGAAAATAATATGGTCACACATTGGCCAATCCGGGATTCGAACCAGGGACCTTTCGGTTACTGGTAAGCCGCTCTACCAACTGAGCTACCCGGCCCCACTTAAATTATGTGTAACTAGTGTAACACTCTCCTTAGCATCATGGTGGAGCAGCATTTCACAGAGAGCAAGATGATAATAATAGCACGCGGTCTCCATCCATTGTCAAATGCTCAGTGCACGACAAGGAGAAATTAAAAAATAACAAAAAACGACAGGAAATATGAATCAACAGCTTAAGAATTCAAGACGCTACACGTTATTTCTACCAGCGTTTTAGTCACAGGAGTGATTTAACATTTTGCTGAATAATTCAATCAGACAATAATGTATGGTGGAATTAGTTTGAATGTCTATTTTACTAGTTTCAACTTCTCAGAAGTGCAATCAAAAAGGAAACTTTTGTGACAATTAATACCCTACTAGTACTGTGTTCAATAAAGACAACAAAATTAAAAGAACTGTTTAAGCAACAAACAAGACAATGCACTGCCCTGAGTGCAAATAAATGCATCTAACATTGCACACACAAAATGTATAAAAACTGACAACAACCATTTCCAAGTATATGAAATTTATAGTCTTTATTAAATTGCTTTATCTGAATTATCAATAATACCATCTTCCTTTTTTTGTAAAAAAACAGCTCCAGCATATTTCTCACAAAACAGCAGTTGGTAAAATATGAATATATATATATATATATATAACAGGTTATATTTTGTCTGCAAATATAAAACAGCGAATAGCTGGGAAGCAAAAATAAACTACAAATATAAAAGCACAATATTTAAAAGGGGCTATGTTAAAAACTTATCTTGGAAATTCTTATTCTTTTTCACCGGTATATCTTCTTTGTGTGCCTTTCTAAAATCCTGTTCTACACTCTGGACAAAATCTGTATGAAATGCACTTCTTTATATAAGAAACTGATTTAAAAGCAGAAATGTCTAGTGTGCACACAATAGTTGTTACATAATGGTGTATGTTAATACTGGCTTCCAGCCATAATAATCATTTTACATCAGTAAACAATGACAGGCAACAACATCATCATCAACAATAAATAAATAATGACATACAACATACAGGCTGGAGAATAAGTCCAAGAGAAATACAAGGGAATATGGCCAGGGTTCAGGGGTTGTCAAGGTCCCGGTGAGGTGCAGGGGCAATGCCCTGCTCAGGGAAGAGGGGAGGCTGAAAGAAAATCCTGTTTAAAAGGCAAATTTGTACCATGGCACACAAGTGTTAAAATTCTGACCTCTTTCTTAAAAGTAAAAACAAAGAATAGAGTGAAATTAGAGAGGTAAAAAAAAAGTAAAATCATACACAACTATGCCTGCTGTGGCGAGGCCTACTGTAGATGGTTTACTTTTTTTTTAAAAATGCATCGAAATACTTTATTTAACTTGCAAACATGGTTTTGAGGGCGGTGTTTGGATGACAGTTTATATGCTGCATGAAGGTTGATGTTCTTTTCACTAGTGCTGTTTGCCAGTGATACACTGTCACTGCTTCTTCTTCTTCTTTGTTGTAGGCAGCCAACTTCAATATGTTGAAGAAACTTGCTGCACTTAGGTGCATGCTGGGTGTGTTCTTGTCACCGGCACTCACCCGTCTAGGACATGAGCGTCAGAATCTTTAAAGTCCGTCATGATGGAATATATGCGACACAGACTAGACCTCAGTTTATACTCTCATCTGAAGGAATAGGAAACAGGAGTAAAGTGTCTTTCCCAAGGACACAACACTATGCCCCGGCCTGGGCTCGAACCCGGGACCTTCATATCCGCAAGCCAACGCTCTGACCATTAGGCCACCGTGCCTCTGTGCCATTAACACTCTCAGCAAGTCTTGCTCTCTTGAAAACATTGTCTGACTCAACAGTTTCTTGCAGTCTCTGTGAATGCTTTTCTCTTTTTTCCTCTCACAAATACATTCACGCTGAAATCAGATCAAGAAGGATCAGAAGTCGAATTCAAACGCTTGCAGTGCAGGGGAAGTCACTCCTACTTGATGTGGACATAGTCACTCATTGACACAAAAGTACACGATCTCACAAAAATACATGGTAAAAATACTCACTCAGGGTCAAATTACCTTCTTTTTTTTTTCCACTTAATTTTTTTTCTACCCCATTGAACCTTGCCAGAAAAACGATGAGAGCGAATCCGCTGAGAGTTTTCCAGCTGAATATAAAATATAATACAGAGATAACTGATTAACCCTTTGACATATTTTTCTCTGTAAAGTTCAATTGCAAGCAATACAGATAAATACGTACCAATTGGAAAGCTAAGAATATTAGCTGTTATTCATAATTAAGTTAGGTACAACAATCATTTTCATTTGGTGGGCAGCCATTTGACCCCCTGTACGCTTGCAAAGCTGATCTAAGTGACAAACAAGACAAAAGGGATGCAACCATATACACCCATACATAAAAAATGTAGCGAAGATGACACAAGTGTCTTTTGGACTACAAATAAATAAATAAATAATAAAAATATTCTTTTGTGTTTTCTATTTCCAAATAGTATACTTAGAAAATTAAATTATTTTTCAGAAATGTATAATGTATACTCAGTTATTTTTAAAATAAATTTTCATTTTCATAAATTTGTATTAAGGCAAGCCAGCTTTGCCTGGCAAATGGTTGTAACTCACTGCAATACCCCATTTGCAGTAAAATGGACATTAATATTAACAAGATTATGTCAAATCATTATACAGAAACAGCACAAATAAACAGACATAGGTTTTAATATATACATTTTGAAAATTGTCAACAGTACAAAACACATTCAAACTGCTGACAACACCTATCAAAGAGACAATGTAGCATTGCTTTTTGACTCTCATTGCTCCTAAGGTTTCAGACTCACATCTCATAAATGTCACCTTGGACTTGTATAATTTATTACCAATATTGTGACCATGCAAAACAATCTAGTCACATTCTGTTTATTGATAATTTTATCACCATAATATGTGTTGCAGCATGAGAAAACCAGGCTAAAGTGTCAAAATATGAAAAATTACTTATTTATTTATTAACAAAGTACTAAAAATAATCTTCAAAATGCAAAAAACAGAATTGTTTTATCTTTATTGGTTGATGTTTTATGATTTTTTTTAATATTTTATTTTCTCGGGGGCTAATTTCCAGAAATTGCCTTCAAAGTTTTGAATTGTAAAATGATCATTACTTCACAACCAGAATTTTCCCATGCATGTATTTGGTATCAAAACAATCAGGAAGATGGCAGCAATATGGCAGTGAGTTGAGATAAAATGAGAAAATTCACATTATACACCATTCACACAATAATGAACATAAACAAATTAAAACAGTACGCACAATTTTATTCTGTACCCATCCATAATGCATAGTGTTTTTAAATATATTAGAAATAAAACAAGTGTTTAGCAAGTCTATAATAACTCAAACACATAATAATATATCAAGAACATGGCCTGAATCAATTATTTTTCTAAATTAAACCCTATCATAATGCCCCCTCCCTCCCCCCCCCTCTTAAATCCCTCGTCCGTCAAGTAATCTTTTGTTTAATTGCAAACAGCAACATCACCTCAGTTCAAATAGTCAAACAAAGATTACAAACCTAAAACAAAAGTTTCATTAGGTAGTTTTCAGTCCTAATAATCAAGCTTTAATAATTCCCCGATTCTCCACTCCCTTCCGCACGTCAAATAAATCTGTCACGTCACAGGTGTAAATCAAACTAACATGTCATTTTGCTCTATAAAGTTTAAATAAACACAAATATCAAAGCAAATACTAATTACTAGTAATTTGGTAAATAGTCCTCATGTTCATTTCCTAAAACAGACAAACCAACAATAATAAATACTGAGAACATAGTCAACTTGTCATGCTAGTAATCTTGAATGCAGGCCAGACTACTTACCTTTTCAACCCTCCCCACCCCACCCCCACCCAACAAAATATACTACTGAAATATTTTCCACACTCCTACTGTAATTCTTTCACTGATATCGCCTTTTCAACCTTTACCTAAATCTATGCAAGTAGAATGACGGATTATTAAAGACACGCCAATAGCGAAGAGGCCTACGAAACATGAATAATTGAATGAAAACAAACAGTATCATTTAATAACGGGATCAAGCTTCTGCTCGTCAGAATCATAATCCTCATCACAGTTCCCACTGGCACCATCATAAAAATAGTCTGAAAGCAGGTCTTGGAGCTCTTCAGAAGCAAAACCGGGTCGATTCAAGGCCCTAGCTACTGTAGCAGACGACACATCTACTGACGCTGGAGACGAAGCCATCACTTCCGGTTTCCAAAAAGAATCGGTCACTTACTTTGACAAATTGTTTCTAACAAATGCAACATAAATGTTGCAAGAAAACACTTGAAATAGATGTATGATGAGTTTATCTACATTAAAAAATTCACTTTGAACTAAAAATCGTCGAAAATCTATAGGAAACACTTCAGTTTTTCACGACCTGGCTAGAGACACATTCGAACACAACTTGTGTCACAAGCAAGCTTCGGAACAAGGAATTTCATGAAAAATTCATACGCCACACACTTTTATGTACCAAAACGTAGTACCAATAGGGACTTTTCACTCTCCAGACGTTATATATCAATCCACATTGGGGATTTCCCTTCATAGTCGGACAAGAACAGTTGGGGTATCGGAGGTCAATTAGTGCCATTGTTTTAGCAAGGTGTGATCAACACCCTTATCAAAATCAACAAAATAAACAATGTTTTAGTAAGTTTTGAACAAAATCCGTTTGGGATATTAAAGAAAAGTCTTAAATAAAGACAAAGAGGCAACAATCTTAAAATTGATGGGGTAGCCTATTTTTTGTGTTTTACGGCTGTAGCAGCGAATCAATCCTGGCGTCTTTAGCCGGGTTTTGTCATGCGGCAACACATATGTCAATTAGAACTGAAATAGTATCAAAGATAATTGGTCACAAACACAAGTTATTCTTGGTAGAATGGATAAGAGCCAACAATGAAAGAGTGACCTACCAGTTTCAATATATAGGCTATATACAATAGAAATATTTCTTAGAAGTATCACAGAGTAGCTTTAATATCATTCCCATGAGCATGGAAAAAAAAGAAGATCTGTGTTATTTAATGATGATGGTTACGTTTTGTGTGGTGCAGGTCACCACAAAAACAATTCATTTGCAAACAGTTATTGTTTCATAATGCACAGAGTAAGGCAGAACCCACAAACCACTACATCTTTTCTTTGAGGAGGGATGGAGAAAGATGAAATGAGGTAGTAGTTACACTACACAAAACAATAATGCCCAATAGGTAATGTAAGCAGCATTCTGTAATGTTGTGACCACCATGTTTTACCATTTAAATACAATTATGTCAAATGAATTGACAACAATAAACAGTTTAATAAAAATTATTATGCACCATAAAATTATCACAATTATTTTTTTCTATAAAAGAAATACAAAGACATTAGAAATAAAAGAAATATCCGAATTTAAATAATATGACATAAGCCATAATCAACTGTTAATGCCTTCTTTAACTTTGCGGTAGTAAAGATGTGTCGCATTGCTTTCACTAACTATTGTGCACGCTGATACAGGCAGTATAAAAAGAATAGATAAAGGGCAACAGAAACTAATATGTTAGCGAATAGTTAACCACTATATTGAAAGCTCTTCTTGATGTCGCAGTGAGGGTATTTCCTCCTCCAGTTTCCCACGTCCTCATCGGAAATGCCAGCGCAGAATGAAATGTCAAACATCACCATATCTTTACAGCTTGCCAGCAACCTGCAATCAAGAACAGAACAGCCATATATTTGTATCATTTTCCATAAATTAAGGTCTTACAGAGTTTTCTATCTTTACTCCCTTCCCCACTTTATTGAGGCCTGAAAGTCCAATGGATATAATACACAAACTTTATTATCTCACTGAGATATCACCAAACACTCATTACAAGACATGCATAAAAATACATATATGATAAAGAAACCATTTACTTTTTAAATGAGTCTTCCTAGCCTCAAATGTTGATCAAGTCATAACAGGATTTTTAATATGATAGCAGTAATAATGGCCAACAGAGCATGCTCATCATTTCAAGCACTATCTGCTATTGCTCTGACGATCATCATCAAATTAATCAGCAAATTAATTCATCAATCAAAATATTCTCCTCTTCCTCCAACATCAATTTTGTGACATCTGCCATGCCGTATTATATTAATTCCAAACCAAATCTCTACTTCCAAGTCTCTGCTTGATTGCCTGAGCATGTTTATAACTCAGACAGGATCTCAAATTTGCTGCAACAATAACAGCCAAGTGGCTTTGCCACAAACTGACTGAAGCAAAGCACCATGGGCAGGCCTCACACACAGGGCTCAAGAATAAAACCTGCTCTGCCTATGAAAGGGCGGTGAATAAAATATCTCTGCAGACAGGATGTTTTATAAAACTGAAGATTCTACTCACTGTTCAGCCACCACAGCAGAGACCTCCCTGGTTCCAAGAATATCCAACTGTTGGAGATGCTTGTTGTGCTTGGCCAAACTCAACAAGTCAGCATCACACACCGACCTGGCAACAGCAACCAAGACAATGACCTTACCGCAGAGCATGCAGTACAATGTGATGATATGACATGACCACACAGTGCCCAATACAAGGGCCTGAAAATTTGTCATATGCAATGCACTTTCTGACAGTTGTAATCATACTGAAGCATTTGATCAAAACTACAATGCGAAGATAATCTGTCCAGGCAAACATGATCATCATGATCATAACCCTATATCATAATCCTGTATCAGCACTGTGATCATGCTTTTTGTGTGGAAATATTTAGGCGCTTAATAAATTTTCATTCATTCATAATAATCTATGACTAGCATATTCCTGCTTATTTCTTCTTCTTCCTCATTCTGTCTTTCTGCTTCTAAGTTATTATTGTGATTACTAACATTGGTTATGGACATGGTAAGGCACACATACATTCTGAATTAATCACAATGATCCTGCAATAAAAAGATGAAAGGAACACGTACATGCCTATTCTAAAGTTTCTGTTTTGCGATCAAGGCAATGCTTAGAAGTATAATATGTTGTGTCACTGGCAGAAGAAAAAACAACAACAGAGAAGACAAAAAAAAAAACAATCAAACAAGTCTTCGGATAAAAACCAAGCTTTCACATTTATTGTGCTGGTACAGTTTACCTGACTGCAGTAAGATAAAGCTTCTTCAGATTTTTGCAGCATTCAGCTATACATATGAAGCTGTTGTTGCGAGAGTTCAGATCAGTACTGAAACAAACAAAATATTTACATATTTGTGTTGCAGCATGAGAAAACCAGGCTAAAGTGTCAAAACATGAAAAATTACTTATTAATTTATTAACAAAGTACTAAAAATAATCTTCAAAATGCAAAAAACCAAATTGTTTTATCTTTATTGGTTGATGTTTTATGATTTTTTTAAATATTTTATTTTCTCGGGGGCTAATTTCCAGAAATTGCCTTCAAAGTTTTAAATTGTAAAATGATCATTACTTCACAACCAGAATTTTCCCATGCATGTATTTGGTATCAAAACAATCAGGAAGATGGCAGCAATATGGCAGTGAGTTGAGATAAGATGAGAAAATTCACATTATACACCATCCACACAATACTGAACATAAACAAATTAAAACAGTACGCACAATTTTATTCTGTACCCATCCATAATGCATAGTGTTTTTAAACATATTAGAAATAAAACAAGTGTTTAGAAAGTCTATAATAACTCAAACACATAATAATATATCAAGAACATGGCCTGAATCAATCATTTTTCTAAAATAAACCCTATCATAATGCCACCCCCCCACCCCCCTCTTAAATCCCTCGCCCGTCTAGTAATCTTTTGTTTAATTGCAAGCAGCTACATCAGCTCAGTTCAAATAGTCAAACAAAGATTACAAACCTAAAACAAAAGTTTCATTAGGTAGTTTTCAGTCCTAATAATCAAGCTTTAATAATTCCCCGATTCTCCACTCCCTTCCGCACGTCGAATAAATCTGTCGCGTCACAGGTGTAAATCAAAATAACATGTAATTTTGCTCTATAAAGTTTAAATAAACACAAATATCAAAGCAAATACTAATTACTAGTAATTTGGTAAATAGTCCTCATGTTCATTTCCTAAAACAGACAAACCAACAATAATAAATACTGAGAACATAGTCAACTTGTCATGCTAGTAATATTGAATGCAGGCCAGACTACTTACCTTTTCAACCCTCCCCACCCCACCCCCACCCAACAAAATATACTACTGAAATATTTTCCACACTTCTACTGTAATTCTTTCACTGATATCGCCTTTTCAACCTTTACCTAAATCTATGCAAGTAGAATGACGGATTATTAAAGACACGCCTATAGCGAAGAGGCCTACGAAACATGAATCATTGAATGAAAACAAACGGTATCGTTTAATAACGGGATCAAGCTTCTGCTCGTCAGAATCATAATCCTCATCACAGTTCCCACCGGCACCATCATAAAAATAGTCCGAAATCAGGTCTTGGAGCTCTTCAGAAGCAAAACCGGGTCGATTTAAGGCCCTAGCTACTCTAGCAGACGACACATCTACCGACGCTGGAGACGAAGCCATCACTTCCGGTTTCCAAAAAGAATCGGTCACTTACTTTGACAAATTGTTTCTAACAAATGCAACATAAATATTGCAAGAAAACACTTGAAATAGATGTAAGATGAGTTTATCTACATTAAAAAATTCACTTTGAACTAAAAATCGTCGAAAATCTATAGGAAACACTTCCGCTTTTCCACGACCCGGCAAGAGATACATTCGAACACAACTTGTGTCACAAGCAAGCTTCAGAACAAGGAATTTCATGAAAAATTCATATGCCACACACTTTTATGTACCAAAAAGTAGTACCAATAGGGACTTTTCACTCCCCAGACGTTATATATCAATCCACATTGGGGATTTCCCTTCATAGTCGGACAAGAAAAGTTGGGGTATCGGAGGTCAATTAGTGCCATTGTTTTAGCAAGGTGTGATCAACACCCTTATCAAAATCAACAAAATAAACAATGTTTTAGTAATTTTTGAACAAAATCCGTTTGGGATATTAAAGAAAAGTCTTAAATAAAGACAAAGAGGCAACAATCTTAAAATTGATGGGGTAGCCTATTTTTAGTGTTCTACGGCTGTAGCAGCGAATCAATCCTGGCGTCTTTAGCCGGGTTTTGTCATGCGGCGACACATTTATCCAAATTATTGACATTATATGCTCACACTGTACAAAATGGCTAGGGAAAACAACAACCAGCTAGTCCACATTATTTTTTTCTAATGGAACAAAAAATGATCTGAAATAACCATAGCATTCCAGGTTGAGGTTATTCAACGGTTAAAGATATCTTTTATAGTTAGACTGGCTTAATGACAGAAATCCCTCCTGATTCCAGTAATTTATATAAGATTAGGACTGAAATACATATTCAATCCATTTTAAGCAGACTGTCTAGCTTGGAAAATAAAAGGATATCTTTTTTAATGGGTTTGCTATTTCTTCAAAATACATCCATCTGTTAATTCCAACAATTACTGACATACAATTGTATTTATTTAGTTACCACTAAATAAATAATTCATGCATGAAATAAATATATGCGTACGTCCATCCTAAGTCAAGTTCTTCCAGCAAAGGACACGACTGTACAAACTCCTGAAAAACGCCGTCCTTCAGATTTTGGGCTCTCCATAGGTCTACAGATTTAAGATTTCTAGAGAAAAACAAAACAACAACAACATTATATAATAGTGTGAAAACATATACAAGATATGAGAGAAAGAGAGCGAGAGAGAGAAAGAGAGAAGTGTTTTTCACTTCTTTGTTAGAAGGTGGAGGGCTTGAGATGGGTGTGGGTGGAAACATACATGATGCATGATTGACTGATCGATCGAATGACTGACCGAATACTTGATTAGTGTTTTATATACTGCTAATCCAACCAGGCTATCATAGCCATTAGCATGCCCATTGTGATAGAGGAAAACAACTTACGGACAACTCTGCCCCAATGAAGCTACTACCTCGCTCATGTTCCTGATCATGCAGCATGAACCAAGGTTAAGATGCTGCAGCTCAGGCATAGACCTGAAATCCGTGCAAAAAACAACAAGAAAAAATACAGAAGCAAGAATGACACTGCTTTAGTTCAGATTAGAAGAAAATGAATTTGTTTAGGTTACATAAACGATATATTCATTAATCTGAGATATCTCAAACACCCATATTAGATCACACAAATAGTGTGATATTTTAAATGATTCTAGATTGAAGGGCATAACAAAATTGTTGCCCCCCAAAATTTTAGTTTTAAATTATTTTCCCAACATGAATTGTTCTGGTCAGTGAGGAAATCCTGACAGAGTAAACTTCTCTATATTACAGATGCATTGTTTTGGAGACGATACTAAACAAAATATCAAGGCACAAGAACAGAGAAAGCAGCATCAGAGAAACGTGCATTGGTCAAAAGCAGCCAAACAAATTTCAGGCGCCGTTTGCTATGATTTAACGATGTAACATTTTAAGAAAATGTCAGATTGAAATTTACACTTGCATAACTCTAATAATGACCCCAAAATGTCTCAATTCTTTCAAACAAAAATTAAAATCAAATCAATAGAAATCAGAAGTTACAAGCTTGCAGACCTGCCTACCCCCAAAAAATTTTTTGGTTACAATGAGAGCAAAAAATGAGTACAATCTGAAAAATTTGGTTACAATTACCCTCGTGTCAAAATCCACGCCATTTTCTTCAAATGTACTGCTTTAATGTAGCTTAATAAGATACAAAAACACCAAATGTTATTCTTTTTTTTATTAATTTATTAAAAAACACACACACAAAATGCACAGTTTCGGATTATCTTCACCAACGTTTTTGTATGCATGCTATCAACTCACGCTCGTATCTAGATTAAACAATTCAATACTGAAAACACAGCCTACTAACCTGTTTCGGGGAGAGGAAAAGGACGGATAGAGAAGGTGGGCTGGTGGTGATTTGGGGAAGTCTTTTCTTTCTCTCTCTCTCTCTCTCAACATGCTTGTCAATCTGTCCCTATTTCTCTCTCTAAACATGCTTATCAATCTGTCTCTCTCTCACAACATGCCTTGCTCTCTCAATATATACAATTATTTCTCTCAAACCTGTCTCTAGTCTGTGTCGGTATCATCTTTGAGGCTATCTGCATAAGCAGATTTTAACTGAAATTCAGGTTTTGCTAACCATAGCTCGTTGAAGGAACAAACGCCCGGCATTTTGTCAACCTCAAACTTGCAGGAAGAAGAAATACGCGGTTCCCGGATGTTGAGCAAGGGGAAGCAACTGTCGATTTCAACTTTACTGGCGAGAAAACGAAAGTGCGATTGTACTCCGATTTTTCGTATAAATGGAAAAAAATGCGTACAACCGTACAAAGCTTCAAATTTTCGTAAGATTGTACGAATATTTCGTACAGTAGTCAGGTCTGAGCTTGTGCCTTCTGCCATATCATCTGTCTGCAAGAATACAAATTATCATAATCATAACAACGTGTTTCAGCATTACTCTAACTACCTCAAAATCTGGATTGCTGATGCAGTGTCAATTTTGGTACGGTATAAGTTCAGGCGTTCCAATTTTGTCATCTGACTCAAAGGAAGGGTTGATGTTTGGTTTACTTCAGTGCAGCTGCTCAAATCCAATTCTAAAATATAAATAAAAGACCAAGTTGTAATATCCCACTAGCTAACAGCTAGTATGAAAAGAATAACTACAAGTACAACCATTACAGAGTTCAATTAAGGAGATATATGAACCCAAGTGGACTTGAAATGTTCCAATCTTTATCACATATTCACTTCCATCAAGAAACAATCAATGTTAATATGCAAACAGCAAATACACTCTATCCTCACCTTTTAGCTTCTGGCAGTTCCTGGCTATAATATCCAGGGCTTGTTCATCAATGAAAGAACAGCTGGAAAGCTGAAGGCACGTTAACGTTTCCCCACAACTGTCCATCAACCTTTCAATCGTTTTGTGGTGGATGCTTCTGTTTTTGCCACACCAGGAAAGGTTCAACCTCTGTGTTCGTGCACATCTCTCTAGCATGCTCCCCACCATCATGTCCGTCACCTAACAGCATGAAAGGCCAAACACTAAAATATTACGAAAAATGGCAGAAAAATCTAAACTACTAAAATATCCAATAAATAGAGACACGCAATTCAGCCTTACTTCATTATGTTATGTGGCAAATTCAATAAAGTAAAAACAAGACAGTAAAGTTGTTTGTTCTTTTTCACTACACAAGAGAAGAGCACAAGCTTTAACATAATGGAAGCTTATTTGTGTTTGTTCAAATGGAGAAGCAGCAAGGGCGTGTTGAAATTCGGGTGAAAACATGGCAGCCACTGAGTAGTGCCACCTAGGATAAGTGGGAATGAGACGGAGTGGCTGCAGAAAATGTTTTTGTATTTGGATCTGTACAATGAAACTGAACGCATCTGTGCACAAAGTAGACCTCAGTTTATACTCTCACCTGAAAGAGGTTGGTCAAATGATTATCTTGTTTGGTTCTGAACTACGTTCTTATCAACACATTAAGCATTAAGAAGAAGAAAAAGAAAAAGAAGGAGAATCTTACCAAATACCAAACAGGCTGCAGGTCTAACTCTGTATACAACATGCAGTCATAAACATGTTTCTGTAACAACCTGCAAATACAAATAAATTCACAAAAACAATTAGAATTTGTTTTGCTTATTTTTATTTTGTTTGGAATAATATAAATAAGAGATACAAATAATAATATACAGTAAATCAAGAAAAAATAACACTTAAAATTAGAGATTGTTCTCTATTTCCTGGCATTGATCTTCTATCCAGTTCTCCTTTGCTGTGCGCATGCCTTTTCGGATGTCATTGTTGATTTTTCGGTAGACATCAGCTCCCTGTGAGGTGTTCTTTTTCTTTTTTAACTCTCTTCGTTTATCACACAGATCCAAAAGTTCAGGTGTGATCCACGGCTTCTTCTTTGGTCGGTGCTTGCCAAGGATCTCAGTGGCGGCATCTGTTACAGCTGAGTTGAAGGTATTGGTCATGGTGTTGACATCTACTTCGCCTGCCCCCAAAATAAGCAGTGGTGCAAATTTCCCTCCAATTGTGGCCTGAAATATTTTTGCCACCTCCGGGTCTTGCAGTTTGTCCAGGTCGAACTTCAGCCTAGTGCACTTTGCTGTATTTACTCTCTTCAAATGGAGCCGGAAAGACATCATCACGAGATCGTGGTCACTTCCAATGTCTGCTCCTGGAAAAGTGCGTGTCCTGCCAATGTTGATGCTTGATCTGAAGCGTTTCTTGACCATGATGTAGTCGATCTGGTTGTGATGTTCCCCGCCGGGACTGTGCCATGTCCATCGTCTGGATTTTTTGTGGAGACCAAGCGTGTTTGCCAGTACCAGATTGTTGTATCTGGCAAACTCCAATAGCCTCAGACCCCTGTCATTTGTCTCGTTGTTGCAGTGGGGTCCGCATGTGTCTCCCCAGTTGTGGTGCGCATCTTGGCCAACCTTGGCATTCCAGTCGCCTTGCACTATGACTATGTCCTTCTTCGGCACTTGGTCAAGGACCGCCTGTATATTTTCATAAAAATCCTCCACTTCGCTGTCTTCATAGTCTGATGTTGGGGCATAGGCCTGGATGATGGTAATGTTGAAAGGGGTTGCTCTCAGACGGATGGTAATGAGTCTACTGGAGACTGGGCGGCAACCCATGACAGTGGCTAGAATGTTCTTGTGGACCAAGAATCCAACGCCGTGTTCATGCCTGTCATCTCTACCGCTGAAATAGAGCTTGTGGCCTTTGTCAGTCGTTGTTTCACCTAGGCCTTTCCAGCGCAGTTCGCTGATACCTAGAACGTTCCATCGATAGTGGTCCAGCTCGTGGGCCAGTTCTTCTAATTTTCCTTCCGCAGTTAGGGTCCTGACATTCCAGGTTCCTATGACGATGTTGTTTCTCGTGCGGATCTTGCTAATTTGTCCATCAGTAGCATACTTTTCACCTCCGTCCTGGTGGCCAACGGAAGGCGCGGTCCTTGTGTAGCCGGGCGACGACCGATCCGGCATGGAATTAGTGGATAGCCTCATCATGTGTTGTGTCTTGGGCAAAAAAAAGACCTGGCAGGGCCCAATCCTCTCCAGGCTGTTGGCCACAGCCGAAATCCACGAATACAGTGTGGCTCGCCTTGGCCCTGAGCACGTGGTCGTTGAACCTGTAGTAACGTGAGGTTCCTCCGCCCTGGCCGGTGACTTCTGTGTAGAAGACTTTCGCCCAGTGATGCCGTGCTAACATCACCCCTGTTAGTCGCCTCTTACGACACGCCGGGAAACGTTGGGTCTATTCTATTTGCCCGAACCCACAGAGCAGAACAGCAGCAAGAAGGCCTACCAGACGGTGAAGCGGCTGACAAGTGTTAAACAGCCCAAAGTCTCCACTATCCAAAGCAAGTCTGGCATTTGCCTTACAGAAGAACAAGAAGTCTTGGACAGATGGACAGAGTACTGCTCTGACCTTTACAACCATACACCAAATGGAGACCCATCAGTTCTAGCATGTCCCGAGAGCAGAGAAGAAGAAGAAATCCTCCCAATTCTCCGGGAAGAAGTTGAGGCAGCAGTGCAATCGCTGAAGAAAGGGAAGTCAGCGGGAGTGGACAACATACCAGCGGAACTGCTACAAGCAGGAGGAGAAGCGATGACTGATGCTCTCACCAGTATCTGTAACAAGATCTGGCAGAGTGGGGAATGGCCTACACCATGGACCCAGTCGCTTGTCATCACTCTTCCCAAAAAAGGTAACCTTCAGGAGTGTGAAAATTACCGCACCATCAGCCTCACCAGCCATCCCAGCAAGGTCCTCCTGAAAATAATACTCAACAGGTTGAAACCACAAGCTGAACAAATCATAGCTGAAGAACAAGCAGGATTCATGGCAGGGCGAAGTACCACTGAACAGATTTTCAACCTCAGAATAATCTGTGAGAAATACCTACAGCACCAACAACATCTATATCATGTGTTCATAGACTTCAAGAAGGCATTTGACCGAGTCTGGCATGCAGCTCTATGGGCAACCATGAAAGTTTACAACATCAGCCCTAAAATTATAGAAGTCATCAAAAGCCTGTATGACAAGGCTACCAGTGCAGTCCTCCATAACAGCGTCATCGGGAACTGGTTCAGAACAACAATCGGTGTGCGTCAAGGATGCCTACTCTCTCCAACACTCTTCAACATCTTCCTAGAGCGCATCATGTCAGATGCTCTTGCAGATCACGAAGGCACAGTCAGCATAGGGGGCAGAGCAATCTCCAATCTTCGTTTTGCGGATGATATTGATGGATTGGCTGGAGAGGAACAAGAACTTGAACAGCTTGTACAGAGGCTTGACACCACCTCCAGAGCTTATGGAATGGAAATAAGTGCAGAGAAGACCAAAATGATGACCAACAACACCAATGGCATCAACACGGACATCAAAGTACAAGGCCAATCCCTCAACACAGTGCACAGCTTCAAATATTTAGGAGCCATTGTGTCAGACAATGGGTCTCGACAGGAAGTCCTCTCCAGGATCGCACAAACAACTGCTGCCCTGACAAGGTTGAAGCCCATTTGGAAAGACAGAACCATCAGTCTACATTCCAAAGTAAGACTGCTGCGCTCTCTGGTCATCTCCATCTTCCTATATGCTTGCGAAGCATGGACCCTCACAGCAGATCTCCAACGAAGAATACAAAGCATGGAGATGAGGTGCTACAGAAGACTTCTGTGCATTTCCTATACCCAACACATCACCAACGTTGAAGTCCGACAGACCATCACACAAGCCATTGGACAACACGATGACCTGCTCACAGTGGTGAAGAAACGGAAACTCCGATGGTATGGCCACGTCACCAGATCATCAGGCCTTGCAAAGACCATTCTGCAAGGCACAGTGCAAGGAGGTAGAAGAAGGGGGAGACCGAAAAAGAGGTGGGAGGACAACATTCGAGAATGGACTGGTTTGACACTGAGCGAAGCCATGAGGGCTGCTGAGGACAGAGAAAGATGGAGTATGCTGGTTAAGCGATCATCTGTGGTGCCCCTACGACCTTCGGGTTATGGGACAGGATAGGATAGGATAAAATTAGAGAGAAAAACCCTCAGCATGGAATAATCCACCATAAAGACTTGTGAAACGACACATATACTAACATAACAAACATGAAAACATTATTAAAGGAAGTAATGCACAGCAAAGAAAGTTTTAAAAAAAATGTTACTCACTTGCAAGTCTGCGCCACCCTTGCCAGGGATAAAATGTCCAGGAACCCTAGAACTATCATGATTACTTCACCCTGAAGAAAACAAAAATTAAAAAAGAAATTAAAGTTCACATAAAGTTGCTATAAATAGTGCTTTCTCAAATACCATCAAAATAAACAGAATAATGTTCACTTTTGTACTCCTGGACACAGGCATACAAGACAATATTGCCATGAAACCTTGCATCCATGGTCAAAAGACTGAATATGTGTGCAAAATGTTACAACCAGTATGACCTCTCTGATCTTGAGTTAAATTAAGTGTTCCAAATCAGGAAACATGCCAATACTATCCAGATGTTACATGGAAATACAAAAACACACCCACCGGCAGAATTTGAAATGGATGAGCGTGATCTGCTCCATCTGTGGGAGTGCCAGCAGAGAGTTCTAATGACGCCATATTTTCCATCAACTGGACTGGCTCCCCACACACGCATATTTTCTCTTCCTTTTCGTTCACTTTGGGACACTAGCAAATGACAGCAAGGGAAGGTGTGATTACATAAATAATTATTACACATAAAAAGGCATACCTGATACACAAAAACTAAAATTTGACACAGTTAGCTGACGAGATGAGATCATTTCTGTCATGATGGACAAAGTATTTGGTGTGCGTGCTCAAAATTCAAGTTGAGTTAATCTTTCAGTTTCCTTTACAAAATCAAAGACAGAATTGTGCATATACATCATTATGCTCCCACTCAGGCCACATACGTGCCTGCTGGCATCCTTCCTTCCTCTTCCATCTACCAACACAAATGCATACACAAATATAAATATAACTAGATGGGCAAAGTCCATATGACCCACATGCTCCTTATGGAACTTGCAATAGTTAACATGAAAATGAGGGCCCAGAAAAAGAAAAAAAAAGAGACACGTTGGCATTAAAATGCAAAAGTAATATGGACTTTGATCTTTCCATGCTCTGGACTTTGAGATGACATTGACCCTTGGCTCCAACTACACTCATGTACTATCAAATAAAGTACGGCAAAAGTTGTATTATGCCAAAAAAAACACAGTGACTTTGGGATGACCTTGACCTTCAATGGCCTTGACCGTGAGATGACCTTGACCCTCATGTGATCTTTCATGCATGTCTGATCAAATAACCCAATTTTGCTGCATACTATGGGTTAAATACACAGCCTGTCACGGCCCCCGAGCGGGTTCCGTGACTTCAGCACATAAAGCGAGTGACAGGAATAAAACTCAAACAAAATAAACTAACACAAAAATGCCAGAATACAATCACACTCTTTTATTCAACAATTAACAGGCAGACACAGGACAAATGGGAAGCTAACCACCCTCCACCCCTATCAAGACCCCCGACCCAGTATTAACTAACAATTACCTCCCCTTGTTCAACCCTAAACAGAACCAAACAGCAACAGTTTCTTTACAAAATGTGTACAACAAAATCACAATCAATAAATCAATTCAAAATATAAATCTTCAAATAATAAACGATGGCGTTATGAATCTTTAATCTTAAACTACTATCCAGGTGAAGCTGTAGCACTGAAGCACTGTTCAAATGTTTTTGTCAAGTAGCTCAGAGAGCTAAACAGTCTCTTTCACAATAAGTGGATGATTCTCTAACTAAATGAATATGTTTTTAGGTGTGGTGCAGTGCGAGTCTGTGTGTGCGTGAATTAGGTGTGAAAACCTCCTGTAATAGTGTTGCCTCGACACATAGGCAAAACACGCAGCAGTGGCAGAGACCACCACAACACTTCCCTGCTGTAGAGGCAACGGCACACCCCAGGCTGGCTAGAAACCAATCAGCATAAACATTGGCGATGACAGGTACAACCGCATCATCAGCATCAACAACAGCAACAAAACGTCAACAGCAACATAAGCAACAGCATAAGAAGCAGCCCAAACCTGTAAGCATATGCACAGTCTTAACAGTCTGCCTGCAAGACATAAACACTATATAATATAACACGCCGTCCTCCGTCCACCATCTTGACCTGTTTATGCATACAATGATAATAATACAAGATGCTATGCACACATTTCAATAATATAGATCAACCTTTGATGCTTAATAATTCACATCTTCTATAAACACAGACATTTATATAAATATACATAATTATTGCAACCACACTTCATCATACAGTCCTGATTCATTCCACCTCCCTTCATCATCACCATCACCCCCAACGGTTATAACACATCACGATTATCTCCCTTCATTCATACTATCTTGCCGTACCATACTGTAAACATGCTTTCTTCATAATACTCACTTCATCTTTCTTCAGCATAGTACATTTTATCGCTCTCTCCATACATACACCCTTCCCTCTCTCTCCCTCTCTACATTCCCCATCGTCGCCTTTGACCCACTTTTATAACAACAGCAGCAACGACATTTCTCCATCACATACACAATAAGAAAATCATAAGAAAATCATATAAAATCAACAAAAATCATTATGCATCCTAAAATACATCCCCTTCCCCACACTCATCACCACTCATACGCGTACGCAGTTCTCGGAGTGCGCCACTAAAGAATTGGATAACAGGGTTTGCTCACCTTATAGGCCCCGGCTTGTGATACACCTTCCCCCAACACCACAACACAACACAGCACTGTCACAGTACACAGGTTAGTCTTTTGAGAGTCACTTTGTCTTGCTATTGCTGGTTATTTCACTTCCCAAATAACACTTATAAAATGAGGACGAGGTCACCTTAGTTCTGCAACAGAAGCTAAGTCTCGGTGGGTGTTCAATCGAGAACTACACACACCTTAGGAAGACAACCCTACGTTCATACACAAACGGCAGTTAATATTCCTCCTCTTTCGAATTCTAAACATCCTTACCCCGACGAGGGTGTAAGACCTTGGGTGGCTATATAAACAATAATCACACCCTTCCAACAGAACCCTATACTACAATGACCTCTGTCACAGGGTTGCTGCCTGGCTAGAATCGACCTTCTCGCAAAAGCATCTCAAACCACTCTGCCCTACCAAAAACGCACCGGCCACAAGCAAAACGTCGAGCTCTCGTCATTCCTTATTACGCATAGCCCTGTTCTGAATTTGGCCTACCCCCTGTCTTCTTCGTTACGCACGGACTTTACGATACTGCACCTTTCGTACACAAAAAGTAAATCGGTCACGCTGTTCTATGTACACTACATACAGAGAAGTGCAACTTCGTAAAAAGTATAATTCTCCCTGCTATCTGAAAACTCGTGTCGTCACACAGCCAATCCACTGTACGATGACCTATTTTTAAAATGTTTTTGCAAGGCCTAAAATGACCTTGACCTTCAAGATCATGCAGAAACAAAACAAATATGAAAAATCAATCTATTATCTATAAACACAACAAGTTTGGACTTTTTATCTCTCTTAGTTTAGGGTTAAGGTCACTTCAAAGTACCTATAAAAACTCTTTGGACAGCTCCAGTGACCTTGATCTTGGAGTGAGGTTGACCAAATTTCCACAGTATGTGTGTCTTATATTGATATTTACCATGCATCAAAGAATCATAAGTTCAATTTTTTTTAAAAGTGAAATTTGGTGTAAAATCTTTTTTTTAACTAACATTTGATGACATTGTGAGTTTAACTTTGAAGTGAAGTCATTCATTCACTGATCATTTATGAGGTCTCATGTGTACACCATCATACCAAGTTTGGTTGTGATATTTAAAATAGGTACTTAGCCACTTCATAGTTTTTGCACAGACAGACAGCGGACAGACAGACGGACTGACTTTTTTTTTTTCGATACAATTTTTTGACTACTTAGGACTTATTTCGGACAGATTTGCAAAAATCTTGATTTTGTTTTTGTTTTGTATGAGTACATAGACTCACATTGCTTATGAGTCAAACATTAATTTTGAAATAAATAAATCACCAATTGTTCAGGAGTGTAGAAAGTGTGATCTGATGGCATGTGATTGATGACATGAAGATACAGATCAGAGAATTCTTGGCATGAAGATGGTTTTTCTGGCACCCCGCACAACATCACAGCATCCAGTTCAGCGTAATAATCCATGAACTGGTGATTCACCTCCAGCCGTAACATGCTAGAGAAACACAGACAGAAAAAAGCAAAATAACAGAAGATTAAAAATTCCTTCTTTTTTTTAAACTCATGACAATTGATTGTATCATAATCACTGATGGTGGAATTAGCTAATTATATGATAACAGATTGCTGGGTTTGAATCTCTTGCTATTATAATTCATAGAGTAAGAGGATAATATATATTTGAAAAACTTAAATGATCCTGCTCATAATGTTGCTTCTGCTGGGATTCCAACCTGTGGTCTTGGAAGCATGAGACCACTGCTCTAAACAAATGAGTTGCCCCAGCTTCTGTTTGCAATCTTTCAAACAAGTAGAAGGGTAAAGCCCATATGACTTACATGCTCCTTATGAAACTCTCAATATTTAACATAACATGAGTGCAAAAAAAAACCAACAACAAAATGAAACTGTGGCATTAAAATGCAAAGTAATACCACAGATTTTATTAGGGATCGAGATGGAACACCGACATCATTTCTAGAGCTTGTCAGCAGAGTGACTTTCCCTGGCTTCATGACTGACAATGAATACATGGTACCCAAGAAGACAAAGTAATGCAAGGGCGGGGAACATTGCTGCGCAAAAAACTGCCACAACCCCCAATATAATTTTGACTGCAAAGGCAAGTTGTATCACCAGTTTCCAAAGGACAAACCAAGGTAAATCCTGATGATTTTTCTTCTCAAAATCCAATGATAGCAAGGTTTTTAGCACAGTGTATGAATGTGCTTATTAAGTTAGTTAATCATTGTTTAAAGGCTCCAGAGGATTGCAAAGAGCTGAATCATGACCATAAATTGGGTGAAAGAGGGCTCACCCCTGATCCATATAAAATATCTGCTGAAACAACCATAATGGTAACATTGAAGGCACTCCACCAGCCAGTCACTTTATAATAAAGGCATCCCATGCAGGGGAAGCTGAGGCTGTACTCTAATTTATTGAACCCCTGTTTACAAAAACAACATAGAATATTAACACCATTATAAAATATTAACACAACACAAATATATAAAATGCCTACATTGCTAAATAACAATACCATAGAAAGACCTAACCATTTGCCAGAAAGTGTTCAATATCCTCAAGCTGACCCAACAGACCTCATACACAAATGAGGAGTTTTGGGAGAGTTTTCAAGAAAAAGGGTAGGTTACTGGTCTAAGGAAGAAGATAATAGATTGATAGAACATATTAGGAACGAGAAAGAACCAATGAGAATGACAGAAACAGTGGGTAATTTAAAGCACTGAATTTCCACAAGGTGGGGATACTATTTCAGGGGTGAGATTTAACCCAGGAGACTAACTAGCCCGCCGGGCTAGCTAGTAAGTAAAGTGAGGTAGCCCGCATGGTTTTTAGGCAGCCCGACAATCGCGTATTTACGGCAATGTGTACAGTGCATTAGACCAACTTCTTTATCGAAAATGAGCCAAGATCGATCTTCGCCATCTGAACGTTTCAGACATGCAGTCTGAAAATTTCTTTTTCTCTTCGATTCATAGGCCTACTTTTTGTCACGCTCTTTCTTCTCCGAACTAGATTTCGCCTTCTTTGGCGGCGGTTCGTTGATCCCAGAAATAAAATTCCACATTTTCGGATCAACAACCGTCACCTTGACAATACACGTAATTTGTAGCGAGTGTCTTTTTCACTCCTCCTGAAAAAGGTAACCTTCAGGAGTGTGAAAATTACCGGACCATCAGCCTCATCAGCCATCCCAGCAAGGTCCTCCTGAAAATAATACTCAACAGGTTGAAACCCCAAGCTGAACAGATCATAGCTGAAGAACAATCAGGATTCAGGGCAGGGCGAAGTACCACTGAGCAGATTTTCAACCTCAGAATAATCTGTGAGAAATACCGACAGCACCAACAACATCTATATCATGTGTTCATAGACTTCAAGAAGGTGTTTGACCGAGTCTGGCATGCAGCTCTATGGGCAACAATGAAAGTGTACAACATCAGCCCTAAAATTATTGAAGTCATCAAAAGCCTGTATGTCAAGGCTACCAGTGCAGTCCTCCACAACAGCGCCATCGGTAACTAGTTCAGAACAACAATCGGTGTGCGTCAAGGATGCCTACTCTCTCCAACACTATTCAACATCTTCCTAGAGCGCATCATGTCAGATGCTCTTGCAGACCATGAAGGCACAGTCAGCATAGGGGGTAGAGCAATCTCCAATCTTCGTTTTGCAGATGACATTGATGGATTGGCTGGAAAGGAACAAGAACTTGAACAGCTGGTACAGAGGCTTGACACCACCTCCAGAGCCTATGGAATGGAAATAAGTGCAGAGAAGACCAAAATGATGACCAACAACACCAATGGCATCAACACGGACATCAAAGTCCAAGGCCAATCCCTCAACACAGTGCATAGCTTCAAATATTTAGGAGCCATTGTATCAGACAATGCGTCCCGACAGGAAGTCCTCTCCAGGATCGCACAAACAACTGCTGCCCTGACAAGGTTGAAGCCCATTTGGAAAGACAGGACCATCAGTCTACATTCCAAAGTAAGACTACTTCGCTCCCTTGTCATCTCCATCTTCCTATATGCTTGCGAAGCATTGACCCTCACAGCAGATCTCCAACGAAGAATACAAAGCATGGAGATGAGGTGCTACAGAAGACTTCTGGGCATTTCCTATACCCATCACATCACCAACGACGAAGTCCGACAGACCATCACACAAGCCATCGGGCAACACGATGACCTGCTAACAGTGGTGAAGAAACGGAAACTCCGATGGTATGGCCACGTCACCAGATCATCAGGCCTTTCAAAGACTATTCTGCAAGGCACAGTGCAAGGAGGTAGAAGAAGAGGGAGACCGAAAAAGAGGGAGACCGAAAAAGAGGTGGGAGGACAACATTCGAGAATGGACTGGTTTGACACTGAGCGAAGCCATCAGGGCTTGTGAGGACAGAGAAAGATGGAGTATGTTGGTTAAACGATCATCTGTGGTGCCCCTACGACCTTCGGGTTACGGGACAGGATAGGATAGGATAGGATAGGTCTTTTTCCCAAACAAAGCAGACTGAGCGCTTGGCGTGAAAGGGAAGTAGGCAAAGGGAAATAACGCTCGCGTATGCTTCATACTCGTAGCAGACGAACAGTGACCTAAAAACGCTCTCGCTTCGGACCGAGCTTCTAAAAGTCTGCAAGTAGTATCATTTTTTTTTAGGTCGCCAGGCGGGCTGGCTCAATTATAAAGTGAGGTCGCCCACGCCGGTTTTAAGTCGCCTCGGGCGACCGCTAAATCTCACTCCTGCTATTTATATAGAAAACTCCAGCAACCCAACGGGGGTTACAAGGATTCAGTGCAGAGTAGAGTCGTCAGCTATGATTAGACATCACAGGCCTGTTGCTGATTCCATGTTCTTGATGGTCTGGTCAATGAAGGGTCTCTAAAGCTGTTCTTTTCGATCAGGCCTATTCTAAAATCCCTCAATAAACAGGCTACAGACCTTTTGATAAGATCTAAACAGGTACAGACGCAGTACAAATCTAACTGATGAGATTTTTCAGGAAACAATTTGAAATGAAATAAAAAATCTTCATTACATAAAAGTTTTGCCATTTTTGGGTACAGTGTGTAAGCATAATTATGGTAAACTATTTGGATTTGCCATGAGCTATTGGAATTCAGACCAGTTTTCAAGCGAGATCAGACGTGTTTTGTAATATGAGACATGATGCATGTAGACGGACAGTCAGTGGGTATATGCGTGTTTAAAACTGTTTTGTGTGTAACTGTTTCCTGTTAATTTATTCTGTGGGCAGTGTAATGTAGTCCATGTCACTTTTTCAGGTGTATAGTATGGAAAAAGTTTTGAAGGCGGAAAGACTGCGAGGAGAAGAAGATAACTGTGAAGAAACTGAATGCACAGTGTTACATCTTGTTGGTCGTACAGTTTAGTTGAACCGCTGTTTTAATGAAATGATATGTTTTGAACTTTACTTTACAATGAATTCAAACATGCATGTAGAATGCAAGGAGTGATCAACTAAAAACTTTGTGTACTTCTCAGTGCTTTTTATTTTTATTTCTTAATAATTCTGTCTCCTGTTCTCTCTCTCTCTCTCTCTCTCTCTCTCTCTCTCTCTCTCTCTCTCTCTCTCTCTCTCTCTCTCCTTTTTCTCATGGTAATAGACAGAGCAGCATGCTAGAAGCTTCTTGCTGAGAATACACAAGGTTCAACTATAGAACCTCCATCAGACATTTTTGCCCCACACCCACCCCCTCTCAGCCCAACAATCCCTCACCCCACATATAGCTGCACACATAAATAATCTTTAGCTGCAAAAATGTTCACTATCTGCGCAAAACAAATCCATAACTACACGTGAATTTCTGTAATAAATAGTGATCACTTGCTTACAGAAAAATTAAATTCAAAGAAATTATCTGAGGGGACAATTATAAAATGAGGGTTACCAAACTTATTTTTCACTGAACTCTTCCGCGCCAGGAAGCAAGTTTTCCAGTAGCCGCCATGCATCTCTACCTGTCGGGAGGCAGGTATTCCAGTATCCCACACTTGCATACGGTCCAAGCGAGAAAACTCCGCATTGCAAAAATATATTGAAAGCACGGTTATTTCCCATGTTAATAAAACATACGGTCACTTCCGCCAGATCGAATTTTCTTGTTCTGATGCGAATTTGGCGTGCAATTTGATTTTTAAATGACGAAAAATTGAGGACTATCAAGATCTTTCTCTCTCTCTCTCTGCTATTTTTGTGTTGAGCTGCTATAATATTTTGTGGAAATTTACCAAAAGAAATATCTAAATACTTTAATGTTTACCTAAATAGCTAAAAAAATCTTACATAAATGCTTTTTTTCAATGTTATTGTGAAAATTCAAGAAAAAAATGCGAAAGAGGCTTTCATTTAGGAATTTTTTCAGTTTTTATTATTAAACAAACATAAAATGTATATAGTTTTGTAAAGAAATTAGTTTTCTATAAGTAAGCCAAATTTCATATCAATAGGCCTGCAATGAGCTAGGCAAGAGCCGATTTTGTACAACTAGTGGTTTTCACAACAGTCTGGCCCTGCAGGCTCAGGCCAGCAATGATGCTTAGCTGCTGCACGCTCAGGCAGAATAGTGTTAAAACTCATTACCTCACACATACAACCCAAGTTTCACAATAATCTGATCAGTAGTTTGGGAGAAAACGAATGATCAAACTGCAATTTTATAAGAGCTTAAAGAAGGGGATCACGGCGTCAGGAATTAGGTTAATCCATGTCATTGACCACCTATGACATAAGGAGTGTCCAGCCCCTTCCCCCCCCTACCCCTTCCCTTATAAAATACTTACCTTCTTATATCAGGTAAAGTTTATGTCTTACTCAGACTACACGTACGTAATATACCATAAGTAAAGCCAAGCTTACTTGATTTTGGTGTCAATCCTCTTTATGGGAGGAGAGAAGATGCGCACTCTTGGGGTCGTTTTTGTGACAGGCTTTGACCAGAGAATAACCCATTTCCTACAAACCGAGACAGAATCAGCCGAAACAGATAAAAATATTATGCAATTTTTACAACAAATTCTATAATTCTGAAAGGTGAAAATACAAACATGGTAAAAGTTTTCAATATAATAAAAAAAAATGAAAGGCAAGTTGGGAGGCTTGAGAAAACAGTTTAGTTTCAAAACAATTTTATTTCTTCTTTTTGAAGGTGAGAAAACTCCATGGAATTGAGGAGAGAAGAGAAAATTTAAAGATTAAGTTCAGATCACAGAACTAGACTTCCTTTTATTCAAAAGCTATCAAATTTGGACAAACAAAAACAAGATGTTACCTACGAAAACTAAAAAGGCAAAACCCATATGACTTATGAAACTTGCAATATTTAACATGAAAATGAGCGTCCCCCCCCAAAAAAGAAGAGAAAATGGCATTAAAATGCACAGTAATACTGACTTTGATCTTTTGATGCTTTTGACTTGAGATGGCTTTGACCTCCGGCTCCAAATAGACACATGTACGGTCAAATAAACTACAGCAGAAGTTGTTTTATGCCCACAAAACAGTGACCTTGGGATGACCTTGACTTCCCATGACAAAGAGATGACCTTGAACTTCATGTGACCTCTGATGCTTATGTATGATCAAATAACCCAGTGTTATTATATACTATGGATTAAATATACGGCCATTCCACTGTACGATCAGAATTTTTAAAACATTTTTGTTAAGACTAAAATGACCTTGACCTTTATAAGATCAACTCAAAAACTGAAAGTATATGAAAGGTCTATTATCCCTGCATACAAAACGTGTGGATTTTATAACTCTCATAGTTTAGGGTCAGGGTCAAGGTCACTTCAATGTACTTATATGAACCAAATTTAGACAACTCTAGTAACCTTGCCCTTAGAGCAAGTTTGACTAAATTTGCATAGGATGTGTCTCATTGATATCTATCACGCATCAAAAAATAAAAAACTCAATATGAATATCTTAGAAAAAAAGTTAGCTTTTGTGAAGATTTGTCATTTTTTCACTAACGTTTGCTGACCCTGTGACCTTGACCTTGAAGTGAAGTCATTATCATTTTTGAGGTCGATATGCACCATCCTACCAAGTTTGGTTGCAATAGATGAATTAGATTCTGAGAAATTAATCCACTTGCAAGTTTCTCACAGACAGACTGCAGACAGGTAAATGGCAGATGGCGGACGGCAAACAAAAAGACGGAGGGACAAAAACTAAATTTAATATAATTTTTGGGTTACTTAGTACTCATCTTGCGCAGATTTGCACAAATCTGGAGAACAGAAAAAAAAAAAAACTAGAAGGAGAAAGCCCATATGACTCACTTCCTCCTTATGGTTGCAATATTTAACATGAAAATGAGTGCCAGAAAAAACAAAATGAAACGGTGCCGGTGGCATTAAAGTGTTGTTTAGAATAAACATAATTTTAAAAATATGTATTTTTGTGCGCCTGTGTCTTTGGTATTCGAAGGGCACAGTGCAGCCAGAAATAAACATTTGACTTTTGAAATAATATTGTGAGTAATGTTCTAATTAGAGATTTGGGTATTAGTATTAGCTTTTCTTTGCATTGACAGAGCAGCGCTTGTGCTCGCAACAGTAGCGGCAGCTTACGTTCTGGTTTCCTTTTACGAAGAAGTCTGTACATTTTAACTTTGAAGAGTGGTGCAAGCAGGTGCCTGCGGCTGCCATTGGTGTGCTAGTAGACAATGGGTTTGATAACTATCAGGTGTTAATCAACACCACAGATGAAGACTTGACAGAGCTTGACCTAAAACGGGGGCACCTATGCACACCTCCACCTTGGAACTCAAGCGTCAATCCCCTACATCATCGTCAATGAAAGCGTCTCTGTCCAGTCTACATCTCTCTAGTCATGGTTTGACTACTAAGCCTGAGGGCACGCTTCAAGACTTGCTGCAGATGTCTGACACTCCTACGGCGAGTGGCAGTGGTCGCGTTGACCTTGACCCTACCTCTTTCCTTCAGACCAGGCGCTCAGGTAAGCCTGCTTTGCGGATCATGGATTTTCTTAACATGAACAACTGGCAGTAGAAGTAGGAAGTGGAACTGGGTGCGGGTGTGACCAGTCGCCTCCCACGCCAGAGGCCTCGACTGGAAGTTGTGTCGCCGGCGCAGTGGATTGCTGCAAATGTCAGGATCATGGCCACATTGCTGGAGATGGGCTATCTCTCTGCGGATGACACAATGGATTACCTGGCGTATACGATCAAGATTGGGGAAATGGCGGCCGATACATGTGGTCCTCAGTCTTGGTATATGATGATCAGTATCGTCAGAACCAGTGCTTGGCGAAAAACAAAATGAAATGGTGGCATTAAAATGCAAAGTAATACCCACTTTGATCTTTATGCCTTGACCTCCAGATCCAAATACACTCATGTACCTTGACCCTCATGTGACCTCTGGTGGATGTCTGATCAAATATCCCAATGATATTGAATCTATCATATCTTATCCTATCCCGTAACTCTGAGTCGTTGGGGCACCACAGATGATCATTTAACCAGCGTACTCCATCTTTCTCTGTCCTCAGCAACCTTGATGGCTTTGCTCAAAGTCAAGCCAGTCCATTCTCGAATATTTGCCTCCCACCTCTTTTTCAGTCTCCCTCTTCTTCTACCTCCTTGCACTGAGCTTTGCAGGATGGTCTTTGCAATACCTGATGAATTGGTGACAAGGCCATACCATCGGATTTCCGTTTCTTCACCACTGATTAATTAAACAATAATTAAATAAACAGTTAAATAAATAAACAGCCATTCCATTGTACGATGACCTATTTTTTGTATGTTTCTGCAAGGCCTAAAAGGACCTTGACTTTCAAAATCAACACAAAAACAGGACATATATGAAAGATCAATCTGTCATCTCTAAATACAACAAGTTTGGACTTAATATCTCTCATAGTTTAGGGTCAAGGTCACTTCAAAGTATCTATTCTAACCGACTTTGGACATCTCCAGTGACCTGGACCTTGGTATAAGGTTGACCCAATTTCTATAGTATGTGTGTCTCATTCATATTTATCATGTACCAATGAACATAAGTCCAATATTAATAAACTAGATAAAAAGTGAAATTTTGTGAAAAATTTTCTTTCTTTTTTTTTAACCAACATTTGTGATCCTGACCTTAAAGTGAAGTCATTAATTCATTGATCATTTATGAGGTCTCATGTGTATAAACCATCTTACCAAATTCTATTGTGATTGTTGAAATCCTTTCCCAGTTAACCACAATTTCGGGGCCCGATTGGGCAAATGGAAATTGGAAACCGACTCGGGCCCCATTCGGGCAAAGATCGGGCGATCGTCAGGCTACCCGAAACTTACCCGATCGTTATCCCACGGTCGCCGAACAGTAGCCCGACTTTTGATAAAGATTGGGCGATCGTCGGGGTACCCAAAACTTACCCGACCATAACCCAACCTTTGCCGAACGGTAACCCGATTCCGGCAAAGATCTGGCATACGTCAGGATACCCAACACCAACCCTATTGTAACCCAACTTAAACCAGAAACAATCCTGATAATGCCCCATCCCTGGCCAGTGCTGATTTACCCTAAAATCATATCCCACATATTGTTTATGATATGTGATTGCATGAAGAAAGAATTGAGATGTCTGTTGTTAGTAGGGACTGTCGGCACAGGCGTTTTTGTTTTCGGAAGTCCTTGGTGTGTCCCCACTGAAGTATTTACACCCCATTTCGATAACGATATATATTAACGTGATCTTCATCGCTATCGAAGTCGTTTGTAAATACATAAACGAAAGGCAAAGCCCCCAAAAATAACCACAGCGGAATGGGTTTTCGCAGGCAAACACAATATCCAAGCACATGCAACTGTAGAAGAAAATAACTGTAGAAATCTGGCGTCTAAGGACAACCGGAAAAGACCAGCAGTAATGGGCACGGAAATTTACCCTTGGCTTATAATGTATAAATAAATACAATAGTTAAAAGAAACACTTTAACAATATTTTACATATTGCATGATAAAAATTAAGAATTATAAGCACAATTAAATAATGATAACTTGCTGAATTGATTTTGTATAAATATTTTTCACATACGTACGCCGCAGCAAATGTGAAGCAGACGAAACAGTCCACAGACAGTTTAGCCAATGAGAAGCGAGAGTAGGCCTATGTTAGCTTGCACGCAGCGTGGCTTTGTGGTGGGGCAGAATCAGGTGAAAGGCGGGAGAGCGAATCGTTACGCATCCACATTTCTGGACTCCGCTACGCATTGGGTTTTTGTAAGGCAATATCGGGCCTCTACTCTAGCCAGACAAAAGTCGGGATTGTAGAAGTTATGATAGAGAAATATAGAAGGTTGCATGCATACGTCAGTCCAGATTCAGCTTTTCTCTTCCTTTATTCTCACTCTCAGTTGGCCTTATATAGCAGTTATAGTGAACACATAACATAGACATTCATACATGGACTATGCAAGTAAATTCAGTTAATGAATTAATAAGATTCATTCACACAAAACACATAACTGAGTTGTAATCTGCTACAGGGATAAGTACTGTGCCCTACGTGGCGCGAGTGGGGCCAAGATCGGGCTGGTTTGCTGGGATCATATCCTATCCTATCCTGTAACTCGAAAGTGGCTGGGGTACCACAGCATACTCCGTCTTTCTCTGTCCTCAGCAATTCTCATGACTTCGCTCAGTGTCAAGCCAGTCCATTCTCGAATCCGCCCACCTCTTTTTCTGTCTCCCTCTTCTTTTGCCTCCTTGTACTGTGCCTTGCAGGATGGTCTTTGCAAGGCTGATGCTCTGGTGATGTGGCCATGCCATTTGAGTTTCCCTTTCTTGACAACTGTGAGCATGTCATCGTGTTGTCCAATGGCTTGTGTGATGGTCTGTCTGACTTCGTCGTTGGTGATGTGCTGGGTAGAGTCTTCTGTAGCATCTCGTCTCCATGCTTTGTATTATTCATTGTAGGTCTGCTGTCAGAGTCCATGTTTCGCAAGCATACAGGAAGATGGAGATGACAAGGGAGAGCAGCAGCCTTACCTTGGAATTTAGACTGACGATACTGTCTTTCCAAATGGGCTTCAACCTTTTCAAGGCAGCAATTGTTTGTGCGATCCTGGAGAGGACTTCCTGTCGGGACCAATTGTCTGATACAATGGCTCCTAAATATTTGAAGCTTTGCACTGTTGAGATAGGTTCTGAGATATTAATCCATCTGCAAGTTTTGCACAGATAGGTTCTGAGATATTAATCCACCTGCAAGTTTTGCAAAGACAGGCGAATGGCAGATAGGCAGACGGACGGACTGAAATTTTTGTTAACTGTCATTTTTGGACAATTTTGGACTCATCTCGCAAAGATTTCTAAAAATCTTGAATTTGTTGTGTTAGTAGATGAGTACATAGATTCTATGCATTTTAGTCAACAAATGGGGATGAGGGGTGAGGGAACATAGTCTCACATTGTTATGCATGCTAGTCAAAAAGCACAAATGGTTGGGGGAAGTAGGGGAGGCAATCTAAACGGATTCTGAAACATACTTCTCTCTGCCATTGTCCACATTGGTACCAGCATCCGCATCACAGCCCAGGATTCTTACGATTGCACCAGGATTGTACGTCTCATATATCTGCACAGCTACTGGATATACGGACTCTTCAAACTTCACTTCTGAAATACAAAAAAATTAAAACAAAAGGAAAAATTTACAAAACATTTTTTAAAAAAAGAATCTGTGACATGTTCATATAAACAGGCAAGCATACACCGGATCAATTCTTGATTCAATTAATCAATCTTGTAAAAGATAATAAAGTTGTCTTATCTTATCAATCGGGGTAGATCAGTAGCCCAGAGTGGTTGACATAGCCCGTGATACAGCAAACTGGGCTCTTGGGTAACTTAGGTTTGATCTTCATTGCAGAACTGCTCTTTGAGCTGGCAACTATGCTAAATAAGATGCACAATTTATGTGAAGAGAAAATGACAGTTTATTGGTATACCTCATGAATGTATCATCTGATAGCAAATCTGTGAAGAAAAAATAATGAACACATATTGCAAAATCTACCTACCTACAAAATCCTCAGCATTCAAGCTGGACGGGCTAGGCATTTTGGTATATGGTTTGAATGCAGAAGGCACTATTTTCCACCATGGACCATAAGTACGCTGCAACAAAAACATATCATGTTCCTAATAAGAAAATTTACACAAACTATAAATAGTTATAGGTTCATTACTCACTCTCTCGATGCATAACCACACACATAGTAATATACTTATTTCTTTTCTTTTTTTAAATTAGTGCCTACATCTAACTGCTCATCCATTTTTAACTTCTTCTTGTGCATATTAGCAAGTCTTGGTACATTTTTATTCATTAACTGGGCAGCGCATAGCTAATTCAGACTTAGAGCAAAGAAAATAAGTTTAAACTGCTCTTACAAAGACACATGCTTGTGTGAAGTCACCGTAGCTGGGATATATAGAGCACTTTCCAGCCAGATTATATGCTGCATATGACATCCTTGCCTCAGCACCATACTGTGAGCTGAAGTCTGTCACACAGCTGCCAAACATTCTTATAATCAAAGGATCCCATTTGAGTTGACCATCACCCACAGCAGACATTTTTACAAACTGAAACAAACAATAGTAGTAAAGTTTTGTAACAAAAGCCATATAAAGTACCAAGCAAATAATGTTATTTTCTTCACACAAAAACCACTACAAAGCAAGGTTTATTCTGGAAGAGTGTTATAATACCGTTAAAGTTTCACGCTGCCAGCATGAGTTGCCTCCCTTGATAATGCAGTTACTGTTAAATTTCACATTGCCTGAAGAGTAGCCCCCCTTGATTACAAATCCTTTCCCAAATGATGGTTACTTAACAATAAAATAAGCTGGAAAACGTATCACCTTTGCATATAAATAACTAATAACATTGTTTAGTAAGTTATAACTTGGCAAGAATTTTGCGTGACTGTTTAGTTTAAGAAATTTTTATTTGTATTTGAATCGTGTTATTTAGTTGTAATACGCAGGAAGGCGAATTTCAGTTGCAGTGGTTGTAGTGGCATCTGTTTGTTATGTAATAATTCTTTGGACGGACTCGGACGTAGATGGACGAGTTAACATAATGTAATATTTTTTATAGTCTGCAATCGCAGATGGAATTTAAAAGATATGGATGATCGCATTCACCTTAATCTGCTTCCCCCATCACCCTACCCCTAAACAATCCCATCCCTGAAGCAGTACCCACAAGAGCAGTTGAAGGCCTATAAACTGTTATTATGTATCCATTGGGATTTTAAAAAAGACAAGAGGTTTCATACTCGTATGCAATCTGTTTTAATTCTGGGATGGAGGTAATAGGTTCTTTTTCCTTTAGTGTCCATAAATCATATTCGACAACTACATGACATATTTGCGGGTATTTTGCTGTACTGTGCAATGGGGGTTTATTCACTAGAGACAAGGAAAAAAAGGAAAAAAAAACAAGTAGAGAGCACCTAACTGAAATCAAATGTAGCACCTAAATGAAATAAAATAGGAAGCTGCTGGATGTGTAGCTGCAGAAGGCGCTAATTGTCCTAAAACCTCAGGACATCCTAATGATGCACCAGGTCCAAAAGTCACAGCTGCTTTAAAAAATGTTTAAAAAATTTTTTTTTAAAGGATTGCTTTATGGGTGCTTAAGTTGGTTTAAGTACCCTCTCCATGAATGTGTTGAGGGCGGGGGACTGAGCAATTGTGGAATGGAGGGAGTTCCAGTCGTGAACGGTGCGAGGGGAAAAACAGTAGTTGCGGTAGTCTGTGTGGCACTGGATCCGCTGTTATTGCTTGGGATGATGGCTTCTTCAATCATTTGATGGCATATGCTTCAGGCCGGGACAACATACAATGGTGAGGTAATTGCTAATCTTGTACAGCATGGTAAGCCGGGGCATTGGCATCATTGTTCAAGCGTGGGCCACTGTAGCTGCTGTAGCTTATCGCTGACGCAGGAGCTGTTCTTATGTATGTTCAGGACAAACTTGGCTGCCTGTCACTAGATCTTCTTAAGGTTTGGGATGAGCTTGCTGGTGTGAAGAGTTGTGCTGGCATACTTCACAATGGGGCAAACCATCGCCTTGTATGTGTATGCCAGCTCCTTTATTTTGGTAGAGGTTCCTTCTCAAGAAGCCCAAGACTTGCTTGGCTTTGGTAGAGATGTTGTCGACATGTTGGCCCCAGGATATGTCTGATTGCAGAGTGACTCCGAGGTACTTGGTAGAGTCAATGCATTCTAGAGTGTGGCAGTGGAGAGTGTAACTTGAGTTGGCGTGGAGGGGGGCTTTCTACTACGGTCAAGGCTTAATAAAGTCTCCTAGGAATTAGCAATTACCCCCAACCACTCCAAACCTTTAGGAATTTCGAATTAGCCAATGGCAAGCCAGTGCAAATGGTCAATTTAAAATGTTGCACAACAGTTATGATAACTTCCATCCAATTCTATTCATCTGCTTTAACAAGTTCAAAACTCAGCTGCTCATCTGGTTTTCAAAAATAAAATTCTGATCATATCACACCCTTCCTACATTCTATCCACTGGCTTCCTGTATGTCAGAGAATTACCTACAAAATCTGTACTTTCTGTTACAAGTGCGTCCATGGATTAGCCCCTTCCTACCTCATCTAGAACATTCACTTCTACAAGCCATATATAGACATCTTCATTCTTCCTCTGACACCCTCATGCTACAAATACCCCGCGACAAACTCTCCTCTACAGGCTATCGATTCTTTTCACTGCTTGGTCCTTCAACTTGGAACTCTCTTCCTCTCTATCATTATCATCATTAATGCCTGTCAAACCTGCCAGGGTATGGGCCACCAACAACAGCTCTCCAGAGTCCTCTGTCCTGTGCCATTCTTTCTAACTGACTCCAGGTGTAGCCCATCTTGGCAGTGTCGGCCTCTAGGTCGCGTCGACAGTTGTTTCTTGGACGGCCTCTCTTTCGCTTTCCTTGGGGGTTCCACTTCAGCGCCTGCCGGGTGACATTCGTCGCTGGTTTGCGTAGGGTATGCCCTTACCAGCCCCATCTCCTTTTCCTGATTTCATCTTCAGCAGGGAGTTGTCGGGTCCTTTCCCAAAGGTTGGCGTTGCTGATGGTGCCAGCTTAAAAACTTATGTCTTCCTTTAAAATGTCTGATCTCATCTCTCATCACCATCATCATTCCTTCTTTTCTGATTCAGACCACCACCATCACACCGCACACCCCCCTACACTTCACTCCTTAGCTGCTCTACGTCTCTCCCTCGCCTTTTATATTTTACTTGTAAATATTCTTTTTCATGTTTGTGTTATGTCTTTCCATAGTTTATTAGTGTCTTGGTTTTGTTTCACTTTCTGTCATATGTATTTCAATGTTAACGGTAAGTATATTTATGCGTGAGAACTGTGCTTTGAACTGATGTCATTAGGAAAAAGCGCTATATAGTCTTAATAATATTAATAGTAGTATAGTACTTAGTATATCCTATCTTATTCTATCATGTAACTCGAAGGTCGTTGGGGCACACAAATGATCGTTTAACCAGCGTACTCAATCTTTCTCTGTCCTCAGCAATCCTAATGGCTTTGTTCATTGTCAAGCCAGTCCATTCCCGAATGTTGTCCTACCACCTCTTTTTTTGTCTCCATCGTCTTCTGCCTCCTTGCACCGTGCCTTGCAGGAAGGTCTTTGGAAGGCATGATGCTCTGGTGATCTGGCCATATCATCGGAGTTTCCATTTTTTCACCATTGTGAGCATGTCATCGTGTTGTCCAATGGCTTGTGTGATGGTCTGTTGAACTTCATCGTTGGGTTATAGGAAATGCCCAGAAGTCTTCTGTAGCACCTCATCTCCATGCTTTGTATTCTTCGTTATAGATCTGCTGTGAGGGTCCATATTTTGCAAGCGTATAAAAAGATGGAGATGACAAAGGAGCGCAGCAACCTTATCTTGGAATGTAGATTGATGGTCCTGTCTTTCCAAATGGGCTTCAACCTTGTCAGGGCCGCAATTGTTTGTGTGATCCTGGAGAGGACTTTCTGTCGGGGCCCACTGTCTGATACAATGGCTCCTAAATATTTGAACCTATGCATTGTGTTGAGGGATTGGCCTTGGACTTTGATGTCCATGTTGATGCCATTGGTGTTGTTGGTCATCATTTTGGTCTTCTCTGCACTTATTTCCATTCCATAGGCTCTGGAGATGGTGTCAAGCCTCTGTACCAGCTGTTCAAGTTTTTGTTCCCCTCCTGCCAATCCATTAATGTCATCCGCAAAACGAAAGCTGAAGATTGCTCTACCCCCTTTCACTGAGCCTTCGTGATCTGAAGGGACATCCGACATGATCCGCTCTAGAAAAATGTTGAAGAGTGTTGGAGAGAGTAGGCATTCTTGACGCACACCGATTGTTGTTCTGAACCAGTTCCCGAAGGCAAGTTGTTGTTGAAGACTGCACTTGTAGCCTTGTCATACAAGTAGTAGTATAACACAGAGAGTGAAGTAGAGAAGGACCTAGGAGTCTTTGTAGACAGGCAGCTCAACTTTAAGAACCACGTTGCCCAAGCTACCGCAAAGGCCAACAGAGTTCTCGGCGTAATCCGCAGATCCTTCGACCACCTGACAGAGGACACCTTTATTCAGCTGTATAAGTCCCTGGTGAGGCCCATGCTAGAGTACGGCCATTCAGTCTGGCAGCCCAACCTTAAGTCACTCTGTGGTGAGGTTGAAGATGTGCAGAGGAGAGCAACCAAGCTTCTTGCCTCAATTAAAGACAAGCCATACCCCGAGCGACTAGCTGCCCTGAAGCTGCCTAGTCTGGAACACCGTCGTAAGAGAGGAGACATGATCGATGTCTATAAGTACATTCATGGCATCTACGACACAGACAGGCCACAGCTGGAGCGATTCCAGGGCAGAGACACGAGGGGGCACAGCTTGAAGCTTGCAAAGGCGCGCTGCAGACTCAACGTCAGGCAGAACTTCTTCTCGCAGAGAGTTGTCTCCACCTGGAATGCCCTCCCTGACGAAGTGGTGACAGCTCCCTCAGTAAATGCCTTCAAGAACAGGCTGGACACCCACTGGAGCGATCTGCCATCCCTCTACGATCCCCACTGTCACCAATAGGCAACAACTCATATAAAGACTATTTAAAATTGCCACCTTTAGTGCTTTAGTATATACTTTAGTATATATCTTACACAAGATTAAATGCCACGCATGCCACAGTTAAAAATAGCAGTTAACAGTAGAACCGATGAACTGGCCATCCGGCCTCAAACATCGAAAACATCAAGTATCAAGTATCAAGTAAGTATCAAGTATAACTTGGTTTCATTCAATCGCGCAAAATTGACACTAAACTGTAACAATACTGAACAGAATCAAAGACGATTCCGCACCAAAATAATAACTGTTGAATTCATTGGCATTGGCAATATAGCCACAGAGAACGTAGGTACACTTAAGCTCATATTAAATATATTTATACTTACCACGAAATAAGCCTCAAAGAAAAAAACCAAAGAACAAACTTTCACAGACGAACTAAGCAGCCATATTTAAACAAAAAGTAGATGATTAAGTAGGGCTACCACATTTAGATTCGTATAATCACAAAATACGCTTTAATTTTCGACAAACAAAATTATATCTTAAGTATAAAAAACATCCAATATATGTTAACATTAATATATATTTGTGTATTCCTTCAGTGCTCTAAATATAATTGAATAAATTTGCATGCAGCTCTGTCTGCGGAGTTCAAAGGTTGCACTTTTGCTTTCTGCTGCAGAAGGACTGTTGACTTTGGACTTCGAGAACAAGAATTTCTTTTTCATTCTCCAGGATGGTGGAATATCGTTCACAGGGTCCGATTGCTATTCTTGAAGTGGATAATCCTCCTGTCAATGCACTCAGGTTTGTATAAACCTGTGCATACCACACACAATTATTTTCATGTACATTTTCACAAAAGACCAAGTTTTTAAACAATTATAACCAAACAGAGAACACTAACTATACACATAAAAATGGTTGGTTGGTATAAAACAACCAACCAACCTATTAACAACCAACCAACCAACCATTTTTATGTCTGTAGACAATAATGTTCTCTGGTTATATAATTTAATTTAATGTCGTATACAAACAGGGACATAAAAAAGCTGCAAAGCCTAACATAGTCCCTTGAACTGAACTGAACATATAATTGTTTATACTTGTAGGTCATTGGAGTATGTGCCTATACATTACATGTGTATACATACTGTGTGTGTGCATGAGAATATGTGCATGTATATGGCATCAAGAATTAAGGGATAAACAGCTTAAGGAAATGGTTGACAGGCAATCCCAGACTACATAACAATAATAAGTAAGTAATAATAATAATTAGCATTTGTAAGGCGCCTACCCTGCGGATCTAGGCGCGCACACACCAACATTCATATGATCATATTACGTTCATATTTTATATATAATACTAGACAGCATACAAATGCACGCACAAACACAGACACAGGACACCCACACAGACACACACAAAACAAGAATACTAAATGAAGAAAGAATGTAAATTATGTAAAGTACTGCTGAAAGAAAAAGGTTTTCATGTTGCTTTTAAAACTTTGAATTGAAGGAGAGTGTCTGACATTGGAAGGAAAGGAGTTCCAGAACTGAGGTCCATAGACAGAAAAAGAGCGGAGACCATGTGATTTCCGTTTATAGTGGCATTGGTGATGTATCCACATCACATACACATGTATGTGTGTATGCACGTGTGAATGTGATGTGGATTCATCATTGCATGTGTATGTGTGCCAGTGTACATTTAAGATTTCATTGTCAAAGCATTTATGCATCATTAATTTATAGATTTTTTTTCAATTTTATTAATTATTTAGGCAGCTTACATGCATCATATTATTTATTTGTTTTAATTCATTAACTTACATGAATATTTTTGATGACCTAACTCGTCCGTCAACCATGTGATCACTTATGCCAAATATGAGTGGTTGTCATCACCATAGTGATGTTTTTTTCTCTGTATAGTTAAAAAAGAAACACAAAATACACAAACACTCAAAATGTTAGCTGTTGACTAATAATAATTTTTTTTTTTAACAAATTTAATTTTTTTTTATAAATAGCGTAAAACCAAATTTAAAGCTTGTTCTAAGTGCTTGCACGCATTCACACACATACACTAGTAAGGATTAGTATTTAAACAATATGGTACAACATTATGAGATAAAACACATTAGGCATCGTAAGAAATAATAACAAACATAATAATAATAATAATAATAATAATAATAATTTTAGTTATAAAGCGCATTATCAAACAATAGTCTGCTCAAGGCGCATCAAACACACTCGCACGCACAGTACAATAGATAGAATACAATCCAAAAATAAAATTAAAAACAAAATTCATTAAAATTTAAAATAAGAAATTGGAAGTAAACCTCACGAATGCAATAGTCGCATTAAAACAATGTACTTTATGTCGTTCAGCAGTTACCTTCCAACTCTAAGAGTGGTCATCCATCAGGCACTAACCCGGCTCAACATTGCTTAACAAATCATTTCTAGTGTGTGCACAAACCACTACGCTATCTATCTATCTATCTATCTATCTATCTATCTATCTATCTATCTATCTATCTATCTATCTATCTATCTATCTATCTATCTATCTATCTATCTGTCTGTCTGTCTGTCTGTCTATCTGTGTCTGTCTGTCTGTCTGTCTATCTGTCTAATTCCTCAACCTGTTGTGCCGTTGTGGAGACATGAGGGATCGAATCTTTCACAGAGAGTTTTCTAATCTACTGCCCCCACTCAAATAGCATGCTCATGTAGAACATTAAATTACCTTTCAGAAACATTTAAAGTGTAAACTTTTACTCAGGTATTTTTCTGATACTTCTCTAGCTAGAAATTTTAGTAAATTTTTAGGATCGCAAACCAGATTTGCCTGGCAAATGTTTGTAAATCAGTGCAGTTCCCCCTCTTTGCAGTGAATGGGTTAAAAATTTATTTAAATCATGATTTTGCCTTTTCCCCCTACAGCCTCCATGTGCGCCAGGGCCTGAATAATGGCATCAAAAAGGCAGCACAGGATAGGACTGTCCAGGCAGTCATCATAATCGGCAAGGGGCAGTCAACATTCATGGCAGGAGCTGACATCAGGGAGTTCAACAAACCCCCTCAAGGTTTCCATTATCTTTGAACAATGTTCACAACAATATGCATGTAACTATATATATATGTTGTATTGTAATTCAAATCCCATCCTAGCTAGTCCAAAACAGTATTAGTATCTGCCAGTATAGCAGATAGTTTATGGGTTTTTATATTTTGTTTGGAGGAGAGTGGGAGGGAGGTTTCTGGAAAGTTGGGCGGGGGATGGGGGGTGTGTAAATACATGGTTGTGGGGGCTCTCACTGACTTTGTATTTAAAAGTAGCAAGTAGACTGGAAAATGGCATACAAGTACACTGCAAAATGGTGTCCTTGTAAACTGCAAAATGGTGTACATTCTCAAGCTCTTGAAGCGCTGGTAAATGTCGCATTAAGTGCTCAAGCTTAATTGTTACTCAGTATTTTTAAAAAAAAATGTCAATCGGTATTTTGTTCATGCAGGCCCATGGCTGACAGAAGTAGGTCAGCAGATTGAAGCATCAGAAAAGCCTGTGGTGGCCGCAATACGAGGAGCAGCACTAGGAGGAGGACTGGAAGTGGCACTGTTTTGTCACTATAGGGTGGCTGTTCACACTGCAAGGTATAACTTCCTTGGTTTGGGATTTTGGTTTTCTCTTTCCAGCCCCCACTCTCCTCAATCACTTTAGCATAGCAAGGTATCATTTTATGTTATTTATTTTTCAAACTCTGCAGCTGCAATAGCTCATGCATTTATCCCTTAGAAATAAAATAGCTTTGCATCGAATAACATTATTATCATTTTTAATTGCATAAAAGAAAAAGAAAAGTTCAGTGCAATTTCTGCTGGTTTTGCAGCCTTAGTAATGTTGAACATGTATATAATTATTTGTCTTTGCTAAAGTAAAGGCTCATGCTTACTTTTCATGCCTATAGATTTGTAGCTTTGAAGAAGAAACTTAAATGTGATTACATTTGTCTGCGCAGTTGCCCTTGTGGCTTACATTTGGTGTCCAATCAAATTGATTTGCTTGAAATATTCAAATTATCTTTTCTCTTTTTCCATGTGTATAGTGTGGGGCTTCCAGAAGTGCTCCTGGGTTTATTGCCAGGTGCCGGAGGGACACAGCGGTTGCCGAGGGTGACAGATGTGGCTGTTGCCATGGAGATGATTGCCACTGGCAGGCACGTGCCTGCCTTGAAGGCTAAAGAGTTTGGCATCCTTGACCAGGTATGCATAATTTAACCATTGGATCACAGTTTTGTGAAAGTAATAAAAGAAGAACTACAGATATTTTTTATCTGAGGTCTCCTTGAGTTTCATGGGCAAAAAAAGCAGTGTGAGCATTTGTTTTGACAATTTATTGCTTACAGGTACTTCAACTCATGGCCAATCATTATGTGGCAGTTCGTTGGTAGATAGGTTGATTGTACCGTTGGTCTATCTTTCTGAATTTCACTTTTATTCAAAATAATTGTGTGTTTGCATGATCTGCCTCTTTGGGATAAAACTGACAATCGTTGCTGTTGCGGTTTTTTATGTGTGAACAAAACAGAACATGACACAACACAGCACAAAATCATTTTATTTTTAAAGATTTACATAGAGGTGTGGGTGTTTGGAAATACATTGGAGTGGCTTGTCATTTTGTTCCACACTTGTTTGCAGGTAGTAGATTGCAGGAAATAAAAAAAATATAATCCAATAGGTTGTTAATTTAAAACCAGTTTAAAGCAACTCTTTTGTATTTTAGGTAGTGAAAGGAGATTTGCTGACAGAGAGCATCACCTTTGCGAAGAGTGTGATAGGAAAGCCATTGGGATCACGACGTCTGTCAACACTCCCTGTTATTGGCAGAGAAACACTGCTGCAGAAGTTTGATGGTATGGAGAGCTAATATATTTTTTTTATTATTGATGATACACTATAGTAGAAGGGACAGGCAGTATATTCATGCATACAATTGGACCAAATGCTGGTTCTCAAATATGAACTAGAAGCACTAAAGAAGGTTTGTTCCAGGCTAGTTAATAAGTAGGATATTAGTTTGTTATAGAACTAATCAAAGTCATAGTTGATATCAAATATTATACCTTTGGGAAGCTAATAAAAACAATTGATAAGAGAGTAAAATATTACATATTGTATGAGCAGCACAAATATTTTTTCCTCGGTTCTCTTTTAAGTATTTTGGTAAATGTTTCAGATGTATAGTTTTTAAATCATGACTATTACCTAATGTAGCTTGGCATGTGTGCTCTGGAAAATATATGCAGCAGATTGGTTGTACAGTTCTCCTGCAAACCATAATTATCGCTTCTGAATTTCAGCTGCCTTGAAGCAAGTGAAACAGAAACAGAAGGGTCTTATTGCACCTGTGGTGAGCTGTGCATTATTATTCTCCATTACAATAGTTCATACATGGATCATGTGGAATTACATTTATTCTTAATATCGGATGTCATTGCTTTATAAATGTCTTGTAGCACCACTCTAATGTAGTACTGTTATGTTGTTTCTCTTCTATAGTATAATTATGTCATTCATACTAGTTCTTAAAAACATGGTTGTGAAGTGAAGAAACAAGCTTGTTATTTTGTTATTTTATGTAAAATAATTTTGTCTTTCATCAATCCAGGTGTGTTTGAAAGCAGTGAGAAGTGCAGCAGAGCTACCCTACGCAAAAGGCATGATGAAGGAAATTGAACTGTTCCAAGAGCTTAAGTCAGGATCACAGTCCAAGGCCCTGAGATATGCTTTCTTTGCTGAGAGAGCTGCTCAGAAGGTATTGATAATTTTGCTTGATTTTTATGTGTATTGTTTTATCATCATCGTCAACGTTATCATCATCATCCGCAGCAGCAGCAATGTTATCATTTTTTTTCTTCTTCCAGATGTTTAAAATAGATTTTGATAATTATATTTTATTATTATTGAGGATTTTTATAGCACACTTATCTCGCTGTACTTGACCAGACTCTAGGCGCTGGCCGATACAGGATCTAACTCAAACCGCCCGACACTCCCACCCGCAGCCTTTGGGCGCATGGTCTGACGCCCGGACAACTAAGCACTATCCTGGCCAGCCAGGGATGGGGGAGAAGGACCAAGTGCATGCTGGGTGTGTTCTTCTTACCGGCACTCACCCGTCTAGGACATGAGCGTCAGGATCTTTAAAGTCCGTTATGATGGAATGTATGCGACACACAGACTAGACCTCGGTTTATACTCTCATCCGAAGGAGTAGGAAATGGAAGTAAAGTGTCTTTCCCAAGGACACAACACAATGGCCCAGCCAGGGCTCGAACCCGGGACCTTCAGATCTGCAAGCCAACGCTCTACCATTAGACCACCGTGCCTCGATGCTGTTAGAAACAAAGAACTTGTGGTAAATTACTGACATCCTATGCATAATAAATATGAAAATATCCAGTGGCATTTGCTGCTACCAACACCAATGTTTAATTTTTTTTTAAAAGTTTGAATATACTAACTTGTTCAGTTTTCATGTTTTCATTCCACCTGGATTTATGGAGGAAAAACAGAATGCTGATTTTCAGGCAGCAGGGCAATGTACCCTTAAATTTGAGGAGCTGCTCATCACTGCTCCTAACTGATCATTGATAGTACACTTTTGCCCTAACCATGCACCATCTGTGGAATAGAACTGCAAATGGACACCCAAGTTAATTACTATTGTTGCAGTGGCAGTTGCCATGTGGAGCCAATGCTTCCAACACGAAAGGTGTGCCAGTGAAGACAACTGGCGTTATTGGTGCAGGAACAATGGGAACAGGCATCACTGTCTCTCTGCTGCGTGCAGGCTTACCTGTCATCTTGGTGGAGCAGAATCAGAAGGTGTAACTATAAATAGAGCCGCTATGTTCTCTTTGCATTACACTTTTTCAGGATATTCTTAGTTTCACTGTCATAATGAGAAACAGTATCATCATATTTATTGTCATCATAATTGTGGTATGAGGTAATTCATTTAGTATCGTCGTTTCTGTCATCATCTTTATTTTCTATCTAAGACAGACAGATAAATGAGCTTCATCCTCATATTTAAGAATGAAAATGTGTCATACTAAATCAAAACGAATCTTAAACTGTAGTCAGATAACCCTCATCCCCCAGCATTAAACAACAACCCTGCTGTTTTTTATTTGGTAGTTTGTTTGTGTCTTAAATGTTTTTTATTTGGTAGTTTGTTTCTTAAATGTTTTTTATTTGGTAGTTTGTTTGTTTCTTAAATGTGCATACATCTCTTTCCAAAAACGACTATTCACTCCCTACTGTCATGGTAAGTAGACACAAACACTGTTGCATGTTAATGTTTTAGAAAATAACATTAGCAAATTGTTATGTCTGTTTAAATATCATATGTGTTTTAAATAGTTTTGGTTTGGGACTAGTTTTTGGACAAAGGAGTGGGGACAATTCAGCTGATATTGGAAGATGCAGTACATCGCAACCTAATGACAGAAGACATGGCAAGAAAGTTCAACAGCAACCTGACTCCTTCAGTTGACATGCAATCACTGGCAGATGTGGATCTGGTAATCATCAACTTTTTATTTACAAATAAATAAATAAGTAAATAGCAGACAAACAGCACATTTTAAAGGAAATATTTAGAGGAACTTAGTGTCTGTTTTCAGCTGCCAAATAGGAAGCTATAGTGTAACTCAGACTAATTTGACCAGTGTGCTTTTTAACGAAGATTTACTTGAATACATTGTCATGGTAGTTTTCTTGTTCAAACAGTGACATGTTTATGCACTGTAGTTTATAGGTCCCTTCTTCGTTATGAAATTAAATGCCATTGTCATTCTTAGTAGTGGGAAATAGTAATATGGCATACACTGTAAACATGATGTGTGTGTGTATATTTTTGTTATGTTTCTAATAAATTATCAACCAGTAACTGGTACTATGTAATAATTCAGGGAGGCAGAAGAAGTGGGAGACAGAAAAAGAGAATGGACTGGCTTGACATTGAGCGAAGCCATGAGGGTTGCTGAGGACAGAGAAAGATGGAGTACACTTGTCAAGCAATCATCTTTGGTGCCCCAACGACTTTCAAGTTACAGGATAGGATATTATGAATATATGTATGATAATTCAAGCCAAGTCTAGTAAACTGTATAGTCAAGAAATCTTTGTTCCACAAAATTCAGAGAAAATTGGTGTAAAACTTTCTGTTTTAGGTGATTGAAGCTGTGTACGAGAATACAAAACTGAAGAAAGAAATTTTCCAGAAATTGGACACGATTTGCAAGCCCTCCGCCATTCTCTGTACCAACACTTCTACCATTGATATTGACATTGTATGTTGTATATGTTTCTTCCCTCTCTGTCCCTCTCTCTTTCTTTCTCTCTGTTCAAAAATAGTTCAGAATTTACAATTGTCTGTTGAATAACTTCAGATTGTGCTACTTGTGGTGTGGAACAGGGAGTGATACATGTTTTTTCTTGTGTCAAAATCACTCACATGACAGATTTTTGTATGCGAGTAAGTAGAATAAATCCTGTTGTGTCTTGTATTTCTGTGTTCTGTGTATCGGTATTATTATTATAAATGCTGTTCTTAATTTGTCTTATGCTTTCACAACTCTTCTTGCAGATTGCTAGTGCTACAAAACGACCGGGGCAGGTTGTGGGAACACACTTTTTCTCACCGGCCCACATCATGCGGCTGTTGGAAAATGTGTATGGCACACAGACATCCCCACAAACTGTGGCAACTGTCATGGAACTGGGCAAGAGGATCAAGAAGGTGTCTGTGCTGGTGAAGACCTGTAATGGTTTTGTGGCCAACAGGATGAATGGCTTTTGGGGTGAAGAGGTGGGTATTCCTGGTTTCCTTATACAATACAGGGTAGCAGAGTTTTGAAATTGCCCATAGCAACTTTCACACAAAATAAAATGAATGGGCGAAAATGTGTCTGCCAACATTGGGAAAGTCACTACCTAATTCAGCAAAACTGGACAGAAGTATCAGCTAAGAAAAAGGGGAAGGGGTTGAGTGAGAAGATATCCAGTCACTTGTTGGGCACTCAAGCTGTGTACAGTACAGTTTTTAGCTTGCTTTGGGTGATCAGACCAGTGCTTTTAACATCCCTGCAAAGTATTGACTCACTCTTCCTAGCTTATTTTTGAATAGGTGGTTTGCAGATACCTATTTTAATGACTAAGTGGGTGTGTGTTTGGGTGAGCGTTTGCAGCATTGATTAATTGTGTGATGTAATTTTTTTTTTAAATCAGGCAGGGCTGATGTTGGAGGAAGGAGCCTTGCCTCAGCAGGTTGACAGAGTTCTGGAAGACTTTGGTATGGTGATGGGACCGTTCAAGGTTTCTGACCTTTCAGGTAAAACAGGGATTGTATCCAATGATGTGTGCATGTTGTTGGGTTGTGTGGATATGATGCGAAAGGAAGGTTCTTTGCTCTTTCCATAATACAGAAGCTATAGCAAGCTACAGTTCGTTTTTAGGCTAATTCTTTTTTTAACTGCGAGCGTGCTATTTATTTCTGAGCATTGTTTTATTGTAGAATACAAATGGCAGCTTGGAAGGCTTTGATGAGGTAAAACAGCTTAAGAAGAAAGATAAAATCTGGCCTCCCTCAGTGGACTTAAACTGTAATTGGTTTGCTCCTTATAATTATTCTTACTTATATTCCTGGAATTCAAAATATGTGACTTTTTCATTTTGTTCAAAGTGATAACATTCAAATGCTGAAATTCGGTTGTACAGGGATTGACATTGGTTGGAGCATTCGCCAAGAGCACGCCAAAGCGGTTGGCCTTAAGCTGACGTCAGATACCCGCTTTTTCAGAGGGGAGAGATACTCTGGCCTGGCTGACAAGATGTATGAAGCTGGAAGACTGGGTAGAAAAACAGGTGTGTATCGTACCAAATCTGATTGGACACCGGAGTATCATCATCATCATCATCATCATCATCATCATCATCATCATCATCATCATCATTATCATCATCATCATTATCGATCATCATTATCGACCAACATCATCATCAACATCATCATAGCCATCAACATCCTCATTATATAACTTGTAATTATCATCACTACCACCAACAAAACATCGTCATCATTTGGCAAGTACTTCAGTACAACAAAATGTGTTTCCTGCAGCCTGACAAGTTACTGGTCAGAGCGAAGCGATTGATACTGCAAGTCATTAGAAACCTGAACACTCTATATTCTTTAAATGTTTGTAAAGGCTGGAATTGTGTACGTTTATGTGAATGTTTGTATACAGGAAAAGGTTGGTACCGCTACGAAAAGCCAGGAGGCAGGACACCCATGGATGATGCAGATGTGACAAACATCATCCAGAAGCATTGTGCTGACTTGGGCATCCAGCGCCGTCCTATTTCTTCACAGGTTAGTTGCACACTGCTTGAGGTTTACATGTGGATATAGTTTTGAGGTAGAACTAAAAAGCACCAACAGTGCACACTTAGAAGCATGACTATTGTCAGAAAGAACAAAAACATAGTTTGACAGATTTCAGAGTACATTTAATTGTGTAAGCACAATAAGAACCACTGTTGGTATTTTGTGCACTTTTGTGCACAATTACCAGAATTAGAATTACTGAAGAAACTGAACTGACTGAGCTATCACTTTGCAGTTTCTCTTAAGTCAACTGGATGCCATAGTGGCCCTGTATCAGGACAGACCCAGACGGTTCTACCTTTTGAAATGTTAAAGGTCAACATCATTGAAACATAAAACTGAGCACAAAATATCTACATAATAAAAGAAGTCACATGCCAAACAACATTTTTCCGAAAAATACTGCCTTTTTTAAATATTTAATAAAATCTACTTCGAATAAACTTTTGCACCTTCGAAAAGCCCGCTCACGTGACCACATGGCTCGTGACGTCAACTGCTGTAGACAATATGGAGTCCGATAGTGCCCCTTCTCTACCAAAACGCAGGAAAACGAAGAGCAGTGACCTATATTGTGCCGTTGGAGGTTGTACAAACAAACAAGCGGATGGGTTAACATTGCATAGGTTTCCAAAAATCGAAGAAGTGCGAAATAAGTGGGTGAGATTCGTGCAGGAAAAGCGTGTAAACTTCGGTCCGAAGTACGGGACACCAACTGCGTCGCAAAACACTTCGCTGAAGACTGCTACCCCCCAAGTGCCACTTTAATGCGGAGCTTTGGGATGAAAACAATACAGACATTAAAGCCTGGCTCTGTTCGAACGATCCAAAGTCCGTGTGCCATTGCAACAAGCGCCTCAACAACAGCAACAGTGATTCAAGTTACTAGTAGTAGGCCTACTAGTACTGCTTCAACTTCAACTACAGTCACAGTGGCTACTACACATCCATCATCTGCTATCAGTTTGCCGGGTGTCAGGAAAGTCAGAGGAGCTTTTCAGAAAAGGGAATTCACTGGTCTAGCTCGTATAATTATTTTGTTTATTATTACAATTAGTTCTCGGGGGTCGAATTCGTTTCTAACAGAAGAGAGCACTGCTGTAACACGACAGATCGAGTGAAGAAACACTGCTTGTCTCGCTTGTAACTTCTTCGCAGTCGGCCATTGTATACAGCTGCTGACGTCACTGCGAGGGGAGATCAGCGATAGCTGCGTTTTAGATTATTACTTCCCTTACCCTTAATTACAGGTAGGAAATCCCACTTTCAGTGATCGATATCTATTAAACGGTAGAGCTTTGCTTACCGAATTTTTTGCATCTGGTATTATTTAGTAAATTTCTTTCAGCAGAAACTTTTTGACCGAGCACTGTGGTTGACCTTTAAAGTACTAGTCCAGTGAAAACTGCATTGTTTGTTTGTTGTTTTTTTTGTTTGTTTTTTAACAGGAAATAGTGGAGCGGTGCCTGTACCCATGTATCAATGAAGGCTTCAGAATTCTGGAAGAGGGCATAGCAGTAAAACCTGAAGACATTGATGCCATCTAGTAAGTTTGTTGTCTGTGTGTGTTTGTGCGTGCGTTTGTGTGTTTGCCTTTTTTACGTTGTATTTCGGCATGTACTCGGCGTAAGGAGGCTGTATTCTTCTTTATCACTTTGGTGTTCAAAAATGTTCTGATTGTTACTATTCAGTGCTGCCTTGCTGCTGTATTGTTTGAACCATACATTCTGCTTCTTGTCTCTGTATGGATTTAGCAGTAAAGTATTAAAAATGTGTGTGTGTGTGTGTGTGTGTGTGTGTGTGTGTGTGTGTACATGCGTGCATATGAGTGTGAATGTTTGTGGCGACAGGAGTGTCTTTTTGGAACATTCTCACTATATGTTGCATGTGACATAGAAACTTGGTTTCCTGCTAAGTCTAATACGGGAAACTGATTGTAATCATTTTCATTTTCCGAAAAGTGTTTTTAAAAAAAATTGTTTTGTTCTTTTTGTTCAGCTGGTATGGGTTTTCTTTCCCTCGCTACATGGGAGGACCCATGTTTTACGCCAGCCAAGTAGGCCTGAAGAAGGTGTATGAGCGCATCTGCTATTATCATCAGAACTTCCGTGAGTACATTACTGATTTAAAATGTCTAAATGTATATGTGTCAAGTATTAACTAAATTTATAACATTAATATTGTTTGGGTAGGATATGAAGTTGTGCTGTATGGTTTACTATTTTTTTTATTCTAATTTTAAGGTTGCATTACAGTTTCACTGTTATTTAAAACATAATTATTTGCATCTTTCTGTTGACCATATTTCTATATTTCTGTATGGAATAACTCAATAAGCTACAGCATTTTTACTATTTATTGAATTTGTGTTTTTCTGGCCTTAGGTTGTGCTGACAGTATCATAAAATATAGGAATTATTGGTCTTTTTATTCGACAGCATACAGCAGTCACTGGGTCCCCAGCGATATGCTGAAGAAATTGGCGATGGCTCCAGACCCAGTGCCCATCGACCAGTGGACAACCGTTTACAAGAGCAAACTGTAGCCAAACAGCAAGCTGGCTTACTTACTGCAGTGAAAACCTGTTGATTTCAAGCAGTGCGAACCTAGGATCAACATGAATATATCCAGTATTTGAATATATGTGATTCTTTTTCTCCCAAGACAAAGAACAACCGGGTTGGCTAGGTTTGAAATAAGCAGTATCTGATTTTAAGCCATTTTGAATTTATCCCATTTTCACTGCAGAACAACTTATAAGACAAACTACAAGCTGTTGCTAGCTGCACGGTGCATTTTGTTGTTTACATGATTCTGTAGCAAATTTAATTTTTATAGGAGTTGAAATTCATGTCAACATAATTACAGAGAATAACATGCTGTGTAGAGAAACCACTGGTGATGTTTGCTTTTTTTTTTTTAAACTTCAATAAGAGTGCACAATTAGAGGAAGGTAACGTGGTTTTCCTTAACAATCAGGGAAAGGTTTGTTATTAAATTGTTGCCTTCCTTCCACTATTTGTAGCTTTTTCTGTGGGATTCGGATGTGCAAATTTGAAAGGGGAGTGGAGGGTTGTTTTTTTGTTTGTTTTTTTTAAAATAATAGTAAATAGCAAAGATAATTCTATCAATCTTGGCTATTACTTAGTCCATTCTAATTTTTTTATGGACCTACACTTTCAAGTCTCTACTACAGTTCTTGTTTTAAAAATATTTTATTTAGTAACTTGTATAAATCAGCCAGTGTAGAACGATTAGGGGATGCAAACCCGCGCAAATATAGAATGAGTTAAACAACCAATATGTCTGAACTGTAAGAATAAACAGCTAGCCAAGTTATATTCCTGTAATGCTCATGCTGAAAGTGCACTTCATTTTATACATTGTTTAGTGAAGGATTTACAAAAATGTCAGAACTGAAATGCCTGTAGCTTACTGTCACATCTGCTACTCAGATTACCTGAAAGTTATTCAAAGTTGGAGAGTGCTTGCATTCAATAACATTCCTTGTGTATATTACTGTTCAGAGTTATCACTTCATTATTTAAAATGGTATCTTTTGTGCAACTCCACAAGACCGCTTTTAATCAGTACATAATTAAAAGTTGTTGTTGTTGCAGTTCTTATTTTATATTCAAAGTTTTATATTGATTTGATAAGGTTTTATAACTATTATTGTGATTTTATGGTTTGTTTGTTGCAATATTATATCTGCAGCATGTTTCATTTGATTTGTGTTGTATTGTTACAAAATTATGCTGTAATATTATGATCACAGGAGATGTTAGTCAGAAACACAAGTTTATGCAGATAATATGTTTCTGCTTTGCAAAAGGTCATACTGCCTTAATTACAAGTGCAGTATTGGATTTATTGATTGATTGATTCTATGAATGATTTACTAGTATTTAGCCAGTTTGTCAAAGTGTTTGACTGATTGACCATGTCGGTAATGCCATTTATCTATACTACTATACACACTTCATGCTTGATGTCTTCATGTTTGTGTGTGTGTGTGTGTGTGTGTGTGGCTAGGTAGAAACGCTGTTACTCTGACATACACTTGAAACTCTACGTACTTTCTTTTGACGGCCCTGTTATTTTGACGTCAAAACAATGTTCTGTTAGGGTTAGGGATGTGTTAGGCTTAGGGTTAGGTGAAGGGTTGCGGTTATAGTTAGGGTTTGGGTTAGAGTTAGGGTTAGGGATAGCTTCAAAAAATGGAAAAATGTCAAAATAATGTTAAAAGTGTCAAAATAATGTATGTAGAGTTTCATGACAGTCATCACAACGGCGTTTCTACACGGTTGTGCGTGATTGTGTGGGTGTGCATGTGTGTGTGTGTGTGTGTGTGTGTGTGTGTGCGCCTCTGTATCTAAGGGAGTGTGGATTCATTTTCCCGGACAATGTGCCATTCTAATGGCAATAACATTTTTGTTTATTAGTACTCCGTCTTCTGTTTTGCTTACAAGATGATCACTATTGTAGGCTTTGTTATAAACTTTTTATTGAAACCCTCATATTTACCTTCAGCAGAATCACTGTTTCTTGTGCTAATAATTGTTACTTGAAGGAACTGAAATCAAACACTATCTAAGCATATGAACAGTAATTCAAGTTGACTGTTGTGAAAATACCTCACAACTTTAAGGCTTGGGGCTCTTAGATTACATCATCAAACCAATCAACTTGCGATTTGAATGAACTTGATGGTTGTATTGATTGGGGCTGTTTATACTGCTAAAATTAATGCTAAGCTATAGTAGCTCAGGGCTTTTTAACCTATAACCTCTGAGTATCAACTAGTGACATACAGGCACTGGAATAGCCCCACCCCACATTGGGTTTGTTGTTGATGTTTTTACAGTGTTTATTATTTTGTTTTACCTCAAACTATTTCATTTTTTAGTGCATGAACATATCACCCCATATTTATAGGGCTTTGTTTATTTTGCATGTTTACAATTTTGCATAAAATACCTCATAATATTCATCATTTCATGTTAAAAACGTCAGTGTTGAGAAAGTTATATTAATTAGTTAAATGAATTGTGATTTAACAGAATTAAATCTTGAAAAAATCAAACTGAACAGGAAAAAGTGTACATGTGAGCATGGTTTGTTTTTAAATTGATCGCATTGATTTTTCTTTCATATTGAGTTGTTGGTTTATTTGTTTATTTGTTTTGTCTTTTACCATTCTTTAACTCTTTGTGCTACAAACATCAAGGTCCGTGACAACAAGAACCATGTTGTAAACACTAATTCTACCTTCTAGGCGATTTTGTTTATTATGATCATTCAGTCCTTTTTTGTATAAAATCGTTGTATTTTAAGCGTTTAATTTTCACTTTTATTGACATTTATCATAGCAACTTTGAAAATTATGGAATCTTTTCCATTCAATGAAATGAATGTTAATTCCAATCCTCTTAAGTACTGTAATCTAATCTTTTCGGTTCTGTCCATTCCTATGCATCTCAAATACATCTCCTAAATATCACAGCATTTGGCTCCTTTCATCAATGAAGAATGTTTTATGTACATATGTAAAATATAAACATGTATTTGATGATAAGCATAATATCATAGTAAATGTCGGAGGATAATTACATGATGGCTTCCACAGAAAGCCAGACTTGCCTGGTATTATATCAGGAGACACATTGAACATAAATGCTAGCAATAAATTATCTAATACAACTATTGTATAAAGAATAAAATTTTTCTAATGGCACAACAACACCATTTTTTATTCGTCTAGTTGCTCTAGGTCTGAAGCTATGCTGACCACGATTTCTGGATTTCCAGACTCGTGTGGATTTTCAGATCCAGCTTATTCAGGATTCACATTGTCCGACTGGGAAACTGCTTCAATCTTTGAAGTGCCTAGGTTTTCTTGACCTTGCTTAGACTCGGTTTGCCCAGGAACCTTAGACTTGTCAGGCTGAATATCGTTTATTCCTTTATCTGTTTCAGCAGTTTCCTCGTCACCTGCTTCTTCCTGGCTCGATTGCTGGGCTGGCACAATAGCAGAGTCTGGCTGATCCAATTGTGTGGAAACCTCATCCGATGGGAAGGTGTTTTGTTTTGAATCAGATGATGCATTTTCACCGACAGTAGTATTACTTGCATCCTCTCCAGTAGCATCTTCATTGGATGTTTCTTCCAACGAAAGTTTTCGTTCCTCAGCACTCTGTGAGTTCTGGGTATTTTCAGCCCTGTTTGGGTCACCATCTCCTTGTGCACAGCTATCCGTCATCACTTCTTCGCTTTCTGCTGGATCTGCCGGTGTTGAAGCTGGAGTGCCTACAGATTCACTGTTGTCTTGGTGGATGTCTTCTTTGGGATTATTCTTTTGAAGCTCCTTGTGTTCATCCGCTGTTACACTTTGACCAGCATCGTCATCAGCTGTCCTAAAATTCGTTGTATTGTCTTTGCTGTTTTTATCACTGGCTTTCCATTCGTCCTTCTTCAAGGCGCCTTCATCTTGTTCTGCTTGAGAACTTGGACCGCCTTCAGAGTCGTTATGTGCAGTTTTGTTTTCTGGTTTAATAATCTGCATATTTTCAGACAGGTTTGAGACGGCTTGGGAAGGGTTTGAGATAACTGGCTCGTTTTCATTAACTTTATCACGAGCAGGTTCTCGAACTTTATCACCACCTAGAATGTTTTTGGAGTCTCTTCCGATAGCTTCTGCGTTGCTGGTGTGCTCCCGTGGTATGGTTTCATTACTGTGGTCTTCTTGGTTGTCCCTGGCAGTGGTGGGTTCTGTGCAGACTTCTTTGTCAGTATCTTCTACGTTAGGCAAAGTCACCTTCAGGCTGGTGGTTTCTTGTCCTGTTTGCGTAGAACGTTCTCGTTGAGAATCTGCAAGCGTAATTTGACAACAATTGTACCACATGAAAACCAACCTAAAAGCATAAAGTAGAACTATGCGATCATGTGAAAATAACATGTTATTCCAAGATTAAAGATCTCTTCTTGTTGTTTTTCTCTCCCCGAACCCAACTTAATAACGTGAATATGTTGGGTTTTGTTCTCTCTCGTCCCTTAACCGTGGTGGATGTGAGTAATACGAGTTGTGTACAATAATACAAGGAATGAACATTTTAACATTCTGAGAGTTTATTAGTGTAATGAGAGGTTTTCCACCACGTATTCTGTTGCATTAGCGGTGTTGTAGACTTACCTTGCGTAGCAGCTCCATTGCTGGGAGGAAGTCGTGGTTCAGAGACAGAGTTAGGTCTGGCTGGGCAGTCCTCCTCTGCCACAGCATTCAAGGAGCCACGGTGTGTGTTCATGTTGTCCCCGGTATGACCATTAACTGCATGGTTGTTGTTTCGCTGTTGTTGCTGAATAGCGGCTCGGATCTGAGCTGCAGCAATAGCGTCTACGGACACCCCTAGCTCTCGGTGCAGCTGAGCCATAAGGGCGACCTCCATCTCCAGGCGACACATGCTGCATTCACAGCTGTCATCAGCGGCTTGCTTAGTGTCTGTGGGTTGTTGGTTGGTGCCCTGCCCGGGTGTGTGTAGGTAGAAACGGTCGTGGAGTCTAGCGCGGGAGTTGATGCGGACGAATCCGCTAGGGTCACGCAGAGAATTGACAAACTGTTGCTGCCACGGTAAGTTCCCTCCTCGGTCCAGTTGGTTGTAATGTCGTGGTGACAGGCCTAACTGTGGACCGTATCTTTGACCACCTGCCCCTCCTCTCGGTGAAGCTGACTCGATGCTGTCTGTAGAATAACTGCCAACATCACTATATGTGGATGCTGCTTTCTTTCTGGCATTGAGCGGTCTGAAACCTGCAGTTGACCCTGATGTGGAGAAGGGGCTCTGGAAAGATTGTCTCTGCTGTTCCACGCAACCGTCATCTGGAGGTCTTGGTGCGTGCACCTGTCAGACACAAAAACTACCAGAATGAACCATGGAATTATTAAAATCATCATCATCATCATCATCATCATCATCATCATCATCATCATCATCGTAGTCGTCGTCGTCACCCTCATCATCTTTATCATCATCATGTTCTTCATCATCATCATCATCATCACCGTACTCGACTCTTCTCCCACAACTGACATTTTTGGTTTCCGAGATCTGAACACGGGCGATGTTTGTCCAAGTACACGTACGAATATACGAGAGTGTCCTACCTGACTAGGTATGTCAACTTTTGCATAGTAGTCGAGAATGCGACCCACTTTGCGGTCATAGTCCATCCGTTCTTTGATGGTGGAGTGTTTGTCCGGGTCTGCAGCGTCCCGCCGTGCTTGGCCCGCCACTTTGGGCATATCGCGTACGCCTGTATGATAAATTATGGGTACAAACTTGTATCGACTTTCCCGTAAACTTTCGGTCGTAGGATAGAGGAGGCCGATGCCCATCGTCTCTCCCTGGCTTATTTACCTTTCAGATACTGATTCACAGATGGGTGGACTGTGGGGTACTTGTTGCGCGATGTTTTGTTTCTCTCCACCGCGTGATGCCCCACCTCCAACGCCCAACAAATAATTAACCGCGCTCCACATTGCTTAACCTGGAAGCAGGATCACATATCCTAACCACTACGCTGTTACGCCACCCAATGCAGAACATTAACTGTACATGAGAATGCGCCTACAATTCTTTCATAAGCTTAATGGTTATGGAACTGAGAAAATATCATGTTCAGACGAAAGCTGTTAAATATAAAACATACATAAGAGATAAGCTTTAAGGAGATTTACAACGAGCTAAGAGAGAACCTACCTGAGAGGTAGGCTTTACGCAGATGTGCGAGATAGCTGCCGTCATCCTTTGAGACGAAAGGGTTCATGGCACTGTACACAGATTGTGTGACGTCAGGGCGCGTTTTGCGGAAAAAAGTCACGCGTCCTTTGTCCACGTATAGCGCTGCCATCTGGTAATCACCTGCAAAACAGTATGAAATAAGGTAGCCAGCAGTCTTGAGAGCCTATTTGCAAACTGATACCGAAAATAACAACTGGTTGTAAAAGCAACGTCCAAAGCTCCTTGCCCTCTCTTTGAAATGGAAAAATACGCTTCCTCTATGAACAGTACAAATCGTTACGTAGTGGAGGACAGTTGCAATGTAAAGATGATAAATAGCCCTGTTCTGGTTTTTAATTGGACAATAAAGTTGTGGTGTTTTTGTAATATCACGAAAATGCAAGAAAGACCCGTGATGTGTACTATCAAGATGGTGGTGATACTAAACCCGTCGTCAGCCAACACATATTTTGCTAAGTTCTATATGAATTAGGTGTCGACGAGCCGAAACATTATAATACTACACAGCCTCTTCAACTGTCGTGCGTGGCTTCGCTCACTCAAATGGAATGGTGCGCTAATATTCATGGGTCTCACTCCATTTCATCCTAACTGAATAACCTTTCTCGCCCGTTCGGTTTGTGTCCTGGATTAACAAGTATTTTGACCTTAGACTAACCAATGACACAGTCTTGTTGATTAGGCGATGCTGTTTTGACAGAACGTGGGTATAATCGCGGGTTCTGTCCCTCCGCTTTGAACTCCCGAACTTCTCCAAACGGCGAGATAGTGGTGGTGTGAACAGACACCTTTCGTCCTCCCCCAATGGACGCCGAGTAGCCACTGTTTGGTCGTTTAGGGGAACGCCGTCCGCTGAAACCTTTCGGTTGTTTGTTCTGGCCTTGTGAGGACGACTGTTGTTGTGGTTGGTGTTGCGTTTGTTGTTGGTGGCTGTCTACAACCTGGAAATGGACAAGATGATGGCGATGGTGATTTGCCGAATGTTGCACACAATTATTGGAGAAATCATCAATTCAATAGTGTTTATACCAATGTCAGAGTGAACAGGCTAAATGTGTGGGTGAAAAATAACAGGCCTAATGTAAACAACTTATGGTAACGGAAAATAGAACTAAAACAGAAACAACGCAATAACAACAACAACAACAACAACAACAACAACAACAACAACAACAACAACAACAACAGAGGTATTGAGGTCTCTCACCTGCTGTCCTTGTCGTTGACTGGTTGCCTGGTAGTAGTGATGTGTGTTGGCGGCTTTAGTGATGGGGAAGGTTGGTGCTGTTGTCGCTCTTGACTTCGGACTGTACGACACTGTATTACTGTAAAACGACAACTATTATGCTTCACTAAATCAAGTGAGTGACTGAAGATGCATTTTGTCACAGTAATAATTGTATATCCCGTTTGATGTCAGTTTCCGCGTTCCTGCAATTACTTTCTTTTATGCTCAAGCGACGGTAAAGTGAACAATCCTCGATTACAGTGTATTTGAGACGTTCACACAAATGAATAGCAAGCAATGGGGTACGTTTTGTTTTGTTTACACAAAAGAGCAAAATAATATCGCGAGTAAGGGCAATTCTGTACATCTGCCACACCCACCTATATATAGGCTTACTTCACCAAGCCACCAGCTGCTTGAGGCCTCTGATATGTGTGTGCAACTCACCCAGCGTGTGGGGTAGGACCGTTGGTGGATGTGAACGTGCCTTCATCGATCCTCCTCTTGGCCGAGTTGATCCTCATGGTATTCTTCATGTTGTTGATGTAGGCTGAGGCTCTTGGGGGTAGGACAGGGCTCTGAGGTGCCGAGGATGACCAATCGCTGTCCAAGTGAAGGCCACTGTCTTCGTCAGCATTTACCACAGAAGTGGTCAGCATCACACCGTTATAGTCCCCTCCTAGCCTGGACCATCAGGTCAAACAAATGTGTTTTGTGGAGTGTGGTTATATTGCCGCGCGTTGAGTTTGAATAAAAATAGCGTGATAGCATCTTGTATTAAGCTTATTATATACTATTATGATCACAATCATTTGCCATCATTATTATCATTGCATTTGTCGGCATCACTGTCGCCAACAGCATCGTTTGCGTCAGTGTGTAGCCTAAATAATTTTTTGTACATGTTACTTTGAACTCTGTGTTCGGAGTTTCCGTCAAGTTTTGACATTGGAAGGAGACATAGGCCTAAATATTACGACTTTAAACATCACTATCGTCATCACAATCACCACACCTAAAACATTACATTACATTACATAGTTATTGCTTTAGGTCCAGCGGACTCTTCCGAGCAAAATCAGGACCGGACAACCCCCGATACGCATAAAAGATCTGCTGAAACAACCATAGTGGTAAAACTGAATGCTCTCCACCAGCCAGTCATTTTACAATAAAGACATCCCACGCAGGGGACGCGGAGGCTATACTCTAATTTATCGAACCCCCGTTTACAAAAACAAAATAGAATACAGACATCATTATAAATTATCAACAAAACACATACATATAAAATGCCTACATTGCTAAATAATAACATCATAGGAAGCCCTAGTGACCACCTGGCAGAAAGCCTCCAATATTCACAAGCTGATCCAACAGACCTCACACACAAATAAGGAGTCGTCCCGGAAGAGATTTTAAGAAAAAAGGTAGGTGACTGGTCTAGCGAAGAAGAAGATAGTATAGCAGATTGATAGAACAGAGCAGGAATGAGAAAGAACAAATGAGAAAGACAGCGACAGTGGGAATTTAAAGCACTAAATTTCCAGAAAGTGGGGATACTATTTATAATGAAACCCCCTGCATCCCAACTGGGGACCACACCTAAAACAACGCTACAACTAACAAAGACATCATGAACCAGCTACACAAATACCTATCGTTGTCGTTGATAAATCAACCTACACCATCTTGAATCATCATCACCACGAATGAACCTTACTGTTTCAGGCTTGGTAATTAAGGAATGAAGGCGCTATGTTGATGATTAAATCAACAGGTTTCTCATTGTCTTACCTGGCTCTGGCGCTTCCGACTCTCCTGGTACCACGAGGCGTACGCAGTCTGGGACTCCGCGGACTGGCGCTAGATGCACGTGAAGCACACCGCGCGCCTGTGACGCGTTCCTCCTGCTGATGCTGCACTGTGTCGTCATCGGTCCGTACGTCACGCATCGTCAGCTGATAGCGCGGAGGCATCCGCTGCCATAACGTCCAGCACGACATGATGACGTATTGGTATTATAAACACGAGATTGCTATTTTTATTTCTCTGTTAGTTCTGCTGCAATCCACTTGCAGACTTGGCGATCGCTCTCAACCAGTCTCCAAGCGCCATTTCCATCAGAAATAACATGGGTTCAAATGGCTTTTGTACTATTTTAAGCTATTCAATTCAAATGTCAGCGTGCAGTTCTGTAAGCATAGACAATAGATTCCCAAGTTTAGAAGAACACTGTCCAGTAGCGTGTAAATATAAAATATCCATTTAATATGGATATGGTTTGAAATGTGCTGGAATTTTAATCTGGTCATTGAATTTGTCTTGAGAAAGGTTTTAATACCGAAATATTGAATTTTAAAACAAACTTCTTGTTTATGTGTTTGCCTTTTATTTTTATCTTCTCATCTTGTTATCTTGACTATTTGATATGGAATCAGTCGTGCCTTTTTGCTTCCACAAACTCATAAAGAAAGAAAGACGTTTCTTGAAGTCCGAAGCTCAGTGATTTAGGAACCAATACCAGATAGACCTTGAAAACTGCTTGCCTCTTGCGTCGTTGGTACGTTTACACTGACTGGTGTCGTCGTTACTAAAAATTGTGGGGCCTACCTGAAAATTAACAACAATAGGTTCACCTGATTTAATTGTTAAGCATAAATCAAGACAAACATATTGAAAGTTGAAAGTAGATGTTTGCGCGTCATTCAATGTAGTTTACGTAGACCGCTGAAGTAAATTTATGTCTTTTTTATATTAATTGTGTATATAGTCGGTAGATCTTCAGTTCACACATGTTTAAACAAGATCAACAGCTAGGAGAATCGAGTAATAAATATTAAAGGAACCAAGTCCAATGCCCATGTCCACTTACATAGAAAAAAAACGAAACAGAATATTCAAAGGCTTTGAAGAAAATCAAAAGCACATTCGAGAGTAATAATTATTGTTAAGAGATACCTGAGTGTCTCCAAAATTAAAATATGTTTTACAAGTTCACATTTGGAGGTGAGGAAACGGTGAGTACTGGATGAAGAAGAAGAAATGGCGGTATTTTGTTAGGTGGAAACAATCATAAGACTGACCGATCACAATATTAAGTGACCGAAAGCACAAACAAGATTAATACTGCTTGATTTTCAACTGTGTCTGTACAGAGACCAATATTTAACGCTGTTTTCCAACACGCGCTTAATGAGGTGTGAGAACACTTTCCTCATAACACACATAACAGAATCGTACACCATAATACCGATAACGCTAAGTGTTTTCCCTGCAATTGTTTTCTCGGTAACTGGACATGTACTTGGTTTTTAGGCCAGTATAGGACATGGTATTAAGGCCTGTAGGGCCCACTTGATGTTTAGGAGGAATTAAGTCGGTTCGTGATCACTGTTGACATAAATTAACCCAAGAACGGTGCCAGTTTTGAAGAAGGCCCGTGTTGGCTGGATACTTTCAATTGTCATTAAATTCGCTCCTTTGGTTTGGGAAGTATTTTCAAATCACATTTATCAATGTCACAGCCGTCTGTACGTGCTTGCACAGCTTCACACATGAGCCGCATATTCAAGAATTCTGAATAAAATGGCAACCTCCACTAGTAATGATTTTGCGAAAATGTATTTAACATTGAAAGTAATCACGCTTGACTATTATACATATTAAATAACCCACAGTGCAAATATTTTTAAATGGCTTGTATGGGTTATTTTTCAACATTTAATTATAGGCTGCATAGACTTTAACAACACATGTATCTCACAATATTAATTAGGATTCGAGGCGCATAAGCATAAGTAAGTTCAGTTTGCATATTAAGGGCACTTAAATGATTTAAGAATAAACTTTTTGGGGTTCTCTAATTTGTCATTAAATTTACTCCTTGGTTTTTGGGAAGTATTTTTTAAATGTAAATTACCAGCTGATTAATATAGTGTTAATAACTATATCTAATCTACGCCGGTGATAGCATCTTTTACAAATTCTGTAGAATACCAAGGTACAAATAAACTTTCGGTGAAAAATAGGATTAAAAAAATAGATTTCCAGCCATTAGGAGATAAAAATGCTACAGAATAATAGATGTAACAATCGCCAAAGAATGCACTGCCGGCATAGCTAATTTAACCTATGCTGTCTTGACACTATTTATTGAGGTTCTGGACGTTCCTGGCTGTAGCTAGATCTATACCACATTTCCTCTCTCTTTCTTTACACACAGCCATTGAACACGGCACATATTTATTTGTTGCACTAAAAAAGCGCAAAGTCAACTGGAAACAAACATACGAAACACGTGTACAAATACGTGTACAAACATACGGAAAATATTGTACCAATACATAACAATCAGCGAATTTTGGCCGGACACCTTATTGTCAGCATTAACGGGTTTCCACTCTCTTCACCATAACATAACAAACAGCTCGTGTAGCGCTTCCCTTTGTGAGTGGCATGAAAGGCAAAAGCTAATACCAGATCCTCGTGGAATTAGCCGCCCCAATGGCCACAGGATTATTGTATGGATCGACTTTGGAGATATATAGGCCAAAACCACGGCGTGCTGGCTGTAAGTCCGTCCAAAGATAATTCATGGAAGTTACGTGTAGTGTGCACGCAATGTGGACTTGCGAGCAGGATTACTCGCGCCGCCAGCAGGTGGACCCAAGACTACATCATCCTGTCTGCAGTGCCACATAAAACGACTTAAACACTGCCTATTCAGTTGTTGCAGTACCTATTTACTAATACATGCAATAAGTCACCTACCGTTAAGTTAGGATTGGCAAATGTTTTTTACACCATAGAACCAAAATGTGTTTTACATCATAGAACCAAAGCCGTAAGTTGCGATATTCCACCCTGTTCATCCTTAGAAGGTTGTTACAGTAGTGAACATTTGAAGTACAAGTAAATGTTAATGATGAGATTTGGGGAGTTTAAAAAAATACCTGCACCAATGAATAAATACGAGTATGAGACTTGTTTGGTCTTTCTAAGTGGGGCGTGAATATTGAGTAGTTAATCCTCAACCACTGACATTCCTTTACTTTATTCAGCTTCCTCAAAGTTATGAATCATGAACATAATTAACTACTATCGGCAATTGTCTCAAAAATACAAATTATTTTCAGGTAAGGGTCTGATTGAATTGAGGTTACACAGTTTCTTTACTTTTCGTGATGCTCTCTATTTCAACTCAGGATCGGAGTCATTTTGCTTTTCTTAGCGTCCTTCAAAATGACAGGTCAAGATATTCAGCACGACTAACAAGAAGAGTGCGCTTTTCTCTTGCCACGGCATTGTTCTGGATCTGGAGGGCTGGATAACAGTGGACTGTGGTGCACAGACTCTGCTGAGAGAATGCTGGGTTCCATGGAGCAATTGTTGTTGTTGTTGTTTGTGGATTATAGTCACACGACACTTTCGCATATAGGTGACTACTAGACCGATTTATACTGACACCTGCGGGCCACCAGCGGGAAATAATATGATCACACGTTGACCAATCCGGGATTCGAACCAGCGACCTTTCGGTTACTAGCAAGACGCTCTTACCAACTGAGCTACCCGGCCCCTTCAGGAGCGATTGTGTTGTGTCTGGCTTTAAAGGAGTTGAGATTCAGTAGTTATAACAACTAAAACAATTTGGATTTCTTAAAAATTTTGACAAATCATTAATTTAAACAACATACATATCCACAATGTAGTTAGAAATTATTTTAAATCATCAAAATGGGGTTGGAGCTGGGATGTGAGGATGTGTACGGGGATGAAAATCAACTAAGTCGTACACGACATTTGATGAAAATCAACAGTCATTCACGACATTTTTTAGGGTTTGCGTGAAGTGTATTCCCAAGGATCAACTTAAACACGAAGAATGAATGCGGCAGTTACATGACCGTTGTAACAGCGGAGAATGCTACCAAATCGAACTCAAGTTTTAGTCCACACGAATACTGATTAGCGTCGTTTTCTGCAGAGAGTAATGGTAGTTGCATGGTTGGGAAAGTGTGAAAAGGGAGAGAAAAAAAGGGGGAAGGAGGTGAATTTCAATCTGCGGCTCTCCTCCGCTGTGGGAGAATGTTAAAATGTTTACTTTCCGAACATGTCGAATTGCACGACAGAGCCTTGGTCAGAGATTGGGGAAAGGAGAGAAGTATGAACGGATCTTAATGGATATTTTGCGGTACCGCGAAAATCTATCAATGTGTATTGTCACATCTTTAAAAGAGTTTACGTCATTTCGAGGAACATGTGAGTTTACTGTCGTTATAGTTCGCTTGTCATGGACTTTATTCAGAGCACAAACGAACTCAATGCTTGCCAACAGACCACAGTTTCGGCTACATTTTGTTTATTGGAATACAGTAAAAGGTCACATTCAGGTAGCCTACCTTATTGCAGTTTTAGCAGCAGTGTTTCAAGAACAATTTTGGCTACCACAGAGCCCGATCAACCATGGGTCAGTTCCTCTTAAGCACGACATGCTCTTCTTACCATATCCGTGTCGGATCTGACTTCATTTGGTCTAGATCATATTCTGCCCTAATTACGTGCTGACTAATGAATGTGGAAAACAATCGTGTTATTATTTTTCTATAGCGACATTATTGTTGTACATCGTCGTAAAAGTAAAATATTTGTTCTTAAATAGCGCATTTACAAGCTAAAAAGCTTCTCGAAAGGGTGCGGGGGGGGGGGGGCAGAAGGGGGGGGGGGGGGGGGTCTGTATAAAATAGTATCTCCTCTTTCTGGAAATGTTGTGCTTTAGATGCCCACTGTCGCTGTCTTTCTCATTTGTTCTTTCTCATTCCTATTCTGTTCTATCAATCTACTATCTTCTTCGCTAGAGAAGTCAACTACCTGTTTTCTTGAAAACTCCCAAAACTCATTTGTGTATGGGGTTTGTTTGGGTCAGCTTGGGGTTATTGAACGCTTTCTGCCCAAATGGTCACTAGGGCTTTCTATTGAATTATTAATTAGCAATGTAGGCATTTTATATGTATGTGTTTTGTTAATATTGTGTAATACTGTTTATATTCTATTTGGTTTTTGTAAACAGGGGTTCGATAAATGAGTACGATGCCTTTGTTGTAAAATGACCGGCTGGTGGAGTGCCTTCAGTGCTACCATTAGGGCTATTTCAGTAAATCTTTTATACGGACCTCTTTCAAATAAGTTGTGGTCCTGATTCGGCTCTTTGCAGTCCGCTGGATTCTATGAACAATGACTAAACAACTAACTTATCCAAGCGCTTATTGCTCTATTTAAACTGTTATTAATTTCTTTATGATTTATGAATGTTACTCCCTTACTATTTTTGTTTAAACTTTGAATGGCCCCACTGAACATGTCATCCATCATTTTCTTGACTTTCAGTGTGGTCAGATCTCGGTCATATCAAGTAAATGCGGTTTATAAGACTTGGTTTCACTCTAGACTCGCTCTTCGCAAATTTACGTCTTATTTATCAATGGATTGACGTTCCAATCCCGCCAAGCAGACTGCTGCTAGGAAGAACGTAAGCCACCTTAAGATGTGACAGGGGCAGTGAAGTACTGACAACTACATTTTAAACGAAGTCTGACTTTTCTTTATTCTCTGTTACTAACGTACTGGTTTTGAACTTATTCACGAGTAGGCTTCAATAATGTAAAGTAAAACAATATTTTTTTTTCTTCTTATCTTGCAGACTTACCAGCTGAAATAGCTGCAAAACTCCACAGTCTCTAAATTCTTTTAAACATTGCTACTGAGTTTTTTAAAATGCAAAGCATTAGTTTGCCAACCCCTTACCTTCCCTTGGGTTAATACTGCACCCTTCTTTCTTTCAAAAAATCTTGCATAGGTGAAAAAGGTATAACGGTAAGGTAAAGGTAGTCCCATAGCCTTGTGGCCGTTGGGGAGCGTGATGTTGGAGATCACACTTAGGCTATCTTGGGCCAGCGTAATGAGGATGATGCCCATCTCTCTCCCTCGCTGCTTTATCTTCCCCACCCTTAAGAGAGTAGGTACTCAGTCACAGTTGAGTCAACTGGGGGCGTTGCTATTTGTCGCTTCACGTTTTGCGGTCACCCATCCAAGTGCTAACCGCACTGGACGGTGCTTAACTTGCGACACAGTAGCGAGTGCTCCAACCACTGCGCTATCCGACACCCCATAGGTGAATAATACACTAAAATTGCACCAATCCGTTGATTTTGTCTGTATCTCCGGACTGAAGAACGCTGCAGTTTTCATGTTGCGCTTTGTTTAGGAAACAATGAATTCCAGCGACCTTGACCTTTGAGGTCGTGCAAATGCGATGGCGCAGGAGGCTGGCCACTACCTCAAGCAATGGTCTTTTAAAGTTTAGTCAAAATCAATTCGGTGGCTCTTAAGGACGGAACGATGACCAGACAGACAACCAATATTTGTCTTGTTCTGATTCCCGACTATATTAAAGTATTTCCAGATAAGTCTAGAAATACCGAAAAAGCTTCAGCCGCATAATGAACATTTTATTTGGTTCTTAATATCAGGCAGAATAAAGCACTGTTTACGTATATGGTTTCTAGCCGACGATACACAAATAAAAGCCAGATACTGTAGGAAAATTAACAGGAAAGTTGTGCTGCATGCTCATTGTTTAAATTGCGATTTGATTCTTGCGTCTCCATGCTAACACGCACAACCGGAAAACTGCTACAAAGAATCAAATATTTAATAATCCTATGTTATTGATTTTTGAAAGTGCTTTACAGTGTTGGTTGATTTATTTTCTGTAAACAATGCCATTGTTCATAAAACAATACTCTTAATCATAAAACAATACTTTTGTTTATTAAACAACAATCTTGTTTAAAATAGCAAACAATAGACCTATTCTTCTTTCAATCTCTCTTTTTCTTTCCTTGTTCCTCCGATGAATATGAAAGTAAAAACACCAATATTAGGCGTTCATTCATGGCCCATAACCTCCACAACGGCAGATACCTTCAGAAATTTCTTAAATGCATGTTTAAGGAGACTTTGACAAGACTTGCAGAGCTTTATGAAATAGTAAACTGAACTTGTTTCCCAGCGCACTTCAACACATCAGCCTAATTCTGTTTTATGTGTCGAACGCATGAGGCACTACGAAGTCATACCCATGTAGACCTAAGTTTAGATAAAGATGTCTTGTCTAATGCCCTTCCCGCAGAAGATTTACTACCTGCAAATTCTTGTTGCTGAACTGAAACATAGATTTGTCAAACCAACCCTCTCTCAAACATAGAGTTGCCTAACTAACCTCTCTCTCAATATCCCATCGCACACTACTTCCCCTCTCCCCCTACCACCCAACATGCTATTTACAATCTCCTCTCACCGATATCATATAACAGTTTGTGTAACAAAACATTTTTTAATATAAAAGAAAAGGGGACGTTGCTGGAAAAATGTACAATGAAGTATCGTCAATGTCAAGAGGATCTTTATCGAATTTTGTTCTTTCTTTTAATTCCTTTTTTTATGCATGCATGTTTATAGCATCATGGCCAATAACCCATGTAGGGCGGCGCTTTTGATCATATTATATACGTAAAACTGTAAGAAGCATTTTGGGTTAAGCGAGTTAGCTGATTGGGCTTCATGTTGTTATAAATGAATAAATAAAATGAAAGCAACTTACTTGAAGCCAAATCACAGAAAGGCAGAAAATTCTTAAGTGAACTACATGTAGATAAGAGTATACCTTCATCAAAAACGTATACGGTCTTAGTTTTCATGTCGTTAAGTTGTTATATGAAATAGATAGAGTATGGTTTTATAACTAAATTGTCAATGTTACTGGCTAGCCCTGGATTTGAGGAGAAATTTACAAGCCGTAACTCAGTTACCTCCCTACTCAAAGATTGCATGATAAGGAGATGTTGAGTTGTATATTCTTCGATAAGTGTTAAAAGAGGTATAAAAATATTTAGCTCAAGATTACAAAACGACCAAAATACAGCACTTTAAAAAATTGGAAGCGATATAGCTTTATATGAAACACATAAGAAATGTGGCAATATGTTCTACTATTAAAATGTGTGTGTGCGTGCGTGCGTGTGTGAATGAGAGTGTGTTCATTACATTACATTACATAATTGTTGCTTTAGGTCCAGCGGACTCTTCCGAGCCAAATCAGGACCGGACAATCCCCAATCCGTATAAAAGATCTGCTGAAACAACCCTAGTGGGAAAACTGAATGCCCTCCACCAGCCAGTCACTTTACAATAAAGACATCCCACGCAGGGGACGCTGAGGTTTTACCCCAACTAATCGAACCCCCGTTTACAAAAACAAAATAGAATACAAACATCATTATAAAGTATAACAAAACATATACATATAAAATGCCTACATTGCTAAATAATAACATCATAGGAAGCCCTAGTGACCACCTGGCAGAAAGCGTCCAACATTCCCAAGCTGATCCAACAGACCTCATACACGAACAAGGAGTCTTGTCCCGGAAGAGTTTTCAAGAAAAAAGGTATATGACTGGTATAGCGAAGAAGACGATAGTATAGCAGATTGATAGAATAGAGCAGGAATGAGAAAGAGCAAATGAGAAAGACAGCGAAAAGTGGGGATACTATTTATACTGAAACCCCCGGCACCCAAACTGGGGGTATGTTAGACTATACGTCCAAACTTTTCCATCAAATAGTGCGACTAGTAGTAGCTTTCTTTTTTTAATGTGATGTATGGCACCATTTCTGTGCTTGGATTTCTACAGTCGCTCCTTAGGTCACACACAAACATAATGAGCCAGTGGTACAATACAGGAGAAGCACTATTACCATTATAAAGGTGATGCATACTGAATAACCACAAAGAAATGAATGTAGACCGCAAAGAACGCTGCACACGGAATTAATTAAACAAGCATTTCAAAGATTTACTTACGGGATTATGCTGTGTTATGCATAGTAGTCCGCTTGTGGGGAAGACCAGCGCGTTTGTGTGCAACAGTGTGCATTACAATGCAAACCAGAAAATGATACCATTATTACGAAGACGTCTGCAATACATTGCCAAGTACCTGTAGGGTTATAGTCTTACATGGTCCTGCAAAGCTAGTGCGCATAATTATTATATTATAGGAAGGGGGAAAGAGAAAGAGCTTGAGACTGTCATCAAAGATAATATATACCCAAGATGGTATTAAAAGTATTTGCTGTCATATAATGGTAAAATAATACGTACAGAAGTGATATTTTAGCACTCAAATCCTCAACAAAATATAACAGAATTTTAGTCAACAATGTTGTGTAAACAAGTATTGGGGGTAATTGGCATGAGCTTTCAGAAAAGAAAAAAAAACGAGTCTAGGTTGTTCTGCTGTAAGCTGTATTATAGTACAAGATAAGCATGCGCAATATAAAGTCCCGATTGTACCTACCTCTTAAAGATACAATTCGCGTCCTTCGAAAGTCCTTTTCGCACCAAAAAGTTTGGCGTAAAACACATACAAAAACAGAAAACACGGATCAATGAATATTGAAATTTGACCTCTACACTCACTATTAGTGATACGGAAGATGAAGATAACCAAAAAACAGGGAAAGGGGAGTAGGGACAAATATCAACACTGAACCCCTAGAGCAATCATACATGTGGGTGGGCAGTAAAATTTTCTACTTTAATTTTGCTCACTACTGGATTCGAACCCGAGTCATTGGTGTGCCAGGCAAAAGCTCTACCACTGATCTACGTTGGTGGGTCAAAAAGCATGGCTTTAAATGACAAAATTTGTTAATTATGTTCAAAAATCCAAATCCACAAATACAAATCGCCTTCTGTTCCATTTGCACAAATGTTTTTTGCTTAGGCCTACTAAGCATACTCTCTTGGCAGTTTCTGGTTTACAGTCGAGGAACCCCTAGACTTACAACCTTGTTGAACATAGTTTTCGTAGCGTCGAAGGCTAATGGTGAACACTTTCAAGTAGGATGAAAGCCAACAATTTACACTGAGTGTCAAAGACCATACAAGGTTGCTGTAGAAGGAGACCTAAATATTGCAATATTTGAAGAGCCTCTCGATACCCTCGGAGTGTGAATATATTAGTGTACTTTTAAAATTCCCATAGCTTTAGTAACGCAACGTCTTACTATTGTTGTTTTTGTTTAGTTTTTGTTGTTTTTGCATAACATCCTTTTTCAAGGTAAATATTACTGAATAGTTTAATTAAACCCTCACCGTTAGATCTACCCTCTCCCCAAGCCCTTTTCCCCTTCTTTTTTAAAAAATAAAGTTTTCTCAGAAGGCCATGTTTTATTCACTTTCTTCAGTCCGTTTGACCACATCACACATTTGTAACGTACGACTTTTATTCTTTTTCTTAAAAGATGGTCTAGGTAAAAGAGTGCAAAATCTGATTGTGATGTAGGCCGACCATTTGTGCTGTGGGAGAAGAAACAGTAGAAGGAAATAAATGCTGAAACTTTTCTTCTAGCGATCCAAGAACCAGAGTAATAATATAATTACTGTATTTATAATGCGCTTATCTTATAATAATTATAACTCTAAGCGCGCACTCACAACTCACGCACGCATGTGCACGCTTTAGACAATGACACATGTAACAATTACGCAAAAAATACATTCACTCAAATATACTCATACCACAAACAGACCAGACACTATATGCAAGAGACAGCTGGCGATGGGGTGCGTAGTGAGGTCATAGTGTTAGAACTGCTTGAAAAGGTAAGTTTTGAGGGCAGACTGGAAGGAGGTGGGAGAGGGTTTCTGACGGAGAGAGAGAGTGGAAGAGTATTCCAGATGGATGGGCCGTAGACAGAGAAGGAGCGGGACCCGAACGTGCTGAGTTTGGAGCGAGGAATGCGGAGGCGGAGAGGGTCGGAGGCAGAGCGAAGAGAGCGAGAGGGAATGTATGGGTGAAGTAAGTCAGAGAGATAGAGAGGAGCGGAGTTGTTGAGGGACTTGTAGCAGAGAGACAAGGTCTTGTATTGAATGCGTGTAGAATGAGTGTAGAGTTCCAGTTCATAATCCACACAACAATACACTATCGCCTGTGGTATCGCCGACATTGAATTAATTTGACGCTGGCGACTTTCCGCGGCTATCGAGGTAGAAAGAAAAGCATTTATCGGTTGTGGAGCAATGGAAGACAATGGGTTCGATTCCCTAGGGCCCTGTTGAGTGATGGCTGCAACTGATCTTGGCACAGGTCTCTAGCGGGCCCTGTCGTTAAGGCCTGTGTGCCGAACGATGAACGAGAGTTTGACTACTGCAATGATTAGATAGCGGACTGCAAACTCAGATCTGCTGCCACAAGATCAGCCTGAAATAGCGGCGTCTGGCACAACTACCAACTGTGCAGTGTCTGTCTAAACTACCAGGTCCATGATATAATATAATACTATAAAATAAAATAAATAAATAAACTTCTGTTGATGCCAAATAAATACAACAAATAGGAAAGCAGTTGGAGATAATAATAATAATAATAATAATAATAATAATAATAATAATAAGAAGAAGAAGAAGAAGAAGAAGAAGAAGAAGAAGAAGAAGAAGAAGAAGAAGAAGAAGAAGAATGATAATAATAATAATAATAATAATAATAATAATAATAATAATGGATGCTATATACGCGCTTTTCCCCAAATAGGTTCAAAGCGCGGCGATCTGTACCAACATACATGCTCACATGTTTCACACACTCTCACACACAACAACAAACACACATCAATCACTCAAACATGTGGTGTAAAGGCAGGAAAACCCCTATTAGAAGACGAAAATAAAATCGAATTTTTTTTCTGAAATATTTATTATGACGGCATCCAATACCATTACTGAAGGGAGGGAGGAAACCGCACCCGGGGAGGACCCTCAGTAAATTCAATAGTCTCGTACCTAGGTCACATTTCGCCCCATTCGAGAATCGAACCCGCGGCCCGGTTTCGGCATTGGAAACCGGCGACTTACCCACTGCGCCACGAGGCCCTCTAAACTGGTACGACAATTCATCGTTGGTAGGGGTAGGATAGGGTGGGGCTGTACTGGTCGTTTGTACATTTTTACGTTTTCAAGCAGAAGGTCGATGTAGCTCTATATACAGGCAATTACTGTGCTAGAGTTTCACCTGTTGCTTTAGGGGTTTACTAAAGGTAGCCTATGTACTGTTTACAACGCTCTGATGTCATCGTTGTTCCACATTAGCCAAACTAATTCCAGACGGACTATATACTCTGTCATCACCTTACGAAGCATACAATCCTTGTCTTTGGCCAAGTCCTCAAGTTGGGTGCTGTAATTTACATTTACAGATGATATAATGCCAAATGATCAGCTCACAGTCAGGTCTTAGCCTACTTAGCAGACCTTTAATTTTTCTGATTGTCACTTTCTCTTTATAATGTTCTACCGCTGCCAAAAGCCTACTTCGCGCTGAGATAAGCACGTCAGAAAATAACGAAGGTGAGCAAATCATGCTTGTGTGATATCTGCTAGAGTATGAGGATATAGGCCAAGTTGTAAGCTACGTATCAGCTTAGCACAAAGAGGACGGTTTCGATTTCTATGGCGCCATCGTTGTGGCAGCTTGGTCTAAGGCGGTGTGACATCGCCAAATGTAAATCATCACAGATGGTCTGCGCATGCGTTCACTTCCGGAGGTCATTTCCGTCAAGTTCTGCGCATGACTGGAAAAAGAAGGGACGACGAATTACGATGCGTAAGGCATCGAAGAATGCCCAGATGTAGCAAAATGTTCAGAATAAACAAGAATGCACTTATACCCAGTGCAAAGTAGGCCTTTAAGACTTTCCCCAATCAACTCAGCTGTGACAGATGCCGCCACTGAGATCCTTGGCAAGTATTGGCCAAAGAAGAAGTCATGGATCACACCTGAACTTTTGGAATTGGGTGATAAACGAAGAGAAATGAAAACGAAAACGAACACCTCTCAGGCTGCTGAGCCGTACCGAAAATTCAACAATGACATCCGAAAATGCATGCGCACAGCAAAGGAGAATTGAACAGAAGATCAATGCCAGGAAATAGAGAACAGTCTAAACAAGAACAACAGCAAGAAGCGCACCAGACTGTGAAGCGGCTGACAAGTGTTAAACAGCCCAAGGTCTCCAGAACAAGAAGTCTTGGATAGATGGATAGAGTACTGTTCTGACCTTCACAACCACACACCAAACGGAGACCCATCAGTTCTAAAATGTCCAGAGAACATAGAAGAAGAAATCCTACCAATTCTTTGAGAGGAAGTTGAGGCAGCAGAGCAATCGCTGACCAAAAGGGAAGTCAGCGGGAGTGGCCAACATACCCGCGGAACTGCTTCAAGCAGAAGGAGAAGCGATGATTGACGCCCTCACCATTATCTGTAACAAGATCTGGCAGATTAGGGAGTGGCCTACCCCATGGACCCAGTCGCTTGTCATCACTCTTCCCAAAAAGGATAACCTTCAGGAGTGTGAAAATTGCCGCACGATCAGCCTCATCAGCCATCCCAGCAAGGTCCTCCTGAAAATAATGCTCAACAGGTTGTAACCCCAAGCTGAACAAATCATAGCTGAAGAACAAGCAGGAAGCAAAGCAGGGCGAAGTACCACTGAACAGATTTTCAACCTCAGAATATTCTGCGAGAAATTCCTACAACATCAACAACATCTATATCATGTGTTTGTAGACTTCAAGAAAGCGTTTGACCGAGTCTGGCATGCAGCTCTGTGGGCAAACATGAGACTGTACAATATCAGCCCTAAAATTATTGAAGTCACCAAAAGCCATCAAAAATGTATGACAAGGCTACCAGTGCAGTTTTTCATAACAGCGCCATCGGAAACTGGTTCAGAACAATCAGTGTGCGTCAAGGATGCCTAC